>VZRH01000532.1:249305-323039 GCA_013397555.1 Urocynchramus pylzowi | reverse complement strand
GGAGGGGTGAGGAGCCGCCGCGGCGGCGAGGAAGCGAAGAAGAAGAAGAAGAGAAAGGTGGAAGGAAGGAGAAGGAGGCGGCAGCAGCTGTGAGGCTGCGAGCCACGGTAAGGGCACAAAACAGGCTGTGCCGCAGCCGCTTGGGTCTGCGGTCTGGCCCGGCAGAAACACGGCTGCCGCCCTCGCTCCTCGCCGGCGCTCGGCCGCGGGCAGCCAGGGGGGTGGGCGCTGGACGGGAGCGAGCTGCCCCTGTCACCGGGGGGCGGGGAGGAGGGGAATGGGCGTGGGGGCTAAAATGGCGAAGGGAGCCGTAGTGTGGTCTCGGTCTCTCCTTTCCGGCCCTTCCACTCCTCGCACCCCTCGGGCTCTGCTGGCGGGGGGCGGTGGTTGTTGCGTTTCCCCTCCCGATGCCCCACATGGTGTTCGGAGAAATTTCTGTTTCCCTGCCGCCTCCCGCTCTGGCTCGCGTCTGGACAGGGCTGAGGGCCTCTGGGCCCGCACCTGGCGAGGGGAGGGAGGGTCGGGGCTGTGGGGAGCCTGTGTCTCTGTGGGGCGGGGGGAGAGCGAGGGGGAGTGTCGCCGGTGTCCGGTGTCAGGCGAATAACCTTGTTTATTCCTGTCTACGGCCTTTGCGAGGGTGACTGGGGGCTGAGTCGTGACCTGTGTCAACGCTGAGTGGATTGCGAGAGGCTTTAGTGGCCAGGAGTCAGTGAGGCAGCTCCACGGCCGGCCCTGGCTCGCTTATGCGCGGGGATGGTTACGTTTGTGGTCACCTTCCCTTGGCGAAGCCGGGGAGGGAGGAGGTGAGGAGCCCTGGAGCCGTGTCCCCTCCCCGGTGCGCTGCTGTCGCCCCTCATAGGGAACACGGGGTGTTCTCGGTCAGCGCTCAGGTTGTAGGTGTCTGCTCTCGGGGTTCCTGTGATGGGTGTTTGGCCGAGCAGACTGTGGGAATCGAAGACCTCAAAAGACTTGTTTGTGTCGTTTATCTTTGTTTATGTTGTTGCAAAATGTTACAACTCAGTGTGTTTATTTACTTGATTTTATTTGTAGTTGTCTTATTTTTGGAATGATACCAATTCTCATCCCAGTTTAACTAGGATGATCTAGCTCTGCTTCCAGATCTATAAATGTTTAAACTGTACATCAAAGAGAGAAAAGGACTTAACACCATCTAATCATTTTAATGGGAGCTCTTCGATGTTTGGGTGAAGCTGTAAAAAAAGGTATTCATATTTCAGTTGCATTTTCCCAGGGCAGCTGTGTCTTATAAAAAGTAATCAGAATGCCGTGCATTGAAAAAAAACTCAGGTTATGCAAGTTTAATAATACTGGTTTACTAGGAGATGCAATCACTGACTTCAGGTAGCTGGGTTATATATGGTCATACCTGTGAAAGACAGCATGATCTTCATAGTAATAAGTCTACTCTTAAAATTGGTATACTGCTTTAATCTCTGCAATATTGAAACAAAGGGACTGATATTGGCTGTGATAATGCCTTACTAACTTGAACTGGTCGTATATTTTTAAAAAAATTTTCTATACTGCCTTATCTGAGGCGGTGTTGGTCAAGGTCTAAAGTGAATAACTATTTCTGGTCAATTTAAATGCTAATAAAGATTAAATAATTTACTTAGAGAAAAAATCTGAGAATTTTTCATCCTTTTGAGAAAAATTTTACACAATTTACTTGGATTCATGATGAAGATGCTTTCGAATGGGGCAACTAGAAATACTTTTGGTTGATGCTGCTTGTGAACTTGTGGTTTTAGAATCCCTTTATCACCTCTTCAATGTGGATTTTGAGCTATATTTTAAAGGTCTAGTCCTGTAAGTGCTTCTAGCTTGAGCAGCTTAGTACTATCCATGGACTTTCCCCAATTACACTGTAGAATTATTCTCTTAAATACAAAATTATACTTGAAAGCTCGAGAGGTTTGGGACTAATTTATTCTCTTGGTACGGGACACTTTATTACTAAAAGAATATGGATTATTTTTGTTTGTAAAATAGTTTACATTTCTTGCTAAATATCAGTGAAAAAAAGACTGTAAGTTAGCCAGTATGTTTTTGTTAAAGGGTTTTCAATGAAGTTTTAATAATCACTTTGCCTACAAGTGCTTCTTAAATCACAGGAATACTGATGGAGTTCAGAGCCAACCCCTTTTCATGAGTCTGTGGAACCCTTGGAAGGAGAAATGTATGCTAGTTTTACTGCTTTTCATCTTCCTTTTTATCTTTCAGTATGAAGTTGGAAATTTTGATAAGTTGGGATTTCTGCCCATTTCCCTATTTAATGTTTTTAATGAAAAAATGTATGAGGGGAAAGAGATTCCTTCTGGGTTTTGGACAGGAGGAATCAGGAGCAAGGATCTACAACAGGGAGTTGGTATCACATTAAATTTCTTTGTACTTCCTATGCCATTAAAACATTTGACTTGAAAACTAAGGTGCCATGATCAAAATATCATGACCTAAGCCATGTCTGTTAATTGAAAATGGCTTCTCTTTATGCACTTAAAGCAAATACTCATTGTTAGCTTAAAAAACCCTGCAACCTAAATTCCTCACAAAAACCCCCAAGTTCATTTTAGAATTGAATTGAGATAATGAAGTGTGAAGGCTAGGTGAGGTAATGAATGGAGTGATAACCAAAATAAGTGCTTGCTGCAAGCTGTCTTTAAGTGATTCTTGTAAGTTACATTTAGCTGTGTTAAAAAGACTCTTGTAAAGACTGAAAAGGAGTGAAGCTACTGATAAAAATGTTCTGTCTTTTAGGCAAACCCTGTACTGGGCTTGCCTGCTTTTGCAGAGTGTAATGTTCACCTGAACTAAAAAAAAAAACCAAAAAACCCTTCTGGCTCTGCCAGGAAATCAGTTCCATAGTGACTCAAAATCAGAAAAGCTGCTCCAGTGTGACTGTAATAAGGTATGTAAAGTGGGGCAGGATTCCCCAGTTTCTATGGTAGTGTCATATTAGCAAAAATCCTGTTTTTTTTCCTGTCCTTGCGAAACTTGTAAACCAGAAGTGCTGAACTCTTCCTTTGAATTCTGAATTATGCAAGACATAGTGACACTCTTCTATATTCTTAGGTCTGTGTCCCAGAGCAGGCAGAAGGAGCTGGTTACATCCAGGTTCTCCTTTCAAAGTTTGCTGCCATTGCATTAGTAGGCCCCTTTCTGTGTCGGTGTTCATTCGGATTTACTGTAGTATGCTGGAGTTCTCCTGTGGTACATATAGTGGCCATAGGTAAGGATCACTGGAAATACTGGAGGTGTCACCACTGTTTCCTTGAAGAAAAATAATATAGCTGAAAAGAGAAATCTCCTCTACTTATCAGCAGGAGTTGGGAGTGTTAGGAGTGTCCAGAAGAGGCATTCCAAAGGTTTGTAAAAAAGAAGTCTTAGAGTGGTGCACGTTCTTTCCCTGCTCTGCCACTCTTCCCCGTGGAGAGTGCACTGACATGGCACAGTTTTTGCTAAAATTTGCTATGATACCTATAAGAGAGAGGAAGTGGGAGCTTTTGTTTTTAATTGCTTTTTGTATGTGAAAAGCTCTAATTACTGCTGCTTGTGATATGTATTTGCTGTGTTTGAGGACCTGCTAGTTTAATCAGAAGCGTATTTAAGTTTAGCTCTGTTTTCCAAGTCTAGTGTTGCTTTGGAGAGAAACACTGGAGATTCCAGGGAAGCTGTCAGCTGTCAAGAGTGGTTATAGGTTGTCAGAATTATTTACAGGGGAGAATGCTACATTTATTTTGGTTTTTTTTTTTTTTTTTGGGTTTTTTTTTTTTTTTTTTTTTTTTTTGTTCCTTAGCATTACAGGGAAAGTATGTCACGAAAACCTTTAGGTTTCTTTTACATATAGGTCTGCTAATTATTGCACATATAGTAAGAAGCAATTAATCATTGAAAGTTTACATGACTGTTCTGCTGTAGTTCTATAGCAGCCTATGTATGACAAAGAAACAATTATATTTTGATTCCCTCTTCCCTCAGTCAGTGTTGAGGACTGTGTAAATTGTTAATCTAATGTACAGTTTGATAATTTAGTACTGTCAAAAAAATCACTTTTAAAATCCTGTTAAAAGAGAGTATGGCTTTGGATTTAACTTACAAATTCTACTGATTTTGAAGAGTCAACTGAAATTTATTGAACTGGTTGTGTTACTCTACAATGGCTTTAGACTAAAATAAAGTCATCAATAAAAGTGGAGTAAAGTATGTATTTAACAAAGTAGATTACGTTCTTCAGTTTTTATTAACCACCATTTTTCTTTTCATTGGAGTATGTTAGATATGCTTATGTTCTGCTTTAAGTGGCTGGCATCTGAACATACTGAAGTGTAACCAGCTCAAAGCCTGAATACTTTTTTTTCTGAATAAAATTATCTGTTGCACAGTAGCACAATCTCTTGCTTTGTTTTATGTGAAAATGGCATTGAGAATGCAAATGCATATTAGTAACTGACCACTCAAGTAGTTCAAACAGCATAGAATTACTCCCATCTACTTCTATTCCATTAGGATTTTAGGCTTATTTTGCAGGATGTTGTCTTGAAGATAGAAGAAAGCAATTTAAAAACTGATGAGAAAAGGAATTCTTTTCAGATTCTAAAGATAAGCAGCAAAATAATTCTGGCTTATGCATTTAAATAGCTTCACCTTGCAGCCTGAAGTGGGCAGAGGAGAACTCTCATCTGTGCTTCTGTGAGCATAGAGAGCTGTAAACAGGATACTCTGCACACATTTGTCATTACTGGGGTTTTTAACCCAGATCTTTTGCTATAAGATCTGAATGGAGCTGGAGATTAGCAGAAGAATCCTTCAAAAAAAGGAAGCAATTAAAAACTTTTATCTGTTCCTCATATAGGTGGGTGAAAAATATAATAGGACTTCGGATTGTATGTGCATTTCAAGGTACCCTGAAATTTCTCAGTATAAATCAAATCAAATGAGTTGTAGTTTTAGAATGAGCTAAAGTAAACAGAAAAAATAAAGTTGATAATCTGTAAAATTGCACAATATGCTTTGGCATCAGAACTGAAAATATAACACATGTCCAGTTTTGAAACGGAGTGCTGTGGTAGTTCTTGAGAAATTCAGAAAAACTTTTTTTTGTTTGTAAGGATAAAGTAAAACTGCTGAACAGATCATGATACCTTAGTCTTGAAAACTGACCTTGTTTTTATTAATTGGTGTACCGAAAATATGTGCACAATTCTCTCTTGTATTTCCTAGCATCTGTGATGACATAAAATTATGTTTGTAAGCATAACAATTAAAAAGCAAAATAAAATATAAAGAGGAAAGCTCAACAGACAATGAATAGTAATAGGATTGGCAAACTTCCCTTTTCTCCTCAGGTTAGAAGTGTGGAAGCTGCTTCTTCTTAAATTTCAGTTCCCTTTTTTCCTGCATTCTTGCCACAATTTATTTTCCACTTCCAGCTATCTTTGTACAGTGTTATCTTTTAAAAAAATGATCACTTTTCTTACTTAGTAGCTGAAAAGATTCTGGGTTCTGGGCTTAAAAAAAAAAAAAAAGAAAGAAAAAGAAGATGTATTTTGACTTCAAGATGCCAGTTACAAGGACAGGAAAAAATCAGTTACTATTAAAAATCTGGTGGAAGACAGATATCTGAATATAATTCCAAAATAAAATAAATTCCTGGCTGAAAGTCTTGTAAGACATTGCTGACAAAATATTGTCATGGGATAGTGCATTAAGCTGCATTGTTAAGGGAATAGCTATGGGAAAGAAAACTATTTGGGATCTTAGTTCATAACATGATGGAAAGTCTTCTCCTGATGAACTGACAAAATCTTTAGGTAGTGAAATGATTATTATTTTAGTGAAAGTTGAACCTTCCGATGGAAGTTACAGTGGGCAGTATAATATTTGGTGATAGGTACATTTTTTGTGTTAACATAGGAAACCTAATGTGTGTTGGGAAGAGTAGCTATGACTATTCCTCAAAATGAGGTGTAATGAAGTATTTGGTAACAAGAACCAAACATAGTTTAGAATTGTTTTATGAAAATGTCCCATCAGAAATGGAGTAAAAATCTAAATGTTGGAATGTATTTAGAATCTAACATAGGTGAACTTACATGCTATTTTTATGGTATTTACATAAGCATATTTGTTACTATTCTATGGTAAATGGTTTTGGGAATCTCCAAAATATTTTACAAATGAACTGTTTGGTTTCTTTGTTGTTTGTATTCAGTGTTTGATCAGGAAAATATAACTGATTGAGGAGAAAACTATCAGAGTAGTACAGCTTCTGTGCAAATAAAATGAAAAATGTTGTTAATTTTTAGCATTAAAAGAAAGTGAAGAGAGGCCTCTTGCAGAGGCCCACAGAACCCTGAATATTAAATATATTAAATACAGCTTTCAGCCCATGCTTTTAATCCTGTGTCATACAACTAAACAAAGAGATGTTAAGAGCATACTTTGAAAAGTTGTGGAGGGTAGTCTGTCAATAAGTAATTCTTACACAGTTCAGTTGAGATTGACTGATGTATGATTCAGAATAAGGAATAGTACATAAACTAAATGCATTTTAAAATACTTTCAAAGAGCAAGTTAGTCTAGACTGCCCACTGTAGCCTTTTTCTTTTTGTTACAGTTTGTTTATGTTTTGGTTTGTTTTTTTTGAATATAACTGTCAGGGACAGCCTACTTTCAGAGTTGGTTGCTGTTCTTGTCTCTTTTGTATAAATCTATCATGCTGGTTGCTTCAGTTTTAAAGCTTTAAAGGCTATAAGAATTCAAAATTTATTAAATAAATCTTTATTAGTAGAGACATATACTTTGGGCTTCTTTTCCTGCATATTTAAGCATTTTGTGTTTCAATCCATCCCTTATAACAGAGGGGAACTAAGAACATTTTTTCAGATGTTTAGTGACACTCCACAGCTTAAAAAGTGGTGTTTCTAAAGGTTGATGTAGAAGATGTAGGAATAGACTAAAGAATAAAACAGACAATATCATCATGCCACTGTTTCTGTGCACAGTGCATTCCTAGCTTGAATGAATGATTTGTGTATTTTTTCAAGTTTTCCATGTTCTGCCCTGTCTTGAAACAGTACAGCTGGGGAAGGCACAAGAAAGGACAGCAAGAGGAGGAGAGATTCATATGATTGAAGACTTAGAGAATGACTAAGCATTTCTAATACTCTTCAGGCTGAAGGCCTGTGTGTTGACCATATCATGCAAGTGTATATTTTGTGGGTAAAGGATGCTGGAGATGCTTTTCTCTTGCATGTCTTTCCTCTAATATCAACCCCCACAAGTCCCTCGAAAATCAGCCTGAATTAGGAAATAACTTTGGCATCCTTTGGTGGGGCGCTGGTCTTTTCTGTGCACTTTTTGTAGCCACCTGGTTTCAAGGTAGTGTTGCTCTCAAGAATAGGCTGTTAATCATTTTGTGTTATATAACTTAGTCTTTAGCTTTTCTCTAGAAAGGATACTGACCTTTATGAAAGTGTGTTTTCATTCACTGTTGCTTTTTTAATGATGTGTTAAACTTAATATGCAAGGTATTATTGTGGTTCAGTATTGGCCCTTGAGAAGTCAAACTTTGGGCCCTTCTGGTAAAACCTGCATTTTATTAATTTTCATGTTCTCAACTTGTGATTTTTTTTTGTGGTTAAATTTTGGAATAAGATTAACTCAGACTAAAATTGGATTGGAAAATAATTAGCAGAAACAGGCAACTCTTTGTTTTAAGACGTGAGAATTATTCATCAGCTTAGAGCCTTGGTAAGGATCAGGTTGAATTCTCTAGCACTGTAGAGACTGAAGGGCTATTTTTGAAAAAGTAAGCGTCAGTGCTTGGCTGAATGCTCTCAGGTAGCAATAGGTAAGATTAGTGCAGTCTGTGACTGGAAGTAGGACAGACATGTTTTAGTGTTTTAACACTGCTGAGATTGACAGCTGGAAAGAGCCTTGCATAGCACTTTTAAAAAATCAAATATTCAGAGAAAAGAGAGTGAGAACATGCAGTGAATTCTACTTATACCTCTTTGAGCTATTTTTTGAGATAAAGTTACTGGTGAGAGGTGGATCACATCAAATGTCTTACTGACAAAAATTGTGCAAAACCCTTTCTGCCACTTTCTCATAACACTGAGTAGGCTTCTCTTCCCGTCTTTGAATTGTTGTTTTTTTGTGACTTACCAAAACAGTGGGGAGGCTGGGAGACTGTTTTCTGGAGCAGTAATAATGTATTTCCCGTTATTGGTATTCCATAGTCACCTTTTTCATATCCCATAAAAACATAGTGGGGGGGATGTAACAGTAACAGCAGCACTCTTGGTTAACATCTTTAGAGTTGTTCCATGTTTGCTAATTTTGCTATGGCTGCAGTAGAGATGTGTTTACACCAGTCAAAGCTATTGTAACTAATAAGGTGGTGCTGACAGACACAAATTCCTGGGAGTGGATTTTATAATCTATCTGGGCACTCTTGGTATGTGCTCAGGCTCTCTGCCTGTTCAGAAGCTCATATGTCTCCATTTTCCATGTGGTGAAAATAGGTTAACTATGTAGTTTAATATGGAAGTACCTGTACACCTTTACCTAGGGGTTAAAGTTTTCTGTTTGCAGTGTAGGTACACTAAAATCTGCCCATATTTTAACAATCTATCTTAATATATTGCTTTACATTGCTCCTGATGCAAGTCTGATGAGCAATAATTTATACCAAGCATTAGGATTCTCCATAACAGAAGACAACCCAGAAAGGCTTGAGTTAGCTAGCATATTACATGTTCTGGCAGATATGAGAACTATTCGGCTAAATATTGGAATTAAGGAGAAAATTTTCTTTCCAGATTTCTTTACATATGTGTTGGCCTTTAACTACCATTGTTCTGTTCAAGAAACCTGGAAGTTTTTTACTGTTTGTTTCACTGTGCATGTGTTTTTATCTGTAACACGCAGAGGAGGCATTGTGGTATTTTTCATTATTTGGCATTGTGGTAGGACCTAGAAGCATCACTCTGATTAGGTTTCGCAAGCAACACACGCTGTGAATATTTTGCTATAAGTTGCTCTGTAGCAGTGGAACTAGGTTCCATACAGACTTTTCTTAAAATTACAATTCTTTGCTTCATGTGCTGATCTAGACCTTCTTATCTGTAATAAAAAAGTGTAACATGAGCTGCTGCAGCTCAGACTGATTCAGAGCTCTCTGTGATGTTCGTGTAGCTTTTGAGTCAGGTAGTGTTGAGAGCTTGAACTCACGCTGCAGCCTTTGCTCAGCAAGCACATGAAATTTTGTCTCTTTTCTCTGCTACGCTATTAAACTTTGTGAAACTCATGGGAACTTAGTGTTTCAGAAGATATTACTTCTCTGTTTTAACTGGATCTGATGGTGAACTGATTCACTTAGAGGGATGGAGATGAAAGGAAGAGGGGGAAGAGGCAGGTGGACAGTATGAGTCATGCATGTGATGTTTGGTTGGGAAAACAAGGCTAAAAAGGTCCAAGTATAAGGCAGAACAGAACAGGCAGATGTGTGCAATGGAATCATAGTCATTTGTCTGAGCCTCTTGCATAACACTCAGAAATACAGTTTTTTGGAAACTTCTGTAATGGTACTATATTTTTTCTTAGACCCTTATATGAGGCTGGTAATATATTATAGATAATGCACAGATCAATTCTGCAGCATTTGTAGCAGTGGTCAGGGAATGTACTTGAAAACATGCAGGAAATACTGTTTGTATATAGCTTGCTCTCCATATTAGTAGGAGTAGATGAAGATTTGGTTGCTGAGGTGGTGGGGTGGTAAATGCATATAGCTTGGCTTAAGAAGGGTAAATACAGTAATATTTATATCAGTGTGAAAAATGTTAGAATTTGCCCTAAGGAGGAGTAGAGAGCATGACTTATGAGGGGCAGCTCAGGACACTATGTTTGCTCAGCTTGGAGAAGATGAAACGTAGAGGTGACGTCATTGCTATCTACAACTCCCTTATGATGGGGAACAGATAAGGAGGTGCTGATCTTCTGGTGTCCAGTGATAGGAGGGGAGGGAATTGCTTAAAACTGTTTTGGTTTGGTTGGTTAGTAAGAAATTCTCTGCTGAATCATGGAATGGCGTATGTTGGAAAGGATCTCAAAAGTGGGGTCAAGCACTGGAACAAGCTCCCCTGGAAGTGGTCGTGGCCTCAAGCTGCCAGTTTGCAAGAATAAAACAGAGTACAATAAAACAGAGTACAATAAAATAGAGTACAATAAAATAGAGTACAATTTTAATTGGCAGGGACCTACAGTGGTCATCTACTCCACCTGCCTGAGCAGTTCAGGGCCGACAGCAAGGTAAACTGTTACTAAGGGCATCCTCTGAATGTATCTTAAACACTGACAGACCTGGGGCATAGACCACCTCTCTAAAAATCTGTTACAGTTTTTGATCACCTTTTTAGTGAAGAAATACTTTCTACTGTCAGGTCTGAACTTCCCCTGACTCAATGTTGAACTGTTCCTACATATCCGGTCACTAAATAACCTGGAGAGGAGATTAGCCCCCAGTTTCCAGTCAGAGACTTGCTACTGGTGCATTCAACTCCAGTATCCAGATCATTGATGTAAATATTGAGCAGGACTGGCCCTGGAACTGAGCCTTGAGGAACAGCGCTGGGACCGGTCACCAGTCAGATGTAGTCCCATTTGGTACAGCCCTTTGAGTTCTGCCCTTCAGACAGCACTTCACTGAGCATACCATGAACCTGCTCATCCCACAGCTGGGCAACTTGTCCAGAAGGATATTGTGAGGAACAGTATCAAAAGCCTTGCTAAAATCCAGAACTGTATCTGCCACTTTCCCTTCATCCAGAAGGTCAGTGGCCTTATTCTCGAAGGATATAAAATTAAACAGGATCATTTCATGATCACAGCTGCCAAGACAGCAACCTACTGTCACATCCCCCACGAGTCCTTCTGTATTCACAAATAGCAAGTCTGGGAGGGCATCTTTTCTAGTTGGCTCACTGAGTACCTGTGACAAGAAGATACCTCCTACAGACTTCAAGAGTTTCAAAGACCTCCTCATCACACTGGTATGGTGCTCCTGATTGATATTAATTGAAATCTTTTTTAAGGGCAAGGGCTACAAATTCATGGGTTTCCCCTAAATTGCCTTGAGAATAATTCATCAATGATTATATCCTGGCCAGGGTATCAGTTGTAGACACCCACTGCAACAACTCCTTTTCTTCCATACCCCTAATCCTCTCTCAGGGGCTCTCAATCACATCATCACTAACTGTAAGGCTGTGCAATCAAACCCTTGCTCACAAACAGAGCGATTCCTCCACCTTGCCTGCTCTGCCTGTTGCTCCTGAACAGCCTGTAGCCCTCCATCCCAGTGCTCCAGGCACGGGACTCATCCAACCAAGTGTTACAAACACCAATAGTATCATAGCCCTGGGAACTGACCAATCCATCCTGTTCAGGAAGCATTCAGACAGTGCTCTGAAATACTTTTAACTTTATGTTAAAAGATGTTTAACTTTTATGTTGCTCTGTGTGGAGTCAAGAGTTGGATAGGACGATCCTCAGGGGTCTCTTCCATCTCAGGATGTCCTGTGATTTAAGAAGAGTTACAGTTTGCTTTCCAGTTTGGTTCTCTCTCTGTCTGGGGCAGGGTTGGCAACTTGGAACTTAGTAACAAAATATTTACAATGTATCAGGGACATTGAAGTATCTCTGGAGAAGCTGTTGGTTTACTGTCCGGGAAAACTCCTGCTTTGTCTTATTGTCAAGGACTCATAAACCTTGGAGGAGGAGAGTGCTGAAGCTGAAATTCTACTTCTGCAAAATGAGATCCTAAGGAAGCCACTACTGTATCTATACCCACCAGTATGTACTGTGGCCTTGGCAAAAAGATGAGAAATTAAATGCTCCTATATCCCTGACTGTTCTGGCTGGTCTGAAGATTCACTCCCAAAAGTATGTTGATGAAAACAGAAAGTATGAGAATATTCTCATAGTTTTCTTTTAATTTGTTTTGTTGGAGTACTAATTAACAAATTTGGGTCCTTTTCCAGACTTCTCAGCCTCAAGTAATTCTCATCTTTCTGGAGAATACTAGTAAACTGTTCTTAGATAAAGGAGTGAGGGATATTGTGAGTTGAAGATGGTTTTGGTAGTGCATTTGAATTTTAACAGGAGAAGCAAAAGATTCTGCTGGCAGAAGATATCTGGGGTCCTGGTGGGTGTGAGGTTGAACATGATGCAGCAATATGCCATGGGGGCAAAGAGGGTGACTGGTTTCTGGGCTTCAGACAAAGAATCTCCATCAGGTTGGAGGGGTGGTCCTTCCCTTTTATTCAGCACTGGTGATGAGGCCACACCTGGGCTGCTGTGCCCAGTACTGGGCTCCTCAGTACAAAGGAGAGAGTTTAATGAAAGCCCATCAAGATAATTAAGGTTCTGGAGCACCTCTGCTTAAAAAAACCCGTTTCCAATATTCACTGTTAGCATAGCATAAGTCCTACAGTTACCAATGTTTTGAACAGTACATTTTATTGTCCTTTCAGGTTTTAGGTCTGTTTGTATAGGTAATATTTATGTGCCTGATGGAATAGTTGTTTTTTTTTTTTTTTTAAACATACATATTTTAAACTCTTCAATACCTAAGGAATTGGAGAAACTATTAGTAAGAAGTAAGTACTAAAGGGATCTGAAGGAATCTTATGGTCTTGATACGTAGCTAGCTATTCTGTTAAATAGTTTCAAGTTGCTAGCTTTGCATTTTTTTAAACTATCCTCTATTTTTATTTAAGGTAGAGACCTACATTTCAGTCCATCAGTATTTGTCTGACTCAAGTTTAGCAGTAGGTACCACAGAAAATAATTTGTTGCTCAACAAATGATGGTCTTTACTACAATCTTGTCCTAGAAGTACTGTCACTGTGTGTTTCCATTGTGTGAGAAGTAAAATCAGTGCTCTTAGCATTATTTTATATCATCAGGAAAAAACTGATTTCCATTCCTGGTATTTTCTAAGCTATCAAACAATGACTTAAGCTACTATTTATAATACTTCTACAAATGGTATCTCATAGGTGATGAGACTGTTCAGTACTACTCTATGCTTTATGATACATTTAGTACCATCTTTTGCATTCACTTTGAGCATAGAACTATTGCTGAAATTGTTTTCACAGGGATTTTGAAAGTTAATAATCTTTCCTCCATTGGCCATACTGTCACATAAGTTTGGATTTGTAATGTTTCAGGTTCTTTAGCTTAATGTATAATTTTAAGACATAGGTAGAAAACCTGATGGTAAGCATGCATGCTACTTTGTTCCATTCTTAAATATTTTTTATTTTGTAACATATGGCTTTCATGTGTACTTTTGTGTTGAGTAATTTAAATATCTCCCAGAAAAATTTTAAATTATACAGCTAAAAAATGCAAAGAGAAAAATAGATGTAGGACTGAAATTTTAAGGTAGTAGAGGTGAAAACAACAAAAAAATTAAGGGTTTTAAAAACCTGGAAATGTTTAAATTCTTACAGATAAAAAGGTATGGGAATTGGTGCTTGGGGCAAAACCAGAATACCAGAAGATGTGGAACTTGGTTTAGTCTGTGAAAAAAAAGAGTAATATTCCAGTGTCATATAAACAGATCTATTAAGTTAAATTAAAAGAATCCAAGACATTCAGGATAAGGCATCCAAATTAGAAATCAAAGGTTTCTAAGTGGCTGAAGCATATCAAGGTACCATTTTGCCAGCTTCATGAGTATTTTAAATTCTGGCATTCTATTGAAAGGAATCAAACCAGCAAATATTTTCATTAAGTGTATAAGATGTCTTTGAATATAGCTTTTTACTGGAAGCTAATGTTCACAGGAGTAAGGTGGTTGTTTTTTCTTCCCCCCCCTCCCCCTTCCCCCATACACCAATTAATTGCTGATTAATTAAAGCTAATATCTTGGCCTACATGATGTTTTGTCTGTATCCCTAGTCCATTGCACCTAAACTAAAACTTGTATTTGGATTTACTGTGTATTCCTGGTTACTGTATATTTGTTCAGAAAAGAGAATGGAATTGCAGACATTCTGAATTGGCCTGAAATAGTAAATCTTAGAGGAAGAGAACATCTCAAATGGAGGAGGAGAGAAGAAATTTTGGTGGAGAACACATTAGTTTTGTCTTCAACATGAAGCAGGTGTTCAGGGGTTCTCAAAAGGCCCTCCTGGTGTTTGTGGAAGACATCTCTTACTGATAAGTATTTCCATTGCTTCTTAAAGTGGCATTTGGTTTGTGGTAAGGTTTGTGGCATTCGAGGAAAGAAGCCTTGAAGTTCTCTATTTGCCTGTGTGTAAATGTTTCTGTGGTTTTACCTTTTGATGAAAATGCCAAGTCTTAGATTTTTTTTTGTTTGTGTTTCTTTTTTTTCTTCTTTTTTTTTTTTAGTGTTGCAGAGGGCAAGAAGAATTGTAGAATTGACTTTACTGTCCTACTCAGTGTAAGAAAACCCAACACATTTTTGGGTCTGCAGATATTTCTCCAGATCTGTTTCAGATCTGGTTTCTGTTTGTGCATATCAAATTACTGAGGTTGAAAGTTTCCTGATGGCAAAGGGAGAAATCCTTCATTTTTTTATTGGTAATAGAGTTACTGGTTCTCTCTGGAAGTTAATTAGACATGTGTTCAATTAGCTGTGACAAAATCATCAGCATTTTTAATGTTGATAAATAGCAAAATGGACTTTTCAATCAGAATTGTGTTGAATAAGAATTCTGTATTTTGAAAGTCATAATGGAAAGAAGTTGATTAAGAAACTTGCGTAAGAAAAGGCATTTTTTCCTTTTTTTTCTTCTTATTTTTACATCAAGGAACTTGCTTCTGACCCTATACTTGTGTGGTAACTGCCCTCCCCCCACCCCAGCCTTGTTTCTTTGGTGGAAGAGGGCCTGGAGGCAGGACTAGAAGTGTGGATTATTTTCTGTTTCCAGAAAATGGATTATTTCTATTTCCAACAAAGTGGAACAACTGTCTTTTCCTGAAAGATGCTCACACAGGGTTGTTTGTCACCCTGCATGCTCTACCATGGGCAGAGCTTCCCTAGAATCTTTCCTTCCTATACCTCACACTCAGAAGATCAGAACAACTGAAGGACAGAGATTGTGACACCTACAGCCTCCTGAAATCACTGTTCACTTCTCCAACCTTTAGCATTAATTGACCTTTAAACATTAATGAATTAAAGTGGAAAAAAATTTAACTGTTTTCTGTCATTTTTCTTACGTTATGAAATGATCACAGGTAATTGGACCATACTATATTGGTACTTTTTTTTGTTTGTCTTATTCCTAGCTTGATTCTTGTGGTATATGAGTAAGGAAATTGTTTTCTCTCTTGGTGGGTGTACTCTTTTTCATCTGAGTGCCTTGATTCTTCATTAAGTATCTCCTCAATTACTGGTTCACAGCATCAGGCAATTTATAAATGTGTGTTTGCTGCTCCAGTGATACTTAACTTTCAGCTTTACAAGAAATACCTGCACTAGATGCACTCATTTCCAAATGAGTAATGCAGTTTGAAATATGCCTGCTTAAATTTTATGAATAAGTAATTATTCTACCAACTGAAAAATAAATAAATGAAATATTCACTGTTGTTCCCTTTGATTTCTGATGTTTTAACAGCATTTTGAGATTTGGAGAGTATTGTTCACAGAAGTGTAAATTTTATAAATGTTGTTATTGTTAATGGGACTGACTTCCATGAAACTGTTGATTCACACGAATTAGGAAATGATCCTTTAATTTTTTTAATATTCTTCTATGTTGTCCATTCCACGGTTTTGCTTGTGTCTTATTTTGTCTTAATCAATCTGTAGTTACCCAAAATAATATATACAACAGAAGTAATATTAAAATATCAGCTGTAGGAGTTAATAACTAGATTGTACTCTTCCATTTGATGTAACAGTTATGTATGATGAGGGTGGTTTAGAAAGAAGGGTTGTGATCACTGTGGTTTTCATGGGGCTCTCCAGAGTCTCTCAGTGAGCTTTTGTTCTCCAGGAATTTTGAGGCTGGGGATGATATTTGTATGTGTTGATGAAACAGTTCTGAAAGTACAGCTTCTCATCCTTCAGACCAGTGAAGTTTAACCTAGAGCTTGAATAAAGAGGTGTAGCAAGTTCATATTTGGGAATGTGTGATGATTGTAGCCCTGTCAGAATTAATCCCCTCATTTTCAGGAAGATTATACCTATGTAATCCTCTTTTTAAGATTATGTAAAGATAACCTCAAAGTTTTTAACCCTTAATTGACATATCCAAGAGCCAAACTGGGCATTTATTTTGAGAGACAAGAAAAAGGGATTTAGGGATTCGGAAAAAAAAATTTGTCCATGATGCAAGAAAACAGTAAATAGTGCTCCTATGACATAGTGTTCCCTTGTCCATTAGTGATGAGGGCTTGCATTATTTGAAATATGACTTCTAAAATTGTTTAGTTAAAAAATCATCATCTTTCAGTGTTTCTTCATCACCTGTTTTTCTTTCTCATGGAGACTTGTTAATTAGATCAAGAAAGTACAGGTATTTTGCTCTTGACATTACTCTGGATGTGAAAACGACTCAGTCTTCCTAATGAGTATTTTCACTTCACATTGTCTAATTGCCATCCCATACATTTCTGCAGATCAGACAATCAAGACAGTGTTTAGTTGAAATTTTGTTATTTTTGGTCATGTGGATATAATTTCTGCTGGCTCATCAAGACGGGAGGTTGCTAGTCCTTGAAACTTTCAGATTTTCAGTATTGGAAGAATCCCTACTATAACTTTCAGAAATCTTCCTCGGCTTATAAAAGGTTTTGCTTCTAGTAAAGTAAAAAAAATGATGGTAGTCCCATCTTCATGTAAGTCTATCAGTTTTTCTACTTATGTGACTTCTTTGTTGTCCCTGCTTAGTTTCATTCAGTATATGCGTGGTTTCTCTGCAGCAGCCTGGCTCCCCAGAAACCCGAGATTTTTGGGAACATTTATGTCAACACCCTTTACTTCCAGTTTTTGTTAATTTTGGACTGCTCTTTCAAGGTCTGTTATCCCAGGAGAGCTTTTTGTGTCTTTTTCTTGAGTGTGACAATCCGTACTGGTACCTTACAAAATGTCAATAATACTGTTGTTGTCAGCACTGCAAACAGTTCCTGTGACAGAGTTCTTGTCTGCTGTCTCACCTCACCTCTGCCCCCTGCCATGTCTGCACCAGTAATTTTTCTGTCAAAGGTTGAAGGGCCAAGTTTTGGATTATGCTTCTCTTTTTCAATTGTGCAGCAACATTTGTCATATGTTCAGACCAGCCTTTTGGGGGCTAAAAGACGTTCAAAGCTCTAGATAAAATTGTTCATCTTGTACAATCTAGTTTGGCTGACTTTTCTTCTTGAAGGCTTTGTATACCTGGAGTAAAAACATGTTTGACTGGAAGTGAGTATTACCCAGTGTGCATCAGGCAGTGAAGATGGCATGAAGAACACTGTCATGTGAGCAGCCTGTCTTTTGAAAGAGCCAACCTGCATCTGAGCTGATTAGGCAATAACCTGTTAATTTAAAAATGTCAGTAGCTGAGTTAGTGATCAAAATAATTGATGACTGAAGCCTTAAATAAATTTATTGTTTCCTTTCTCCTTAATTCCTAATGAGTTCTTGATTTCTAATCAGTTAAGAAAGGATGAGTGGGCTGCAGCAGTTAGAATCTTTGGAACATGATGGAAACTGTTAGAATCTTCAGAGCATGATGAAAACAGAATCAGTCAGTTCAACTAATTTGCTCTGTTCAGTAAAACTCTTTTCAATGTAAACTATGACACAAAACTTTATGTAATGTTGGTAAAAACCTATGTTCATTTTTAAAAGTTTAAATACTTTTTTTAAAACTTTCCTATATTTTAGTGTGTTTTTCTAAATAGTATTTGACGTGCATGTCAGTATTCGTTTACAACATACTGACAATGTGGAACTGTAATCATTGCTTAGGTGTAAATGCACCTAAGTGTACCATATTGGCAAGAATATAAAATAGATTTCTGTTATAGAAGGATGTTAATTCAACAGGATCACAACAGAACATCAGGGGACTGTTGTTGTGGGTTGCAGTCATGCAGTTACAGCCCCTCAGCCAACCCCAAACCTAATTTTGTTTCATCTTCATCAGCTATTGAGATCTTCCTCACAGTGCAATAATTTCTCCCAGGCATCATGGTCATTTTTTCCTTCAAGAGGAGAGATGCAAAGCTAAGTGTAGTGAATTCTTGCTTCCCTGTTATCAGAAAATTGACAAACGTGTTTGCCAAATGCAGTTAGCAGCTTAGTAGCTAGCAGAGCCAGAAACTCAGGTTTGGGCAGGTGGTATTACTTGCAGATAAATCAACACATGAAGTCTGAGGAGATTGTACAATGAGCTGTCTACTTGAGGATTCTTACACTATTTATTTATTTCTGTATTTATTTTGCTTTGCACATCCTTGATGTAAAGTTAAAAAAAGCACAAAACTCATCCAACCAATGAAATAAAACCCAAACCCCTCCTAGCATTTTAGATCTACATAGGTTAAACAGTTGAAGGAAAGAAACAATCATAATTTGTCAATTACAGAAGTATGCCTTAACTAGTTTTTTAATGCATGTTTAGAACTAGATTACAGATCTTGGTTTCTTGAGAAGAATTTGAATTGATTTGAGTTAGTTGTTTCAATGTGTTGCTTTTATGATGTTTTCCATATCAGTGGCCTCCAAAGTCAGGTGTAGAAAACGATCCAGTGGAATGAGTGAAGAAAATCTAGGACTTATATTTTACCTGAAAAATAAGAAAGAGATTAAGCTTTATTTAGTATTGACACTGGCACCCTCTGTAGGTCTGTATTTTGGATGGTCCTCTGTCACATTTGGTTCATGAGGTGTCTTGAAGACAGATTTAGTATTTCACAGTATGATGGGGTCACAGTAACACCTTAATTTGTTCATTCACTTCCAGAGTATTGTGATGGAGGCAGTTTATTTGTGCCCAATTAGGAGGATTTGTGGATTATAATATTTAGTTTTTACTAAGCAAACCCTCACAAAATAGGCAAGTGGCTTAAAAAAATTCCTGCAAAGAGACCACGGATTGAAGATAATACTAATAATGTGAATAACAAGAATATGGCAGAGCTAATGCTTCTTCTACTCCTAGTGTGAGCTCTTGGTCAGGTGTATTGTGAGATAAAACCATTGGCAATTACAGGCAACAAGAAGTCAGCCAAAACAATTTGGTTTATCAAGAATGGTATTTCAAATACGGATGTACATCCGCTGTTGGCAGTGATGAACATTGTTTCTTGAGGTATCAGCTGATGATAGTACGAAGCCATCACAATTAGCAAGGCATTTAAAAACTAGGCACCCAAAACATGATGACAGGGATCTACAGTTTTTTTTCAGCAATGTTGATGTTGTGATGTAGTCAATCCAAGACTTTACAAGATTTCACTGAACTTAGTCATAGATCATTAGAACCCTCTTTTGAGATTTCTCAGTAGCAGAAGACACAGATACTGTTGGGGAAGCATTTCATCTTCCTGTGTAGTATAAATGTCTGAAATAATACATGGTAAACAATGTGGTGACAAACTAGAACACATTCTTTTGTCAGCAGATACTATTGGAAGATGTCTGGAAAACATTGCCAAAGTTCTAAATAAACAAATACCAGAAAAAATTACACAGTGGGAGAGGCTTGCTCTACAGACACTTGGATGAAAGTATAGGTGTTTGTGGTGTGGCTCGACTTATGGTAATTGCTAGATTCTGCGTCCATAATGAAATTCACAAAGAACTAAGTCATTAGGGAAAGATGTACCAGACAAGAGACATTCTTAAGCATAAATTCTAAACAGTGTCTTCTTAAATAACAGCGTTTTTCTAAATGGAAAAACTGTACACAAGTAACCACAGATGGAGTGGCTGATTTGACCAAAGTAAAAACGGTTCTTGGCTAAGGTTACAAGTTGAGCACAACTTGCAGAATTCATTCACTGCATCATGCATAGGCAAGCAACAAGGAAGTTGAAGCCATAAGTGCACAAAGTGCTGCAGGATGTCATTATTGTGGTTCATTGTATGAAAACAAAACCTTTAAATAGTAGAGTATCTAACATAATCTGTAATGACACTGGGTGTGACCAGGAAGATCTTGTGTACTGTTCAGAGGATCACTAGTTATCATGGCAAAGTGCTTAGAAGAGTTGTAAAACTTGAAGATTAATTACATGTTTTATCTCACCAAAAAACAAGTGTTATGAATTTCCTGACCTGTTTGGTGATAACAGTCAGCAGTATGCTGACTATCAGTTATTTAAAAAAAATAAAGACACTTAGGACACCCTCACTTGAAGGTGAAGATAGTATTTTAACAAGCAAGAAACCTACTGCTTTTTGAAATAAACTGATGCTGTGGAGAAAGCATTTTGAAAATTGGTGTTTTGAAATGTTTCCTTGTGTGATTTTTGTTGCCAGAAAAGATGTGTCATCTGTAAAACCTTCCATATTTGTACACTTAAACTTGGAAGCAGAATTTCCTTATCTGCTTAAAAGTCCTCCTGGGTAAGAGTTTCAGAATCTGAAAATTTGATAGAAGTATAAAATGCACCTTCCATTGGTTCACAGTAACAAGTGATTGATATCAGGGAAGATGGAAATTTACTGGCCAAATTTCAAGGAAAAACCTTTGCATAATTAGTGGATGGAGATGCAAAATGAGTGTCATGATTTAGAAAGTATAGCCAGTGATGCAGTTTGATTTGGATGTTCATATCTTTGTAAATTGTGTTTTCCAGCTATGGTAGCCAA
Organism: Urocynchramus pylzowi; assembly: GCA_013397555.1. NCBI lineage: Eukaryota > Metazoa > Chordata > Aves > Passeriformes > Fringillidae > Urocynchramus > Urocynchramus pylzowi. The sequence goes on along the minus strand of VZRH01000532.1, from coordinate 302,164 downwards.
TAAACTGAATTTAAACCAGACCTTCAAATCACTATATTACAAAGTGCTAAGTCAATACTTTAAAAAATGCTGAAGCATATTCAATCACATGGCTCTCACAAAAAAAAAAGTCAATTTTTTTTTTTTTTTAGTAAAAGCAAAAGGGTTTTTTACCATTAAAGTATTTTAAAATACTGTTTATTTCATCTTCATCTCATCCTTTTAAATATTTGGTTTTGTATGTTGTAATATACACGGAGTGTATTAGTAAAATGGTACATATATTTAATTTATAAATAAATACACATGTATTGGGGTATGTACTCAAAATTTTCATACTTATAGAATTGCATGATCAAAAAGGTTTGGTGACAGCTCTTCCCATATTGTTACTGAAACCAATTGTGTTCACAGAAACAAATATGTGGAAGTTCATCCAGACCAGGGAAAGTCTATTTTACACGCATATATTCTTTTTTTGTGAAAAGTGGTTGTTTGATAGAAACAGAATGTTTTACTTCTAGATGTGAGTCAGGTGTAGTAATTCAGGAGGACAGGAGTGATGCTGTGTGCGCATGTATGAGCTGGGATGCTCCAGCTGGGATCTGACACACTCAGTTTTAGTTGCTGAGTGGTGAGGTGGGGTGTCCTTGTAAAGTGCTTCCTGTCTCAGCAGATGAGGGGAGTGATTTGTGGGTGGAGGGCAGTGGGGCAGGAAGCTGGTGGCAAATCTCGGGACAGAATGCAAACATTTGTCTGAATCGCTCTGGTTGCTGCTCGAGTGTATTGTTCTGGTGACAGCATGATTTTCAAGCATGTAAATATTTCAAGTGTTTTGTTCAGTTGAAGTTGTTGGTGCTCAGCTTATCTGAAATCAGACCATAAGTATGTCTTCTAGAGAGAGAATTATTGATACATCACAGCTGAATTTCTGTTCTTGCCTTACACAGTTGTTCTAAGCTATGTAAATATATATGTTACTGAAGTGTCTTAGCATCCTTAGAGGTGTAACGTGGGACAAATTTCCAAAGTGATTGCTTTTTTTAGCTGGTGTTATGAAATAATGTGTTCTGCTGTACCTAAATAATATTTGGTAACTTCTTGATTAGTTGAACATTTTATTTGATAGCTGTAGCTGGCATGCAGAGATAAGTACTTTTTAATAAGCTATTTGTTTGCTTTTTTCAGGCTGAAGCCTAAACCTCTGACATGGCCACAGCCTCACCAAGATCTGATACAAGTCACAACTGTAATGGAAGATTACAGATGCAAGTAACAGGCAAGTAGTGATTTGTATAATAGAGATTTTTATGGGAAAATGTATGTACTCTACAAAAGCAATCCTGGAAGTGAGAGTAAAAATGAACTGGTTTAATATTTTAATTAATTATATGGATGTTACGGTTAATAATGTGACTATAATATATGTAGATGATTTGAGGCTAAATAGAGATTATACAGTGAGTTGCATGATAGGGTTTAATAAATCTTCAAAATAAAAAAGGTGTTCCTAACAACATTACAGACCATTGAAAGTTTTGCTTGGGAACAAGTGGTTAATGACATGTATTCTGAAGAGGGAACACATATTACTGAAATTCTAGGAAAAAGGTTGGTGGTTGTAGTGAACCCCAAGCTGAAAATAGGTACAATGGTTTAGTGAAGGTGGAGAAGTGGAGGAGATCACAAAATTTGCTAGCCCTTCAGAAAATTAACTTCTTTCAGTACATATCAGGTAAATATTTGTTGAATATAATATCCTTAGGGCCGCAGGTTAGACTTAACAGACATGTGGAATAACTGAGGTTGGAAGGGACCTTTGGTGATTCCCTAGTCCACTGATGAAGGCAGGTCTACCTTTGAAGTTGGATCAAGTTGCTCATTACATTGTCCAGATGTATTTTCAGTATCTCAAAGTCTGTAGATTACCAGCTTTCCTTGTGATAGGCCATATCACTTTGAATGTTTTTCCTTCTATCCAGTTGAAATTTGCTGTGTTGTCTCTTTTTTCCTTTTGCTCACTACTTGTCATAGTTCAAGGCAGAAATAAGCCATCCCAGTATCCATGGAAATTTTTGGAAAACAGTCCTGAGAATTTCTGATTGTGCTGGGGACACTTTTTCAGTAGATGTTGAACAGGCCAAGTAGATTATGCATTTTGCTACTGATGGACAAGGACTGGTCAAAGATGTGACAATTGTTGTCAGTCTTAGCTGCTCTGTGGGATGGCAGAACAGAACTGAGACTTCCTTTTAGTCTGAAGATAAGCAAAGTGCATCCAAGTAAACAAGTTTGATAGTTAACAGTTACAGTGTTACAGCAGTTAAAAGTAAAAATGTTACCAGCACATAGGTAAGATACTGTACATAAATACACCTACCATATATATATACACACATATATATGTGTGAGTGTGTGTATTCATGTGTATAAGTATTATTTTACCATTGATAACTAACTTGAGCTTTCCAGGCATTTTGAGAAATCTGGGCACGCTGAAGTAAAAATGGATGCTTGGCTAGGAATATATTAAGGCTATCCTGAACAAAATTTGGGAAAAACATGAGTAAGATACCATGTCTTAATAAAGGCTGCATCTAAAGAAAGATGCATCTTGCTGGATGATCCAAAGATGGCCAGGTTATCTGAGAAAAAAATATATTGTTGAAGGGTCCCCCAAATGGCTATTTTATGATATTAGATAAGAGAGGAGCCTCAAAAATTATTACCTTATGTAAGGAGCACATTACTCAGTAATGTGATGAATCATCAAAACTGGCAGTGAATAATAGCAGAGATGGAGACACTGTAGATTGAATGTGTATATATAACTGTAAAGTGACTTACACTAATGACCCTTAATTTCAGATCTGTCTCTACAGAAATGGTAACTTTTTTATCCTGTGCTGAGCTCCTCCTTATGTAAATAATCTTGTATTTTTCTGGTACTGGGACTTCTTTTGACACCAAGAAATCTGGGTCAGGGCTCAAATGGGAAGAAGTCTTTACAACATTTGTGATTAGTTTTCTGAAGGTTTAGTTCTCTAAACCTAGTCTTTATTGCAGGATCACAGGAATGAATGCCAGTGGCATTCCCAGTAGTGGGAGGCAGAGGAGTGTGGGACTCCAGTATTGCTGACCTGCACTGCATATTTATGTGCAGTTTTGTTTATGCTGCTGTAGAAGCTATAATTATTTCAAGAACTATACTTTAAAAGCACTTTTATAAAAGCAGAAAGTATCATAGACTCATTTTGCCAACAAGGAATTTGTATGGACTGGTGACTTGTTCGAGTTTGGACAGATACAACATATTGTAGGCATGCTTCGCCATCAGTATTTGTTCAAATATTCTTGGTGAGATCTTGTCTTGTTAGTTCTTTTGGAACTCTTGCTGGTATTATTACTTATTCATAGTTTACTTTTAGAAGATGTCCTAACCAAGAGATGATCATCTTGTCTCCTTGTATGTTTGGGGACTGAAAACTTACTAACAAAACATAATCAGATAAAAGAGGGGAAATTAAGAGGAAGCTTGAATATCATTACTAAATACCTGTGTTTTAATAAATGTTGTATTTTCCTTTGGAAAGCAGATTGTGGAGGAAAATGTGGAAGAAGTAGAGGTTGTCAAAGCTTAAAAATATATCATGATTTCAGATTAAAAAATATGACTTGTCTGTGGAATTACAGATTTAGTTTTCTACAATCCAGCTTTTATCATTATCAGGGCTGCAGTTGCCTTTTATGACCCATGATGCATTACTAAGGCTGGGCTTTTCAAATGTGAGGAAATTAAATTTGCACCTTTTTTTTGAAACAAGTAAAAGTCCATGGCTAGTGCCTTTAGAATCTTGGATGATTACATCCCACTGACTTGTACATGACTAATGTATACATCTCAGAATACTGCAATCCAGAAATATGTCTCCCTTTCAGTTTAGTAAACTTCCACGTTGAGTTAGCAAGTACCATAAAGAAAAGGAACAGGGAAGAATTTTTTCCAAATGGCTGAAAATACTCAGCCTTGTTTTTGTTTGCAAGTGGAGGGAAAAAGAATCACACTGAAGCAAGGGAGGAATTGGAGAGAAGTCAGCGCCAGCAGGTAAATATAGTTGAGAGTCCATTCTTGTGGTCTTTCCAAGACACCATCTGCCTGAAATAGAATTTAAAATCTTGGCAGGTAGGCTGCTGTTGGTTTTTATAGTGACTTTCTCAACTGGACATGGAAGAGGGAGAACAGATTTATGTTCAGGAGCACAGAGGAACTCACCACTGATTTGTAGGTGAGAGTAGCTTCTTTGGTCAGTGGTGTTTCTTAATTTTTGAATATTTATCTGAAACCTTTGAGTTCATCTGCAAAGCTGTTTAAATAGGGGAAATCTAAGAGTAGCTTTCTTAATTGTTACGAACTGATGTGTAAACCCACAAATTCAACCATGCAGTAATACAGGCAAAGAAATGAAACACTGGATATAGGCTTTGATACACAGGGACATTTTGAAATAGGCATGTACTGCATTGACTTTCATAATGATATATAACTAAAAAATAAAATCTGGCTGATAATCCTTCAGATGCATCATCAGATGTATCATACTTCGGCATTTTTCAGTTAAGGGAAGAATAAGGAGAACAATGAGAAAATAACCTACATTATTTCCAGTGTTTATCCCTAAAATAATTGTGCTGTCTCTACAACCAGTCCTGCCAGTATGTGGGGAAAAGAATACTTGACACTTGGTTTTAACTATCTGACAATGCAGCTTTTGAAAATAAAAGCTACTAGTAAAATAAAATGGTAATTTTTGCATTGACTTCTTTCTGTTCAGCAGAAGTAGAGTAGGTGAAGAAAAACATTGCCTTGCAAAGTATTTCATACAGTGTGTAGGCAGGACATTTTCTGTTTTTCAGCAACAGTATTCTGTTATAGATAAAGCAATGTATTTTATTAGTTTCTAGTGCCAAACTGAAACGGAAAAAGAATTGGTTTGGAACAACTTTCTACACGGAATTAACTGCAGATGGAGAAATTAAGAAAACAGCAAAATCAAGTAGTTCTTCAAATCCCAAATGGGATGAACAGCTGACAGTGTAAGTAGTTTTTTTGGTTGTTTGATACTATTTATTAGGCAGACATTGCAGGCAAATATTTACTAAGCTTGGCTGCCTGCATAGTTTGCTCTGCCTGTTGATATCTAAGTGCAGACATAAGTTGGTATTTTTCTCAAATGATTTTTTTTTCTGAATCCTTTCAATGTTTTGAGAATATTTTTTTCCTACAGAGTGTGTTGCTTGCATACAGTGGCAGTACATGATAAAGTCTTGATATTTGTTAGCACTGTGTTTAGCATACATTGCTAGAAAGACTTACTAATTGTAAACATGTCATTCTCAACTTTAGAAGGAAAAAAGTCTCAACTAGATAAGTGATAGTTATGAGGAAGGTCACTTCTTCCTTTGAATTTCCCAGTGAAGGGATATGAATGCAAAAACTGCAGTTACCTTGCACCTTACCCTGATATTTGACCATTTTAATCTTCTTGTGGTTTAGTTTGGTTTAACTGTGCTAGGGCTGTAGATATACCTGAATAGGAATCCATGAAGAGCTGGCAATCATGCACTTGGTTAAAATGCTTTATTCACAAGCAAGATTGTATTGGTTCAAACTTGGGTCTGGGGACAGCATAGCTCCTATCAAGTGCCATTGGGCCTGGGCCAGTACATTTCACAGCATCTGACAAGTCTGTGTGCAATATCCAGCTTTGTTAGCAGTAGGAGCCATGCTAGATTCCAGTAAGTGCTGGAGAGTGGGGAGTGGTACGTCTTTGGGGAGCACTTTGCCTGGGACCACTTCCTTACTCCAGACCTGGTCTGAAGCAAGTAGTATTCCTGTGCCTCATTTCTTGGTATTTCAGGTTTAGTGAACTTATTAGCCCTTTGCAATGTTGCAAAAGAGAGTAACGTAGTCTTGGACCTGAGGGTGATTTCCAGGATCAAGAACTAGAACAACTACAGAGCTATCAGTATACTCACAGGGACCTCAGTTTCTCTTGAGGAGGCAGGTTTGATTTAGCAGGATTTGGTGATCTGATAGAAATGAGGTAAATTGCAATGCATAATGGCAGACTCATTTCATAAGGAGTATTGCTTACTTAGGGTCTTACCCTTATATGTGTTTTAAAGGTACTGGCCCCCTCTTCCTCTGGCTGTTGGAATGATGTTTAAGTGACCTCTCTGGCTTACCAAATTCCCCTCACTTCTATGGATCAGCAATACATTTGTGTGTGTAGGTGTTGGGGATTTTTTCCTTTACTTTGCTGAGCTGCTCTTTTACTAAGACCTCCCTTAGAAGGCAGCCTATTCAAAATGCAAAAATATATTTGCTTGTGTTTCAGCAAAAATGTTCCACCTTGTCCAAGATGTTCAAGTGACTGTAGAGTTACTTGAACAAGATGTTCAAGTGACTGTTGTTGGGAGAGTGGGCTTGTATTTATTCTTATTCTCATCATTGCTGATACAACTTTCTGTATATATTAGGTCAATACTGATGGATATATGGCCTTTGACTTTTTGCAATGAAGTGCTTCTACTCCTGTTTTTCAAGCCAGGACCACCTTTGCAGTACTAGACCCTGTATTACAAAACTTACTCTCCAGGACCTAGCATAGCTTGAGCAGGGGAGAGATCAATGCCAAAGCTTGTCATAAAATTACTGCAATTGGGTCCTTTACCTTCTGCTTCCCTCCAGTTTTTACTTTAGCTTCATCATTTGAATTTTCCCCTCTGATTCCTGTGAGTATACCTTATGGTTTTATAAATATTTGTGGATTCACAAAAAATGTTTATCAACACTTCCATGGCAGGCTGATACCTGTTGAGTGGGATCTTGCTTGAAAATAGATGCTTCATTGCTTTTTTCCTTTTTGAAAAATATTTAGTATTTTTCTTTTCAGTGACAGACAAATATACTTCCCACCTTTTTCTCCACACTTAATAATGTAGGTTTTCAGCTCAAACTCTGGAGGAATAGGGGAAATAAGACTTTCATAAATAAAGATATGTTTTATATAACTGAGGTTTGATCTGAGTGTAGGTTATTCTGATGCTTCTCAAATTCCTTAGGCTATCATAGTAAGGCACTTTAAGTTTCATCCTAAGTATAGATATCATGGTGTTCACAGTTCTTAATTAAAAATTTCCCCTTGCAATACAAAATTGCACTTCATTAGTATCAAGAAATACAATGAGAACGTGAATAAAGTTCAAATACCCCTAATAATAAGAATGAATTCTTAAAAATCTGTATATATATATATATATTTTTGATGTATTTTTTATGCAGGCATGTGACTCCACAGACTACGCTGGAATTTAGAGTGTGGAGCCATCACACTTTAAAAGCAGATGCTTTATTAGGAAGAGCCACTGTAGACTTGAGACAAGCTTTGGAAGTACACAACAGAAAATGTAAGTTATCATGAAGGATATTTTGAATAAAGTAAAATTATTATTACTAATCTGTATGTCAAACTGGCAACCAGACTACTAACTATATGTGTAATTACACCTGACTTTCAGTCAATATCTTTATCTCTTCTAGAGATGTCTGTTCTACTGAGAGCATTTTAAATGTAACAATGGGATATAATACTTTTGAAACAAACAGTAGAGCATTAGTTGCTGAAAGTAAAAGCAGAAGTGATTAAATACAATGTTTTGTAGCAAGCTAGTAACCAATTTGATAGAAGATCTGTTTTAGATTTGGTAACCAAAAAAAAAGAATTAAACTTTCAGAAAATTTGTTCAATTTTTCATGTTTTTCTTCTCTGGAGTCACTAATAGAAATGCTGAATATTTGTCCCTCATAATTTAGATGCCCAGAGAGAAATAGAAAACATTGATTAATGAAACAATTGTGATCTTTCTTTTAGTACATTAGAGATTGATTGTTCCATGTAATTTCTAATATTAAGTATTTTTAATGGAATATATATGATTTGCGTTTCAAAACTTTTTTTCTTTACTACAACAAGATGGTGAATCCACACTTTAAAATTCTACTCCAGAGTGGCAGTAGAATTCCAGCTAAACCAATCTTAACCTTTCTCACATATTATATATATAAACCTGAGGTGACTATTTAGAACAATGTGGGGAAAGAAGAGCCAAAAAAAAGAAATTTTTCTGATTCTTACAGAAAATGGAAACAGAATCCAAAATTAAGTGGGGCTTCTTCAACAGTTATGTTGAAGAATTCAACAATTCAGCAGTAAATTTCATAGTCAGGCAGAAAAATTTCTTTTTAAATAAGAAAACTGTATCAGAAGAAACTGGGTTATAATAATATTAGCCACAAAAAAAAGTAGTTAATATTTTAACAATTTCTAACAAAATATTTAACATTTTATTACTGTAGATCCAGGGGAGGTGAGATCTAATAACTTGACAAATTCTTTCAGTTGACTGAATTTGCTGTACATTGCACCAAAAGTAGTTTATGTGCAATGTTTCTTATTTGGGCAAGTCAGTAGTTAGACACTTACTGGATTATCTAAGAATTCACTGGTAGAATAATCTGATTGGTATCCTTCATTCATTTAGTTATTGATACCTATTCTAAAATGCAGCACTTGAAAGGCTCTTTGCTGATGAATATGGAATGGGAAATCCTCTAAATGCAGAAACATTAGAATTAATTTGGTTACTTTTACTGCTAAAAACCACAACTATTAAATTGCTGCCCACACACCTCACGGTTTTCTTGCCAGCTCGATTAAGCTGCAGCCAATAGATGATCTGGTTTAGGAAGATAACCTATTAAAATAGCAGAAGTTAAACCAACCACCCTTTGCAAAAATTAAAAAATGTGTTAATTAAACAATTCAGTGGTAGGTTAGTTTCTTCTCTTCTTTGAAATAGTACTTTTTTCCAAAATGCATATTGCCAAATCAGTAATCCTGTAGATTTAGGAGCTTTGTGCTTGCTGCAGAGATTTGAAGTTCCTTAAAATGCATTGTAGCACAGCAGTGTGTGTCTGCTGGTAACTGCTGCCCAACTACGCTGTCAAACCTGCTCTTTCAAGTGATAGCTTGGGGGTATCTGGCAATAGGTTATGGCAGCCTCCCCTGTTTTTGTGTTTATTGTTCACTTATGATGCATGCTAAGAATGAAAAAAAAAAAAGGAAATGTTAGTTTAATGCATAGAAGTGCCCATTTTAAATTTAACTAGGAATGCTATCATATGGAGGGAAATATGATGGCATGTCTTTAAAAACTAATCTTTTAATCTGAGAGCACAAATACTAAAAGGTCTTAACCATTTTAACCTGATTAATGTGAACTCCTAGCTGACTGTGTTTGGATTTATGACATGTAGCTTTAACTGTTGTACTTGCAATAGTTGATTTAGAGAGAATTACGTAGCATCCCCAGCATGTTTTACCTCTGGATTATATATGTCTCTCTACAAATGTGTATATTGCTTGTCAGTCAGATGAATTATTTTACTGCACCATCAGTTATCTTAAATTTTCTTTCAGTGAAAATAGTATCTGATTTAACTTTTGGTTTCCTGAGACATCCTCTCTTACTGTTTAATCCTTGGAGTTGCAATCTATGAAAAGGATTCATTAGAAATACTTTTAAAATTGAGGGAGGACTCTATGCAGTCCTCTATGCATTTACTTCTTCCTCAAAGAGATGTTTTTTTCAATGTTCTTTTAGAATTAGATTTGGGACATGCTATGAGAAATGAATATAGGCTCTGGTTGTAAAATGAGGGGTCCCAGTGACTTCTTAATATTTGGATGTGTGGTTCAGAAGTTGTTTGACTTTAAGCCATCACATGTTATGTAAGTAGTGCATAATTTTCAAAGGGCTTAATGGAAATGGCAGATCTGGGAAATCATTAACAACAAAGTACTGAATCCACATGGATTCTTCAGCAAATCCGTAGAATATACTATGTAAACAGACATAAATTTTAGAATAAATATAAATTTAAAAAATACATTTTAAATAATGTAAATTTTAAAATAAAGTGTGCATTTATACACAGCAGGTATAAATATAAATAGCTCCCCAGTGATTTCTGCTTTGATTTTAATATCTTTAATGTTCAGTTTTATAGAACTAAATGCATATATCACATTTGTGTGTTGAAGGTCTCTTTTAATATTATTTAGAATTTAATTTTTCCTTTACCCCTTCTTTCCTTTTCATCCCCTACCCACCACAATTCCATTTTTAGTGGAGAAGGTGAAGGAACAGTTGAAACTCTCTTTGGAAAACAAGAGTGGCATGGTGCAAACAGGTGAACTGACTGTTGTGCTAGATGGTTTGGTTGTTGAACAAGAATCTCTTACAAATCTCAGTTCATCAGCAACCAGTAAGTTAAAATAATTAAGTCAGATGATAATATTTAGATTAAGATTTCAAACAGATATAATAGAATATTTCTGTTGAATTTGTTTCTTACTGTTCAGTAGAAGTTCAGCAAAATGGCGAGGCTGTACATGAAAGCAGAGATGCTTCAGCAAGAAGTTCATCCAGGTTGGAATTTACTTTTGTGTTTTATGCAATATGAAGTGTATCAGCAAATTTATCAGTTGAAATATTTGGGTTGTTTGTGTTTTCATGGGTTTTTTGTTGTTTTTTTTTTGTTTTGTTTTGTTTTGTTTTTTTTTGGTAGTTTCAAAGAGGATAGATTTCAGCTACTGAGGCCTAAATTATGTTGCCACAGATTTTACAAACATTATTTGTTTGATTATTACATAATTTAGTTCAACTGATTTGAAGTCTATAAAATGCTGTAGTAGAAATTAGGGGAGCAGTGGCTCAGTGTATTTTTATGTACTTACTCAGTTTCTTTTCTTTCGCTGCTTAAGAATCATTTCTATCAATGTCTACCAGCTTTTTGCAGTGTAGCACCTGAACAGAAGGAAAAGAAAAAAAAAACCTGAATTACTTTCTCCTCAGCCTTTTTAAGGTCATAATCAGGAACTTAAGAGACTTGTATTGAGTTTCACAAGCAGTATTTGTAACACTGAGGCCAAGGCCTGTTTCCTCCTGAAGTGGCAAGAAAAAGACATTTGGAGCAATTAAGAGCTTCATTCTTGGCTTCTCTACCATTTATAACCCATTCAAGGACTGGCTGGAGAGAAGTAGGAAGAGATTTTTTTGCCCCCTCATCTCTAGTAAGACAAATAGGTCAATTCAGATCAATTTAATGTTACTGGTCTGCTCAGTTACCTTGTGTGAACCCATTTCTGTTTAAGTTATTGACACTAACGGGAGTGAAAAAACATCCAGTTGCTGTTCATTTGAGTGACAGGGACACATTTGTCCTTTTATGATTGACTTGATTCTTTTTTTTGAATTTATGGATGTTTGTCTCTCTTCCCCAATGGATGCTCAATGAGGGAGTGAGAATAAAATGTTGCTTCTGCTTTTTTTTTTTTGTTAGGAAGGTTTGGGACTGCTAAAAGTGATTTGAAACATATCTGCATATCATTTTGAAACAGTAGTAATAATAATTTGTTTTCATTCAGCTGTTGTTGCTGGAGATAATCTCTCTTAGTGGGATCCTGCTCTTGGTGTTGATATTTTAATTTACTGCAGTTTTCCACACAACTATCCAGCAGTTTTGATTTACAGTTTTAAAATTAAGAGATGAAGAAAAGTTTTAAGGTAGCTTCTCTGAATGTCCAGAGTTGAAAAGGGATAACATTTCAATTCTCTGTTTATATTTATCCTTTGGAGTTGGGTAAGATAGCATGGAAATGCTGCTTCTTCCCTTCTTATTCCTCTAAGTTGGACTTATAAGTGTTCTCACATATTTTTTTGTGAGATAAAATAGTGAATATTTTTGCAATTTAACCTCTACTCCTTGAGTTGATAAGTAGTTGGCATTGAGTGTAATTTTCAAAATATGTGTCTCTGGTGGGTGGCTTTAAGCATTCTGAAAGAGATTCAAGTAAAAAAAACAATGCTCTACTGTAACTGAACAAAACTTTCCATTCACAAGTCCTTAAAGTGCATTTATTTCCATGTGGCCTTGTAAACACAGAGCTGCCTGTGTGTATTTGTCCTCACAACGTCCCATCCTGCCAATGCATAGAGAAGCTCATCTTATTTTCCTTTTACTGAGTGAGAATTATGTTGCTTTCTTATGTTATGAGTATTTTTGGTGATATGACTGACAAAACCAGTTCTTCCTCTTGCTTAATGAGAGAAAAAGCTTTCCTGCTCATAGCTGCACTTTGGAAGGGTTCCTAAGGCCATTTTGGAAGATGCAGCAGGTGCATCAGTCTGTTCAATTCTAATATATCATTAAAAGTAAAAGAGAAAGTGAAAATGGAAACTCTTACCTGTTATAAGTATCTGAAATCCTCAAAACCGATTCTTGCCTTTTTCTTAACAGTCAAGTGTGAGACCAAAACAATTATCTAGGCTGCAAACACCATGCTATGAACGGTTGTGAATCTACCACCATTTCTTTATTTGTTTCTATAGAATGGTTTTTCTACAGCATTTAGTTCAGTTGTGTAACTGTTTAACATGTTGCTTGTAGTAAACTAAAATCATCTTTTATTTTTACCAAGATCTGCTGGTGACATTTCTAATGGGATAGACAATCAAGTACCTTCCAGCTCTGTAATACAGAACACGTTCTGTGTAGAAGCTGTTAATGGAGACAGCACACCATCTCCTAATCATGTTGCAGCCAGACCCAAAAATACACCAGTACCAAAACCACTTGAAGCTCAGCCTGTCAACAGCACTGGTAAGAATGGGAGAGTTATGGGAATGTGTTCCATGAGGCTTTTTTATCTAGTTGTATCTCAAGTTGAGCTACTTCTTCTATAAAATTTTTGTTGGAATTCAAAAGTACTGAAAGGATGTGGCTTGAATTTATTACTTTGTGTGTCCACTTCTGTACATTTTTTTGCAGTAGACCCATTCTTACATATATTCAGTTTCACACTTTATCATAAGTTCTTTTCTCTCATGAAGGAAGATTAAAGTGTCCAAAATCTTCCATTTTTCTGTCCCAGATGATGAAACCATATTACTGTTTGTCTGGAGGAAAAATCAGGTTTCTTTCACAATTAATTTGAGTAACTATGGTCAAATTTTTCCTGACATTACATAAATCTGATTTAGGCAGGGAACTGCTCTGCTCTGAGTTGAGATGTGTTGCAGACTTTCCATGCCTTCAATTTTTTTCAAAAATTCCATTTAAAAACTGTTAGTGGCAAATACTGAATTTTGTTTTCCTCTTAAACACAAAAACATTGATTCTGACTACAGTTCACTTTTTGTCCAGTGAAACTAGTTTTTTGATTTGAAAAAAAGGTTTTTTGATTTTCATTCCTCTGGCATCTAATAATGACTGTGCTTTGTAAGCCCTTTGTCTTTTCTCAGCTGTTTGGGAGAGATTACAGTGATAGCAGAGAGAAAAGAAAACTGTAAATAGAAATAGGCAAGTTGTTACTAAGTGATAGAATAGAGATTGTCAAACTCTCTGTAATAGACTGGAAAATGTTGGTATGGTTGGAAGATAACAGAAAGAATTATGAACTTTAAAAAGTAATAATTCAATTAGGTCTTCTCTGAAGCTTTTCTCTATTTGGAGAACTTTAATTTGATTCCCCTCTCTTTTCAGCTCAAGGCTAGAGGGCATATATATTATTAAGGCATTGCTCCCTTTTTCTTCAACAGAGAGAGCCATTTGAAATCTGTATTAGGATAGGGTAATTGAAAAATAATTGATTTGTTCAAGTGGTAATATTGATGAAATCATCACTGACCTTGCACTGAGGCATTGATATAGGAGAAATCAACTACTGTACCAGGTTTTTAAGGCAAGGCATAAAATGGATCTCTGGCACTTTTTGATGACACATTTTTTCTCACTGTTGAGCTTTAGCAGAAATGTAATTTTATGTGATGTTGCCAGAATTGCTGTTTTAGGCATAATTGATGAAGTAATCATCTGATGTAATGTTTTATACATCTGTTTTGGAGATGAACTTAATAACAGAGCAGATGATTTCTTCATTATTTTGCTTCTAATTTTATTATGTAATCCTATTCACTCTTTAATGTGGATGAGTTGAATTTTTTAAATGGAAGTTGAAATTTCAGTTGACTTTTTTCTTGTGTAAATTAAATTGTTGCTGGTATAAGCAGAAATTTGAGCAGACTTGATCAAATTGTTCATAGTTTTCATGTCATGCTGAAACAATATAAAATCTTGATATGTCTAAATGTAGTTAATTTCTTTTGTGCCATCTGGAAGCAGTGTGTGTTACCCTGGAATAGTTTTGTTCAAAAAGTAGTGCCTTTATAGAACTTAAAAATCTGTTGCCTGTAAAATCATGCTTATCATTATGCATATCCAAAAAATTCATGCGGTGCAGTGATAATTCCTTAAAGAAACTGACTTGCTAATTTAAATTCTGATAACAGAATTAAACAAGTGAACTCTTTAAAATAATGAAACAACATTCTGTTGGCACTAGTGTAGGATTAAATTTTGCAAATATGTATCAATAAGGTTAAGAGTGTAGAATTATATTAGTTTTAGTCGTTAGCATGGTAAGGTGGTAATATACTGTAAGGTGAGGAAATTGCTTGAAGCATGTGTTGCATATCCTTAGTCCTTCAGAAAATTGTTGCAACTCTAAAACAGATACAAGCTACTAAGTATAAATAGAATTATCTCTGTATGATGTTGATTAGTGGTGCAGAAAATGAAAGTGCTGAATTATGTTGCACTACTTTTTATAGGGCCTTGACTTTTAATGGGTGTCCTACAAACTGCTGTACCTGATGGCACTTGTCTAAGTTAGACAGGATCTTGATGTGCTGAGATACTGTTCGGTTAAGCTCTGCAGATACTTGATGTATTGTTGGCCAAGTGGGCTTGGGACTAATAAAGCCTTCTTAGCATCCTTTGTCTGCTAAATCCATGCCTGCTTTAAACATTTTGTGAGATTGTGCTGGCTTCAATTTGATGGCATTTTTATTATTCTATAAAAGCTAGAATTGATTTACTTTGTGATTCTAAAGTAACTTTCTTCAGTCATTGAACTATGTAAATTGTGTTAGCCAATAATAGTTTTTATATTTTAATCCCTCTTTTGGAGGGGGATTTTTTTTTCCAAGTCACACAGGTTAATTATAGGGTCTGGTACCACAGCTCTGAAAAAGAAAAGAAGTTATCTGTAGGAAATCCCTCTTAGTTTTCCAAATCTCATAGAGTAATCTCTTAATATTTGTTTTCATGTCATACTGATCACGATTCTTTTTTGAACTTTAGTGTAAAGAAGTTAAACTTTAGAGTTTTAAAAAAGGCACAGATCTGTGGAAAGCAGATGGGTGCCTCTTGCTAATCTAGACTGAGGTGCAACATTGAGTTAACCAAGACATGGAGAAACTAAGAAATAACTTTATTTATATATATAAAAATGTATCCCTATATAACAGGGAAGTATAGAGAATGGCTTTCAAACTGTAAGTTTTGACTGAAGGCAAGTGTGTGTGACTTTCTGTCATCGTAGCCAACAGTGCTGCTTATGGCATACAGGTGCAACTTAAATATGTTCCTTTCAAGTCATTTACTCTGGAAGTTGGTTATTTGAAAAGAAAATCTCATCAGATTCTGATACACAAATGTTATTTCCCATTTCTCAGTTAATGGCGAGTCATCTGCCTCTGCACCTGAAGCTGGTAATTCCTCTGTCTCTGAGGCTCCAACGGGTTCAGTCGAAGCTGCTGTGTCTCCAGCAGATTGCACTCATGATACAGCAGAACCTCAGTCAGCAACAGAAGCAACTAGTTGTTCTGAAAGCCACACTTCTGCATTACCTGTTGTGTCTGCTGGAGTAGAACCTGCAGCTGCAACAGAGTGTGCTCAGCCTAATGCTCGAAACAGCATAGCAGCAGAGGCGGCAAAGCCGAGGGAGTCCTCCTCCACGCCAAGTGCGTCTGCAGAACCCGTAAGACAGCAGCCTGCTACTGCCAGTACAGAACCTTTGCCACCAGGGTATGTTGTTTTGCTTTAATACTATCATTTTGTGTCATCTAAATGTGCACATAAAGAAACAGAAACTTAATTCTATGCAGGGATTGTCAAATGCAGGTCATCTGGCTGAGATGGGGTTATTTGATCTAAAATGGGATTTCTACTGCTGCTATAACTGGCTACTCTTGACCCAGAAAATAACAACTGATAATTGATTTGCTGTGATGGCATTGTGATCTTAACAGACAAACTCTTGGGCATTATGAATGTGAAGACTTTTCATCTGATATTTTCAAACTTATTTGGGCCATAATTCATTATTCCTTTGCTCCTTAGTAGTAGGGACCAAAGCACAAGTGAAAATGACTAGTCTATAAGTGCTTGGAGGTGCTTGCTTTGTAAGAGTGAGTTCAATAATGTTATAGTTAAAAATAAGATTTGATATGTATGTAGGTATGTGCTAAGAAGAGCTAGAATATTTTAATTTTACTGGCTTGTTAGAAATTGCTTTAGTATTCTTTAGTAGTAGCAGGCCTACATTTTTAGGAACTAATTAAGTGTTTGTGTAAGAAAAACAAATACATATCAACTGCAGACAAGCACTTCAGCTTTTCATCTAATGTTTATCCTGGTTTCCTCACCATTTATACATACTTTTATTGCATTGTGGCAATTCTCAGCATTATGAAACTTCAGCTGTTGGCCTAGCTCCATCTTCAATGTAAGACACTTTTGCAAAACGAAGTAATAACCAGGGATATCAGATACAGAATTCACAAGGATAGCAAATAGAAACACAGGAAAAACAGTTAATAGCACACACTTCAGGTTCATTCTGAATGATGCTGTTTGTTGGGTACAGGGAACAGAGCTTCAAAATGTAAACACTCTCATTTTTTTGAGAGACATGTACTTGGAAATGCAAAGAATGCATCTCTCTAAGCACTTTTGGAATGAGGTTTTTTTAGCATCCAAGCATTGAGCAGATAATTAATTGACTTTGTTCCAAAGTTAAATATAATAGAAAAATGCTTGTGAATATTGATGTATGGTCATTATGTGCTAAGTCCTTTAGAGAAGTCCTTATGGTGATATCAGTTAAATAGGAAGTAAGTGATCTGTAGGCTGGTGGGAATTTTCTTTGGTGTTCAAGAATAGGTTTTGGACCATGGTATTTTCATTCAATGCCAAGGTACTTTTCTGTCTTAATGAGAAGTCCCAAGGAAGTATTTGCACCTTCACTTATATGCAAGTCTCTTTGTCTTGAAGGTGGGAGCAAAGAAAGGATCCTCATGGTAGAACCTATTATGTTGATCACAATACACGAACTACAACATGGGAAAGACCACAGCCCTTACCTCCTGGGTAATGTAGATTTTTGAATTAAATATGATAAACTTACTATATTTTTGTTTGTTTTTTGCTGGAAACAAACAGCTGCCGATCAAAACTGTATTCTGTATCATATACTAAGAGATTCTAGCTTTCAGTTAATTATATTAATTACAGATATTGTTACAGGAATGTTGATACTGGATATGTCACTAGTTTTGATCGCTTGTTCAAATACAGCTACTAAAGTATTTTTTTCTTCCTTTAAAACTTAAGCATGAAATAATGCATATTTGGTCGCCTTCATTTAGATGGCACCACTAAGTGCACTGGTTCCAAACCTCAGATTTCCCAGCAAAGTGTTCTCTGTGAAGTCTGCCAACATTATTTGCAGTCACAGATGTTTACAAAGTTAAGAATGAGGTGACAGAGAGCTGAGCAGGCAATTGCTTGAAGTCTGTGTATGCTCATTGTGGTTGTTCATCTGCCAATTAAGTTGAGGTACTTGTGTGTCCTTTAGAAATTGAAATCATGACTCTGACTCCAGTAGTTCATTTAAGTACCACCTCGGAATTTGGCATAAAGAGAAAATTGGTTAGTAACACTACTGAAAGAATTAACTGTTAACATTTGTCTTTCTTGAAAGCTGGGAAAGAAGAGTTGATGATCGTGGGAGAGTTTACTATGTGGACCACAACACCAGAACGACAACGTGGCAGCGGCCAACAATGGAGTCAGTGAGGAACTTCGAGCAGTGGCAATCGCAGCGGAATCAGCTGCAGGGAGCTATGCAACAGTTCAACCAGAGATACCTCTATTCGGTACAGTACACAAATTTTGAAATTAGTACAGAGGAATAGGTATATATACTTTTTGTTCTATAACTTTAAAGGAAGGCATTCTGTAACTATTCAACTATATGTGTTAAAAGACGTTTAGCATCAGTAAATTGGATTCTGATTATTTTGAAAAAGATTAAAAATCATCCTTTTTTTTGGATGAAAATCAGAAAGTACTTTCAGGCAGAAAGGACTCCCTTCTAAGTTTGTTTCCTGACATCAGCTTTGTATATTGCATTTCACATAACATTTTTAATGCCAGTAGTAAGAGGTACAACTAAAACTGTCCCTTAAACTGAAAAGGAATGTAAATCCTGTTAGGGGTCGTTTTGAGCATTAAATAGCCTTAAAACTGTATAGGTGATTAGAATTCCTTCGCTAATACAAGTGGCAATTCTTTTACTTTGAAGGTTATACATCTGGTTCAGCTCTGGAATTTCCTACATGGTTTTCCATTTCTCTCACATGGTTGCTTACTTCTGCCCAAAGGAAATATGAGTGGCTTCATAGAGAATATTTCTTGAGTCAGATTTTCCCACCTGTGACTGGATAAGTAGAATAGTTGTTTCTTCAGAATTAAGAATGATGGTGCCTGTGTGTCACTGTCACTCTAAACACTTTTAAGAATTGTGTTTGGCTTCTTAAAAAAATGATCTGATCCCAGAAACTTTGTAAGTGATATGTAGCAAAGCTGGAGTGTTTTAAAGACAAAACCTTTGAAGTACAAGTCTAAAACAGTTTCATTGGAATAGGACTCTCTGCATGTGCAGACCTAAATTTAAATTTGATGGCCTTTATTCACACACCCCTCTGAAGTATGCTGCGGTATTACATTTAAGAATTCTCAACCTCTCATTATTGAATTAGACATTGTATCTTGTCACTAGCAATAGCAGAAACATGCATCACCACTAATTTTCTGAACTCCCAGGGCTGTGCATCAAATTCAATTTGTTTTATGCAATTAGAGAAAAGTAGAATGGTCAAGGCTAGAAGGGACCTCTCAAGGATATTTGGTCCAAAGTCCCTCCTCGGGAAGGGCCACCTAGAGCCAGCCATCCAGGACTAATGTCTTGCAATTATCTCAAGAATGGAGACTCCACAACCCCTCTGGGAATCCTGTGCCAGTGCTTGGTCACCCTCCCAGTAAAAAGTGTTTCTTGATGTTTAGAGGGAACCCCCTGTGTTTCAGTGTGTGCCATTGCCTCTGGTCTTGCCACTGTGAAACCAGTGAGAAGAGCCTGGCTCTGTCCTTTGTGCACCCTCCTTCAGGTATTTAAACACACTGGTAACTTCTAATGCAAATTCAAGAATCACAGCTGAAGCACATCGAGCCAAAAACTCTTGCTTGGCCAACTTTGTGTACTCCTTTGATCAGTTGCATAATACATCTAAGAAAACTCTCACTTTTCTGATGCCAAGATTTTTTTTTTTGGGCTACATTTATCCTTCAGCAAACAATATATTTTTTAAATTAAATAATGTTACTTTCTTCCCTAAAGGATAACCCTTACTGAAAACCACAGCCCCATTCCTTAAAATGTCTTATCTGACCTTAGAATCAATAAATGAGTATTTGTTAGGGGGACAGAGTATACCTGAAGGAAGAGAAAAGAAAACTTGACTGCTTGCATCTCTTTAGAATTCTGTTTTCTAACTATTTTATCTGTTGCGCGGGTAGAACTCACAGTTTATTGAGGGGGAAATTGAAATTTTATTGAAGAAAGAGTGGTGTTTTTCTTTTTTACTTTAGTGTGCTTCTGTATACTTTTCTTCTAGAATAGTTGAAGTCAAACTATAGCTACCTTTTCATGCTCTGGTGATGTACCAGGACTCTGCCTGTATAGCAGTTTGAGTGAGATTGTCTTTTCTTTTTTGGGAAAAAGTAGATGAATACTTTCAGTTAGAGAATGTTTCAATTACCTTGAGTGGTCATAGCTAAACTATGTAAAGAAAGAAAAGTAGATGTGATACGGTTATTTGAATTACAATCATTTTTACCTGGATTAATTTATTGTAGGTATTTTGGAAGTGAATCTGCCTGGTCTTTCAGTGTATTCTTTTAAATATACAGCTCTGTGTGGCCAGCAGCCACACACAAATCCTCGGACCCATTAAGGAGGTCGGAAATATCTGAACTGTGCCACCATTCAGTTCTTTGGCAGACAGCTTTTTCCTTTTGTGCACTATTCTTTTACAGTCACCACAGAGAAGTCTTTGGTTAGAGGATTATTGTGATTGTGTGGTCTCCTAAAGCAGAAAAGACTAACTGCATTTGCTGCTGAAATAGTGATAAATTCTCTGTTCACATGTAGTAGCTGGTGGCTGGAGCAACTACACAGCTCCATTTTGAGTGTAACTAATGCACTTCCTTCTGATCCTTGATCTATTTCTCCTTCAGAGAAAAAATATCATAGATTTGTTTTGCCTGAATTTACTCCTGTAAACTCTTATTTGATATTTTTGTATTGCAAATGCTATATAAAGCAGTATTAGTTCCTATGATACGCTTTAGAAAACGCAGCTTGGTTCCCCTGTATCAAAATTCCATTCTGCACCCACACACACACTAAAAGTTAGCATCCACTGAATTTTAGGGGTGGATGCTTTTAATTATAAATCAGAACATGGATCCTATAGTCTCTGGGATTTCTGCCTTTTATTTTTCCCATGCTTTGTATTTTTGGGAGCTTCTTGGGGACTTATGCAAGGTTACAGTATATTATGAGCTTAGCATGTGTTTACATAATAATTTAATCCCTTTTTTTCCCCTTCTAACCTTACTGTATGTTGGCATAATTTTATCCATCCGCATATGAATGCAGCTGCATTTAAAAAAAAAAATGACAACATTCAAAAATAGCCAAACATCCAGGGAAGTTGTCATGTATTGAGGAAGTAAAACCCCCTATGCTGGCAGTAGTCACTGTGCTTGGAAATGTTTATTATGGTAAAATATGTTCTTAAGCAAGAACTTAGTGCTTATCTGCTGATACATGCTTCCTCAAAACTTGTATAAACTGCACCTCTTTGTGTGAGCACTCAAGTTTGCTGTAGCAAGGGAAAGGGAGGGTGCATTGCATTGAAAACAAGAGTGGAAAGGCTGTCTTATTATTGTATAATCTAAGTTTCTTTGCAAAACCAGATTAAAAAAGGCATGATGGGGTTTTTTTTCAGAATGAATAGTCTTCAGGACTAGTGGTCATGTTAGAACACACTGAGAAAATAATATGAATAATATTTGGCCTAACTGAAAGTCCTCTTGTTTTTAAATAGGCTTCGATGTTGTCAGCAGAAAATGATCCACTTGGGCCTTTACCACCAGGCTGGGGTAAGTTAATTAGCTGTGGATTTCAGGAAGTGGCACTTACAGAAATTTGGAATGCAGTTGTTTTATAGTGGGTTTTTTCTTTTTTTCCCCTTAGAAAGAAGAGTGGATTCAAATGATAGGGTGTATTTTGTAAATCATAACACAAAGACAACACAGTGGGAGGACCCTCGAACTCAAGGGTAGGTGTGTATAATGACTGTGCAGATTCGAAAGATTGTGCTTAATTCTTTTATATTGTGATATGGGGGAAAAAGCACTGCCTGCAATTTCTTTTGCAGTTTACAAAATGAGGACCCTCTTCCAGAGGGCTGGGAAATCAGATATACCAGGGAAGGTGTCAGATACTTTGTTGATCACAATACGAGAACCACCACCTTCAATGATCCTCGTACTGGGAAATCTTCTGTGTAAGTGAGAAATTAAATATATTTTTGAAAGTTTTGCCTTTTTATAATTAAATAGCGAAGTTTTCTCATACTATAAAATGATCTACACTTTTATCTGGAATTATGAACTAAATTATGAACAAGTTTTTATATTACAAATTTAATATATGTTAAAATTTTATTTGTGACTTTATGTATGACACACTTTGCTGTACTGCTCTGACGTTCAATAGTTTTTATATGCTTTTGAAATACCAAGATTGTAATAATTTTATAAATAGAAAGGGGAAATGAGGTTAATTTGAATAATGAACTAATGTAACTTATAGTTGCATTTTTAAAATAACAGCAAATGGTCATTATGAGTATTGCTTATAATGATACACATTCTTCCAACAGTAATGTCTAAACAAAGTAGTTCTAAATACTTCTGAAAAAGTTTGCATGTAAATCTTCTTTTAAATATTTTGATCAGAAGTATTGGCCCAATCTGTAGTGGTTTTCTTAATGTCTTTTGTGTGGGGTAGGGTTTACTTCTGTCAACACAGTGATGACTTATCATTCAACAAGCCTGTAGAATGTTGCAATAGAATGTCCTTCATAGTTCCTGAAGCAGCTGAATTTATAAAGCCTAACTCAGCAGTCTTTCTCTCAGTGAAGATGATAAATGAGATGTCTCTCCTTTATGTGACTTGTAGTTTTTATATGTTTCATAGGGATTTGATACCCTCTTGATCTTTTTCTATCAAATTTGGTAAATTGACTTGCAAAAAAAAAATGGGTGAGGGATGGGGAAAAGTAAGACTGGCATTCCAAACCACCAGCTGCATTTGATCATGTCTTACAATAACAATTTTTGTGTATTTTTGACATCTTTATGCTGTTGTTTAGCATTGAAAGTATTATTTGATGTCTGCATGCTTAATGTATCTCAAATATGTTTTCTTACAGAAATAAAGGGCCACAGATTGCTTATGAGCGTAGCTTTAGGTGGAAACTTGCTCATTTCCGTTACTTGTGTCAGGTACTGATTTAGTAATTATTTATTTATTGAAACTATATGAGTTTTTACAAATGTATGTGCTGCCTTGTAATGTTATTGCCTTATGATTACAGTCCAATGCACTGCCAAGTCATGTGAAAATCAATGTATCCAGACAGACTTTGTTTGAGGATTCCTTCCAGCAAGTAAGCCTGCAAAAATTATTGTGTTTGTTTATCAAGACAAAGCAGAAGAACAAAAATGGCCATAGCTAGTTCAAACTAATGGTCCTTCAGGCACAGTAATCTTCCCCTGGTGTTAGCTAGTGGGGGTTACCTAGGGAAGACTGTAAGAAGTATTGTATATAATACTTTTACCATATGATCTTTCATTTTCCATCTGTTTACAATTGAAATGCTTCTTGAGCTTGAAGTGGTTTCGGAGTATTTTAATAATCCTCAAGGGATTTCTCTTCTATGACCTTATCTGTGCTCCTCTTGTGAACTTGCATCTACAGCCTCCTGTGGTAGAGTTCATTGCTTAACCTACTGTGGCATCAGCCACGTTGGATTTGTTTTTCTGATTCCTGTATTTAGATACCTTACAATATGTTGTTTTCTCCAGTTAAAACTGCTTTGTCCTTCAAAGATTAAATCTATGTAATTGAAGCTTACAGTCCTTGAGCTCTTACAGTCTGCAGCCAATGAATGATGGAAATTCTTGGTGCTGTCACCACAAGACTTCTAGGCAGGGATTCTCTATAAGTAAAAATTACATTATGAATGAAAGTATATTGAACTTAGTCTGGATTAAATTATTTATTTTAAGTAATTTCCCTAAAACCAAAAATCATATATATCAGATGAAGTGCCTTTTCGCCTGTTTTCCTTGAATATTGACTGCCTTAGGAAGAGTGTAAGAACAGGGTTCCCATACAGCATTACTTCCCAGACATTCTTTCCACTTGCTAGCAGCCTGCTGCTCAAGGATCTTAAGTCCAAATTGGTATTTTTGTGTGTAGTTCATTGATTGCTTGTTCCATGAGATGGTCTACTTGCTTTTCAAATTTGTGTAACATTTGGCATATATACAATTTCTGTATCAACATAAATTAAATCTGAATGAGTGATGTGGTAACAATGCATAATTTATAACATTAATTTATTTTTAATAGATTATGGCATTAAAGCCCTACGATTTAAGGAGAAGATTATATGTTATATTTAGAGGAGAAGAAGGATTGGATTATGGTGGCTTGGCAAGGTAAAACAAAATTTTCTTAAATACTTTTTATTTTTTTAATAGCACTCTAGCCTTGATTTCTCTTGCAGTCTGACCCTAGGTACCTTTTTAGTCCCCCCTAAATGTATTGAGGAGGTGGAACTGGTAGCACTGGCTGTTGTCACAGGTTATAACTTCACATTGGTAAAACTATGGTCTCAGTTTTTCAGTTCTTTGACAAAGAGTGATGTTTAAATTGGAATGAAATTAATTGCTCTGTCTGAGTTATTTCAGAAACTTTCTATCAGAAAGTTTGATTTTCCTAGAAGTGGGGACTGTGGGAAAATAGTGTTCTGCTTATTGGGAAAAATGGCAAGTGAACACCAGGTTGGGGCTGATAAGAACAGAAAGGAAATAAACAAAAGGAGAGTAGTGCAGGCATGAAGGAACAACTGACAAACTATGTTGGCTCCACTGAAATATGAAACAGCTGGGCTACAGGTTTTTCTAGAATCTGAAGTGGAACTCAGAGGAGAAAAATCTGATAACAGGAAAACCATAGACAAGATTTCATTTCTTGACCACAGAGAATACAACCATTGACTACTGTTGCCAGTTACTTCAATGAAATGTTATTGCTAGGAAAAAAATTTCAGTACTACTGTGTATCTAGGGTATTGGAAAAGGTCATAGGTGATAGAATTTTTGTTTGGTTGGTTGGTTTTTTGTTTTTGTTTTGTTTTGTTTGGTTGTATTTTTTTCTTAATATGTAAAGATGTTCTCATTTGGTTTTGTTCTGGTTTTATGTAGCTTCCTGCATTAAAACTGAATTCAGTGAAAATGTTTAGTATCCATAAGCAAGGAAGCTTGCCTCTGAAGGTTGAGCTTCTTTTGTGTATGTGGTGTTTTGCTTCTGATTATAGTATCATACAGACTTTTGGGGAGTGATTGCAGGGAGGAATAAAAGTTTTGTTTTGCATGAGTTTTGTTTGGTTGGGGTCCCTATTGTGAGTGCCATAAGTTTAGGATGGGAACCAAAACAGTTCATAGATCTTTCCATAGAGAAGATGTTAGAATAATTTAACTGAAGTGTGTTAATCAAAGAAAATAGGAGAATAAATGAATAAACAAAAAATACATAAGCAGTGTAGTTTCATAGTTACTTAAGTCTTGCCCAAGATTTTTTATGTGAAACTGAGAACCAGCCAGGCTCTCATTGTAACGTGAGCTGAGAATTCTGAAGTGACACTAAATAAATGTTTCATGTACTGACTAATGAAATACTGCATTAATACAAATATAGATCAGGTGTCTCACAGCAGACTAAACTCAGTGTTCCCATCAGATTTTTACCTTCCGTGTAGCAGGACCAATCTGACATTATGTCCTGTGCAAGATTTTGGCTGTTGATGTGAAAAATTCATTGCTTCTGCAACTTCTTGTTAATGACTGGTTTAGTTTATTCCCCATTGTTATCTGACTTGTTCTAATTTAAATGCCCATTAAATTTGATGCTTCTGTGTAGTTAATGTAATTGTCTCAATATGAAACTTGCCTAGAATGCTGTGCAATATTCTGGTGCTTACTGGAAGATACATGCTACCCTGTTAGGGGCATTGGATCCTGGCTGCCTTTCTCTGTTCACTCTTTCTACTTGGCCTTTGGGTTGGAAGTGTATCATAGTGACTCATGATCCATGACTTGAGTTTCATGGCACTGCTAGGAGAAACATGCCAGCAAACCTCATTTCTATTCCTTGATATTGAGTAAATACAAGGATAGAAGACATGGCTCTTAACTGTGACAGCTGAAAGGCAGTCAGAATGGAATTCAGTCCCTACAGTTATTATAGGACAGACTTTCAGCTGTTTTTATGGGTTATCCCTAGACCTGGTTGTTTAGTACCAAACATTCATTGCATGATACAAAAGCCCCTGAGTATGTATGACTGTTCTGAGGTCTCTGCAAATACTATATGCAAATATTATAAAGCAAGAATTATTATCAAAATCACCTATCTGAACACTGAATACCAGATTCCGGTATTATTTCAGATCAGTTGAAAAAAATTAAGGTGATGAAAAACATGTATTCATTTAACCTCAGCAAAAAGATACTTTTACACTGTCATGTTGTCTAGGCTTAACCAATGCATGGCAATTTGTTAAACTACAGTAACTCAGTGTGTCAGACTGGAAAAGCAAATAAGGTGTGCTGAGGCTTCAATTTATTTGGTTTGTTTTGATTTATCTAAGTTGTTTATAATAAGCATGGAATAGTCTGTGATTTTTTTGAGTAAAAATGTGAATTGTAGACAGTAAAGTAGGCATGAGGAGGGTAAATGCTGTGTACTGGTTGAGGCAAGGACTGTGTAAGAAAAAAATGTTGCTGATAGGCAGCTAAAACCTGTGCTGTTGAGGGTGTTTTCAAGATGAAATCTTAACTATAATTTCTAAACTTTGGAAACCATGATTTTCTAACATCATTGGGTCTGATAATTAACTTTCTATATTTAAGTAATATATAATACCATATATTATTCTGTGATTCTAATACAACACTGTTAATATTATTTTTCAAAGTTTGCATATATTTTGACCATTTTGCTGGTTACCTAAGGGGAATGGTGATAAACATCTGTATTTGATGGTTTTTATGTGTATACATGTTTTTTTTCCTTAGAGAATGGTTTTTCTTGCTTTCCCATGAAGTACTGAACCCTATGTACTGCCTATTTGAATATGCTGGCAAGAGCAACTATTGCCTGCAGATAAATCCAGCATCAACAATCAATCCTGACCATCTTTCATATTTCTGTTTCATTGGGCGCTTTATTGCCATGGTAGGTTAGATTTTTAAGGTTTTATATTTGCTGTAGCTATACATTTACTCCTGAACAGTATTTGTTTGTACAGTTATTAAAGGTTATATTAATATCATAGAAATGGAAGATTAAGGCATATAAGTTTATTGAGCCAATTCCCTGAGAGTTAAGTCTCTTGCATACTCATGTTTCCTGGGACAGTTATCAAAGTTAATATGACATTTAATATACTATTTTATTTTCATGAATTGGATGTGTGTACTTCATGCAGACTGTTGTCTGAGTGTCTGAATACTGATGCTCTGAAAAATGTGACTAATATTTTGTGAAATAGGCTCCTCAGTTGGACCTGGTATACCTGAGGATATTTGAAAAAATGAGTTAGAATGTTTTGCAGAGTACACTGGGCCTTAATTTAAATGTAAATGAAAGTCAGATACTGAGGAGACCAGAAGCTGTCAGGGAGCTGATTCTCTGCCATCCAATTTCCCTTAAACTACAAGCTGATCCAGGCATGTTGTATCATTTCGTCGGTATCACTGAGTTGGTCTTCTATAGTGACTCCTGTTCTGTCACATTTCTTTCCTTCCATGTAGTGATAGTCATCTTTCCACATAATCATCATGTCTACAGGTAGTCCTCAGCAACATCCCTCAACCTGGTGAATAGTGAGACCAAAAAGAGTAGATAAAAGTGCATTTTCATACTGAAGAGACTATTGCCTTGTATTGTTCCGGCTTTTTGTACAAAATTAGTATAAATACAAGCCAAGTGTAACATAAATGGAAAAAATACTTTCAGACTTAAAATAAATTAGGCTTGGGTGGTTTCTTAGTTCTGCTTTTCTTATAGATGCTTCCTAAGAAATGTATTCAGCTATGACAATAACATCTCTGATTTCAAGTGTTTTATGGCTGAGTTCACAATTTTTGTGCTGTCATGAAAATTTACCTCATTGGGTTTACACTTTCAATAGGCTGCCACCTTTTTTCTTTATTTTCAAGTCCTCAGCAAGTTACAGGGCCATGTAGCAGCCATAAAACCAATTTGGTACTAGAGCCAGTACCAAAACCAATAATAGGTACTAGATAAAACCAATTAGGTACTAGAGCCAGTGTTTCTTTCAGTTGGTGATTTTTGATCTTGTGTGTAAGAAATGTTAACTTTAGGAAAGCTACTTCATAACAGTACAAATCATAGTAGAGAACTTAATTAAAGTAATTAATGTAATTAAAAGACAAACTTTTATTTCTTGACGTATTTATGTGTTTATAATTTAAATTCTCTAAGTGGGGCAAGAGAGAGACCCGTGTAATGCTGCCTGATGTAGTCAGTTGCAAGGTTTGAGTATTCATGGTTTATACTGGATGGAACTTTCTGCAGTGCTTCCTGAGATACCCTCTAGTGGCTTAAGATAGCTCAGGTAATAATGCAGCTGGGAAATAAAGTTGCAGTTTCTGTTCTTCTCACAGTTCTAAAATAGTAGTGAGATTTTTAGTTTTAAGTACTGAAGTAGCCACAGTTGTTTTCAACTGAAACAGGATTAAACATAAAGAATACACATCTGCTTAATAATAAAAACCTGTTAATTGAAGCTGGCTGTGGCATCTTTTATATTTTGCTGTAAGATTATCATACACATCAAATAACATGATTTTAAGAGCTTAATTTTGCAAAAACAGAAAATCATATGCCCAGATGCTGCACTTGACATGGAATTTCTATCCCATGAGAAGTCACCCTCCCATGAGAAGAATAAACTAGTTTAAAAGTAAATAGATATATAAATAAACAAATAAATACAGGCTTTAAGAGAACTTCTTTAAGGTCTCCTTAAGCAGAAGAAAATGCATAATAAACTAAGCCTAAAAGGGGGAAATTAGATGGGGAAAAAAGATGGAGCCTAGAGGAAATGGGCTGTTAATTGGCTCTCTGCTCACAGAATTTCAGCTGAGAGGAAAAAGAAGCAATGAATGCCATACATGGCCTATGTTTAGGATTTTTTTTAAAGAGCTGTTTTAGTGGAGAAAGTGACTTAATAAAGGTGAGGGGAAGAAAGGGTTTTCATGGTTATGGTTGTGCTCCATGAGCTCTCAGATGCACTGAGTCAGTGTAGAGGTNAGGAAAAAGAAGCAATGAATGCCATACATGGCCTATGTTTAGGATTTTTTTTAGAGCTGTTTTAGTGGAGAAAGTGACTTAATAAAGGTGAGGGGAAGAAAGGGTTTTCATGGTTATGGTTGTGCTCCATGAGCTCTCAGATGCACTGAGTCAGTGTAGAGGTTAACACTCTGTGTGTGTGTGTGTAATGCTATGCTTCAGGAGTATTATTATTCAGCTTACACCCTATATGCATGTGTGATGAGACAAGTGTGACCATGTTTTGGGTTTGGGGGTTTTTTTTCAGTTTTGTGGAGAACTTAATTCCTCAGTTCTGTTACTCACCTTTAAAAAAACAGTGGTTCCCAAAGCTTTTTCTTACAAGCTGCAGTAGCATTCTGTAAGTGATGATGTTGCTGGATGTATGTATGTAGTAAAAAATGGCAGTAATACTCAAGTAGGATCAAATATTCTGATCAAGTAGGATAAAGTAACACTTGGCAATTATGCCTATTCACATAACTAAGGGAAGAAGGGATGGAGTCCCTTTATAAGAAGTTTTATTTTTAATCAAAGAATTTCTAAATTGTAATAACATATGCTTGGATAAATTTTGTCCATTTGTTTTGCTTCCCATTTAATTTAATGTTTTGTTTTTTATAAATACGGCTTTATTAAGCTGCTACTGCTATTTGGTGCTTTTCATTATTTGAAGGAGAAAGAAAAAAAAGACTTCAAGTCCAGAAACACTCATTAATTCAGTAGTGCAATAAAAACTAAACATATTTTTCTGTTCAACAGGCATTGTTTCATGGGAAATTTATTGACACTGGTTTTTCTCTGCCTTTCTACAAACGAATGCTGAGCAAAAAGCTTACTATTAAAGACCTGGAATCTATTGATACTGAATTTTACAACTCTCTAATTTGGATAAGGTTTGTAGTTTATTTTCTTATGTGAGTGATATTTTATGGATTTTTTTTTTGTTTATATAGAATTCATAGCAATATTTTTTTTTTCTTTTCATCCAGGGATAATAACATTGAGGAGTGTAACTTGGAAATGTACTTCTGTGTGGATATGGAGCTCTTAGGGAAAGTAACCTCACATGAACTGAAATCAGGAGGTTCAAATATCTTGGTAACTGAGGAGAACAAAGAAGAATATATTGGGTAGGAAGGTGGAGATGCTGAAAAAAGTGTTCCATGTTTCTCCTGCTGCTCTAGTCTTTTTTGACACGTTGGTTTGGTTTTGTTTTGTTGTTACTTTTTCTTCCCATGTTACTATGTAATTCTTGTGACTGTTATTGAAATGGTACCTTGGTACATGTTGCTATCTTGATACACAACTGCTTGGTACAAAGGAGACCATGTGGAGAGAAGATGACCTGTAATGCTCTTATATGTACAGTGAGAGAACAGGTGAAACTGAAATGAGCAAGCCTCATTTTTCAGTAACTTCAGGTAACAAATCCAGGTAGAGGGAAGATGTCTATTTGACAGAAGATCCTAAAATTGTTTAGAACTTTGCTATAAACGTGGAAACTGAAATTCAGAATGGTGTGTAACATGCTGTGATTTCAACTGTTTCTTTTAACTCTTTCTACTACTCTTTTCTGCTTATTTCCTAATTTTATCACTGCCCTTCTTTTTCTGAACCTCTGTTTCTGATCTGTCTATTCAGTGATCTCAAAAGCAGATGTACACAGACCCTTTTCTGTGATACAGTGTATGTCCAGTGCTGCACATAAAGTTTGCACTTAAATTAGCTGTATTCAGTTTCTCAGGGAAATAGTTTCTATAGTATATAGATAAATTAATAATAATAATATTTATTTTTAACTGGAATGGTAATCTAAGTTACATCTTGCTACTTTATTATTATCTAAATGTGAAGATTTGTGATAATATAGTATAGTAGGTTCTGTATAGTTGGTGAAATTGAACAGTGTAAGAAGTGAAACTTGAGGGATTCTTACCTGATGGGAACACATGTACAATCCTATGTGTTTGAATTTCATGTTGAATGCTAATTGATGTTTAATTCATGTTTGGTTTTGTTCTATCCCAGGCTAATGGCAGAGTGGCGATTTTCTCGGGGAGTTAGAGAACAAACCAAAGCTTTTCTTGATGGTTTTAATGAAGTAGTTCCTCTACAATGGCTACATTATTTTGATGAAAAGGAACTGGAGGTGAGGTTTTTTATTCAGTATTTTTATCTTTTGCAAAGGTAATACGTATGGAGAGATTAAATGGATAGGTCAGGTTGAATCTCTCATCTGCCCAAGCTGTATTTGATAGCTTTTGGAACATCGACAGTTTATTAAGAGCAGTGGGATTAAATCATGATAAAAATTGAATCAGTGTTCTTGAATCAGTATTTTGGTGTTCAGCATTGAAATGTATTTTTGAAAGTTTCTGTGAAAGTATATGAGATCACTGATGGATCTATGAGTCACAGACTTTTCCCTCTGTGCTAGATGGGTAGAATTACTGTGTTACAGAAGTTGATTGTAGCATATAGTGATTGCTTGGTATTAAATACACTGTCTAAGACAGGTTCTAGGGTTCTTATATTTAGACAGAAGACTGGAGGAGCCAACAAGGCACGAAACGGAACTTTGCAGATCCTCAGTATGCAACCCAAGGGCTGATAACAGGGATTGCTTGCCTGTTCCATGTTTACTTAACAATCAGCCTGGCCTGTGTTCACTCTTGGGGTTGTGATCTGGAGTAGGCACAAAAGGCTCTGTAGTGCTGTGCTCATTTATTTCTGTGTGACTTGACAACTCTCCCTGTAAGCAGTTTTCTGAAACCTTCTTAAGTTAAATAGGGAGGATTTTTTTCTAAAAAAAGACTTTGCTCAGTCTTATTCAGTGTTGAGTTTCATAGAAGGCTTTGCCTTTAGAACTTTCAGCTTTCATTGCTTCTTGGAATGAATTTTCAGACTTATACTTTACACTATGTTTTATCTTTATTAGTAGTAGCAGTAGCAGCAATTTAATCATTATCGTTTTGGAATATGAGGTGAAGATTTAATGGAAAGGGTAATATACTCCTTAATATAAAAATTCCTCTTATGGAAAAGGTAGTAGCTTTTATTACTGAGCTATTAGTTGGAAGATACAAAGTCTCTGGTATTCAGTCTTTCAGACCACTTACATGCATACACAATTTTGGATAACTCTAAACTTAGGATAAAGGAAAATCTAATTGTGTAGTAAAATGAAAAAAATTACCAGTCCTTTTTTCAGAGCACAAACTTTGATTTTTGTTACCATGTTTCGTACAAAATAGAAAATACTCTTAATTTTTGTGTTTAATGTGAAGAAATCATTCTCTTTTCTAGGTTATGCTCTGTGGTATGCAAGAAGTTGATTTAGCAGACTGGCAGAGGAACACTGTTTATCGTCATTACACGAGGAATAGCAAGCAGATCATATGGTTCTGGCAGGTATGTTAATCAGTTACATTTCTGACTTCTGTAGGTTTTGTTTTGATCTGTAGCACAAATGACATCTGTAGTGGAGGGCTGTCCAAATGAAGGTTCTTACAGCTTCCTTTCTTTTTTTTCTTTTCAGAGAAGGAAAGGAGGATTACTGGTCTTTAGGGAGGATACTTTAGGGTGAGAAATTGCAGACAGATACATTACATTTGGATGCTGGCTTATGAATATTTTCTTCTGTATCTTGTCCTTACTGATTATTCAGTGAGGTTTTATTTTATACTTAGTGATCTACCTTCTAAATGTTTTTATATGTAGTACACCTCTACATCTTCACTTTCCAGTACCTGAAGGGAGCCTACAAGAAAGATGGAGAGGGACTTTTTACTAGAGCATGTAGTGACAGGACAAGGGGAAATGGATTCAAAGAGACAGTACCTTTAGGTTAGATATTAGGAGGAAGTTCTTTGCTCTGAGGGTGGTGAGGCATTGGAATAGATTGTCCAGAGAAGCTGTGGATGCTCCAGCCCTGGAGCATCCGGCTGCATTGAGCTTTGAACAACCTGGTCTAGTGGAAAGTGTCCCTGGTGGCAGAGGGGTTGAAACTAGATGATCTTTAAGGTCCCTTTCAACCCAAACCATTGTGATTTGGTGATATAAAAATGTCACTTATTACTTATGATTATTTGTCATATTAATGTTGCAGTCTAGCACTGACTAATCTTCACTCACATTTTAATCAAGTTGGCTAAGGAAAACCCTCAAATACTATTCCGGCACTATTCTACAAATTTTCCTAAAGATAAGTCAGACCTGGGGTCCTTCCTATCTTTTGGAAAACCACCATTTTAGAGATGCTTTTGACTACATTTCTCTGGGAAAGTGGTGCAAATCAGTTATTTCCTATCTTATTTATATCATAAGACCTGATGATATATCTTTTTAAGATGCATGGTAATGAAAGAATCTAAACCATAAGTTTAAACATCAACATTTATATGCAAATTTCTCTTAGTCTTGAAATACCCAGAGTCTGTGGCTAGATTAGTGCTGTGTTCAATAGCAATGCCAGTAATCTTTATACAAAGCATTGACATGATTTATATTTTAGTGTAGAATAAAACAGGTAAAGATTCCTCTTATTTGCTGTTCCCAGCCTTCACATTTTAATGGCTGACAGTGCATATAATCACGGTTCTGTTCTTTTCTCTCCACCCAATTTTGCTAAAGTAAAGAAATGCAAACAGGTACTAAACAAGGTGGTGTATTTTTAAATGGAATTATACTTTTTCAACCATCTCATGGGGTTTTGCTTTTGTTCAGCTGTGTTAAAGCTTTCTATTAAGTAATTTGAATTTCTGTGCCTAGTTTGTAAAAGAAACAGACAACGAGGTTCGCATGCGACTTCTGCAGTTTGTCACTGGCACTTGCAGATTACCACTGGGTGGATTTGCTGAGCTTATGGGTAAGTAAAAGGTGACCAGAACTGTTTTTTATTGTCACTGTTTTATTTGCACATGAACCATGCTGCGAGTGTACAGATAAGAGGAACTTCAATGTTCATCACCTTGGATCTAGAAGGGCTTTTTATATAATAAATCCCATGAATATGTTTATAAACTATTTGGAAATTAGCTTGTTTCTGTGAGAAGCATGTTCATGTAACTAATGAACTCTGCTGTGTCTGAGTTGTGTCTTATGTCATGTATATATCATGTATGGTACTTAAAACAAACAGATTACACTTGTCAAAATCTTTTTTTCTAGGAAGTAATGGTCCTCAGAAATTCTGCATTGAAAAAGTCGGTAAGGAAACCTGGTTACCAAGAAGTCACACTTGGTGAGTTGTTACATGTAAACTTTTGTACCTTTACTGGTTTATCTACTCCAGGCTTGCATTGGCCAAATCAAATGAAATCTAATTTGGATCAATTCTCTATCTCCATCTTCAGCTTCGTTTGATTGCCCTGACGTTGCCAGTATTGAAAACTTTCCTAGTTCTTAAATTTTGCAACTGTGCTGAACAGTTTGTCAGTGTCAGATCTAGCAAAATTATGAGAACATCCTTGTGTAGAACTGAAAGGTGCTTTCCTTATCCTTTTAGAGAATACTAAATAACTGAACAAGTCATGTTGGTAGTAGGCACATAGTTGTTCGATAGAGGTATTATGCAGTAACATTATAAAAGATAAAATGTACAGTCATGAGAAGTAGCATGAAAGAAATGACAGCAAACCTTCAAAAGAGGGATGCTTAGCCAAGAATACTGATACTTTTTCCCACCAAGCTTCAGATGGGCCATTTTTGGCTTGGCATTCCTGTGCATACTGAACTGGTGCACCAGGTACACAGATCAGTTTTTTGTATAGACTGTGCAAAATGGACACACTTTCCTTTGGCAACCTGTGACAATAATATTCATCATACTTTTAAACTACTTAAGGGTATCCTCCATTTTACATTTTGTCCACTGGATTTTGTTTTGAGTGATGTTCGCAAGAGTTAAACATATCTCATCTAGGATAATTTTGAGGAAGACATGGAATGAAATGTTTTGGCAGAAGTCTTTTAGGGCAAAGTTTAAAGGGAAAAAACACCCACCTATATCCAAGCATGTGTAGGTAGGAGAAAAGTTCAGCTTTTTCATGCTGTTGTTGCAATTTGGAGATGCATCAAACTAGGATTGTATTAAACTTCATGCTGAAAATTTCCTTTTCTATATATTACTATTATAAGCAATTATTATTGTAAGTATCATGTTTATATATTACATTTTTTTAAGTATTATAGTTCCCTGTATCTTGACAGTCTTTAGTCTTACACCATTCTGGTTTTTTATCTGGTAATAGCATTTTGTTTTTTAAAATATTCCCCTGAAACTTTGACTGGTTTTCCTTCTTGTAGAAATGCCAAGGCAGTGACATTGTACTGATTGTTATTTCTTTTTTTCTAATTGTTATATCAGAACATTTATAACTTCTACTGTAACAATTGAGTTCTGTAGAATTCTATGTGGGATTTAAATAAACTTAACAAAATTCTGTTTTTTTCCTGTTCAGTTTTAATCGTTTGGATTTGCCACCATATAAAAGCTATGAACAACTAAAAGAGAAGTTGCTCTTTGCCATTGAAGAAACGGAGGGATTTGGACAAGAGTAGAAGTGGCTTCTAATCAAAAAGGATATCTTGAATAATAAAAGGCCCAGCCAACTAAAATTGCACACTTAATTGTATATAAGCTTTTTGTTCTGTACAGTGATCTTTCTGGAACTCTAAAAGTTTAATTGTTCTCCGTTCTTCCACAAATATATGCAAAACAGTTCAGCCTTTTCTACTTTTATTTATTGCCCTTTCAAAAGACAAGAGAAACCCCTCCATAAATTTTGAAAGCAGACAAGAGACTTATTTAAAATATATATATATATAAAAATATAAATATATATACTAATGGGCTCTAGTTTTATAGAGCTTTAAGTGTATGAAAAATTGCAGCCATTTAGAAGGGCCTGGATTTGCTTTATCTTGGCTTTATCATTCAGAAAAATGTTTAAACTGCTCAGTGTTCTCTAAAGAAACATCTCCAAGTTTGTTTTACTGCATGGCTGTTCTAAAAGGTGTTAAAGGCTTAGGCCAAACGTATCCTAAATATGTAGAAAGATGCTGCTGGTATTTGAGACGACAGAATCTGTTCTTCTGTCAGTTTAATTTTTTAAAATACATAAATAGCTGATATATCCCTCTCTACTGATGTAGCCAAGGTCATGAATAAAGCCTTTTCTACTTGCACAAGAGTTATGTACAATGAGATGAATGTGATTTAATGTTGAAAGGAATTGGTGCCACTGTTCTGACTTACTGCAGGAGCTGAACAGAGTATTTTAATTCATTTGAGCAGCATTGAAATTTGTTTACATAGTACCTTGGTTATTACCATGAAGATGTTAGGTAATCTTCAAAGAAAAAAAAAATAAAAGAGAAAATATTACCCATTCTCTTCTTGGTCTGGTGTCTTGCAGGCTTTTTTTTTTTTTTAAATTTGGTTTTGTTTTGTTTGGTTTCCCTTTTCAATCCGTGATGTCCTTTTTATAACTTTGTAGAGTTATATTAATGTAAACTGAGCTATAAGGGTATACAAAAGGTAATGTGAATTTTGCTGCTTTCTGTGTTCTTGTTCAGTTTCAAATACTGGATCTAGTTAACTCAAATAAAATGAAAGTTACTTAAGCTTTGCACAGATAAAAAATATTATTTAGTATTAAATATTCTCATTTCTCTAAAATTCTTACTGAAATTTAGATGTATTTGAATAAAGTACATCTAAAACCTGTCATCCTTTTACGTAGATCAGATTTGTCCTAATTGCACAATAATATTAAAACATTTTAAAATTAGTTTTATTGGAATTTTATTGGCATATTTGCTGAACTGCAAAAAATATGTTTAAAAAAATACTAAAATTTAACACCTTATTCATGTGGATTATATTAAATGCTACTTTTAGCAAATTGTGCTTCCTTATTATAGAGTAAAAATGTGTTTTAAATCACCATTTGTAATATGCTTTAAATATTACCTGTAAATTCCATTACATTTAAATTACACAGAATTTTGTACACACATGAAAATGATTTTAGAATACGATTCAACACACTTGTGTTAACATATCATATTGCACTGTTAAAAGTGTACATGCAGAAAAAACCAGCTATATCTGTTCATGTATCTTTCCAATGCAGCAGCTGAATTCTGCCAAAAGTTTATTTTTCTACATATTGGATTGTCTCAAGGCTTTGTATTCAATGTGCACAGCTCATCCTGGAGCTGTAGCTGTACAGAGCTCTGGTCACAGCAGTGGTGCAGTGGGCCCAAAAAGACTGCTGTCTTACATGAACTTTTCTGTAAGAGCTTCCAAAATTTCCACCACTTTGAGGGTTTTTCATACACCACCAAATATCTTTTGCAAAACCATTTTTATATAGCACTAAATTAATTTGAAGTGCAAATCTACTCAAATTATCACTTACGCTGGTTAGAATGGACGAAGTTTAAGAAAACAAACCATGAAGGTATAAGGCCAGGCACCAGGAGTGTGTGTGTCACTTGTCTAAAAGACAAGGAGGGCTAAATGTCACAGTTAATGAATTTGCACTAATGAATGACTTGGTGACCCACTACCAA
Organism: Urocynchramus pylzowi; assembly: GCA_013397555.1. Lineage (NCBI taxonomy): Eukaryota > Metazoa > Chordata > Aves > Passeriformes > Fringillidae > Urocynchramus > Urocynchramus pylzowi. The sequence goes on along the minus strand of VZRH01000532.1, from coordinate 264,515 downwards.
CTGCTGAACTTTGTGAATCTGTGAGTAACTGAACGAAATAAAAAAGACAGCACACCACAAGAATGTAGTTGTTTTATTGCTTTGGTAACTTTAGCTGTCTCATACCTGCAGGGGTTTTTCCTGGGGATAAGGATTAGTAAGCATGAAAAAACCAAATTCAGTAGCTTTCTGTCCATGTGTATGATCTGTGAATTAGTGTCAAGAGCCTGACTGAAAGAATGGCTCTGGAGGAAAAGAAAGCAAAAGTAATATACCTGTGTGCATGTGTGTACAGTACTTGCATTTTCTGGGAATTTCAGTAAGACTGTGTTGTATTTTTTTCTTTTCCCACTTGAATTCCCCATATTTCACCTATACTTGGAGGGAGTGAGTAAGACAGAAAAAAGAGGGAAGGCAGCAATGGTTGGAGATCAGACCAGGGAGGTAATACTGCTTGAAGAAGCTGTTGTGTAGCATGGGTTTTGTTGTTTCCTTTCTTCCTACAACTCAGCTGCTTTTCACTACACAATTCACAGCTATTACATTGGATATTCTTTCTTTGTGCAGAAGCAGAAAAGGCACCTAAATTAAGATGCCTCTGCTACAAAGCTACTAGAAGCAACTATGCAGATGTTTCTGTAGAATATGAACGCAGAAAATTCTCTCAAACACTATCATCCACGCTGAGACACTGTAACATAGAGGACTTCATTATGATGCTTTACTAATAGAAAAATAAGTTACTTTATGGGAGTTGGGAAAACCCTGTTTTAACTGTAGTTTTGTGGCATCAGGCTTTAATTCAAGCCCCAGATTGTGAACTTTTACTACTGACTTAGCTCAGGCTTGGTTTGCTAGTGTAAGCAATTTATGCTGTTCTTCATCTTACTCCTAGAACTGCAATACCCTTTCCTAGTAAAGCAAACACCAGGTATTTTCTAGTCAATCTTTTTGTAGGCTGTTCTACTTAGAATACCACGTTTGGTGTTTCTTCATTATTTGGTCCACTTTTTCTCTTGGGTAATTGGAATATATTGTTTGGCTGGACACCTAACTTAGATTACTTTGTATTTCTGGTGAAAATTCCTGCCAACACAGCAATAGGACCAAGAAGAAAGATTTATGTCTACACACAGAAGTCTATATCCTTCCACATAGTAATTCCTTTCTAATGTACTGGGAGTGCATATTCTTCCTGTTATCACAGTCTAGGGTAAAGTGTGTGTGCCCAGCAAACATTTACAGCCACTAAATCATCAAAAAGCTTCTCATTACACATGCTGATATCACCCATAAAGGGATTTTCTTAGATGTTCCCTACTAGTTATTTTTTCCTTCATTTTTTTATTTTAAACACTAACCCTTTCTGCAAAGTCAAACACTAGCATTTAAGAGTATTGGAATTAAGATGGTGCAGCCTTAATGATAAATCTGTAGGAGCATCTATTACTCTTTAAGGCCATTGAACCTCACAGGAAAACACTGTAAAAAAACATGCAGGATTATAATTATGTCTCTCCTTTCTTTAAACTTATGCTAGTCACATTTCTTATTATTCCTCATAAATAACTTGTAGTTTAGAACTGTAAAAAACTTAATTTAAAACCCAGGCTATCACTCTCCCAGCCTTTTCTGTCTAACTATAGACCCTGCTTGTGAATGAAGCCCCCTTCACTCCCATGTAAATGAACAGACACAGGATCACATAATGAAACAGATCTTCCAGTTCAGATTTTAATAGAAATGAGAGGCAGAGAGAAGGTCTAAGCTGTACTTTTAGTAACAGCTTCAATAAACCAAAGTAGTATTTGGGGCCTTTTTCCTATGCTGCTCAGACCTGAGGCACTGAATTCCCATTATCTTGTTTCTTCTTATATAGAATTAAGCAGCTCCAAAGCTTCTTTCTGTACCTGAAAGAAATAAATGTAACATAATAGTCCCAGGTAGTTACAGACACTTCTAGCAAAACTTGCCTCACAAACACCCAAATGTTTCCCTGCAGCTGTGTAAATTCAGAACAATCCTAGGACGAATCATTTTTCTTCCATAGTTTAAGATGCTCAATACTTGAAATATGAATCAGAATAAATCACTTAAGCCAGTGTCTTCAGTGTCATTCACTTACTACATAAATTAAGTTTATTTGTGTTGAATACAGATCCTAATTCTTGATTTGCTGCAGTCCAATAGTAGCATGCAGGAAGTTGTCCTACCTCTGACCACACCCAACCAACCTAGACTTTTCAACACTCTAGATAGTGACTAACAAGTGCGACCACTTCTGAGGCTCTGTTTGCCTAAGATTTCTGGTTAAAACCTAGTAAAGTTTAAAACACCCCCCAACAACAAACTGAACAGCAAAAAAAATCTCAATACCCTCTCATCCCTCCTCAAACCTTGCAACCCAACAATGGTAATGACATAGCAAGCCATGCAGACAGTGTAAGCCAGATACTTCTGAGTATCTGCAGTAACAAATGTTCAGAAAACCTGGTTATGAGACAAGAATTCAAATGTCTTTGCACAGGCCAGCTTCCTTCATAGTGGACTATCAAGTCTAGTTCCCAATGAATTTTGCATTTTACACGTTCACACAGAGAATAGGGAGAATGCCATCTTTCTCAGTTCAGCAGCTCTGCCCCCCTCTAAGAGATTAAGAAATAGATGTCTGTACCAGGAGGCCACAAGTAGCTGAAACAGATCAGTGGTTTAACAACTTTGCTACTGCACAGAATTCACTCCTGACTATACTTTTTGAATGGTTCCAAAAGAAAGACGAGTTTTTGGGATCACAGGTTTCATGTGTGCCTCTGGCTACTAGGAACTTTCAGAAGAACTGACCAATTTCTTAAACCTGAGACCACTACTCCTTTAGGCTATTAAATTCCTAAACATTGTGCAAGGCACTGGACTAATGTAAGACTTGTATTTCCACTGAAAGATGTTTCTAAAGGAACTCACTTTTGGAAGAAACATTTTGAGGCTTACTAGTGAATCTACAGAGGGATTCTGAAACACTGTCTTGGCAGTTCTTTTCTGAAGTGTGAAATGCAAAATCCTACCAAAGTATTTCTTACTTGGGACATTGAGAGTGTTGTATGGACATTCAGAATATGCATCTCAACTGCAGCTTAATGCTAAATGAAACAGAGGTCAATCAACCATAAAAAAAATCAAACACAAATGAGGCTTTGTTAGTCCTGATGCTAACAGGATTGTTTTTGAAAGGTAACTGCAATTGCTTTGGTTATTCTGAATACATTATCAGGTATGAACAAATCTGATGGATTACCTCTCTTGGAAGTACTTTGAATGTTTAAGTAGGAAGCAGATGCCTACCCTCTAAACCAAAATCCTTCTGCACAGTTTCAAAGGGTAATTAATTGACTCACAATGTCTAGCACTGAGATTTGCTGTCGAAGATACATTACCTTAATTTGTCTTATTCAGATCATTTGACTCTCCCTAGGGTCCTGGAAAGGCCTGCAATGTTAAGATTTTGGTACATCTGGGATTTTTTCTTCCTTGTGTTCACACGATTGTGAGCTATTCCAAAATATAATTCCTACCTTACCCATTTCAGGCATATGAAAGGGGTGATTCTGTGTTCACATAGAAATAGGCTAGTGCAGGTGCCTATGTGAACTTCAGAAACACAGCTAAGGCTGGCTCGTTGTTAGCACTATGTAACTACCTTGAAGAAGAAAAGGTAACAGTTCTCTTCTATGAATAAAACAGACTATTTCCAACCATTATTTTCAGAGATGGCTAGTAACATACTAGAATTTTTTGGTGTTGATGAGATTCTGAATTAAAGGTGCTGAACTATAAGTTGCCCCGAGTTAATTTTATAAAGCATTCCACTGCCATGATATCATACATCCATGATATGGATACATGTTGGATACAATATATAATTGTAGGATTACAGTTCTTAACTTCCTACCTGTTTGTCCTCCTCTGTCTGTGCAGGATACTCCTTTGCTTTGCTTAACCACAGAAGAGCCATTTTCTTATTGTTTAACTTCAAGTATGTTTTCCCCAAAAAGAGCAAATTTTTGCTGTAGAAATTTGGATCAGCTGCATAGAGACAGGAGAAAAGCTTTAGATGAGAATTAGCAGCATACTGTACTTTGGTACTATACTTTGATACTTGTTTCAGAAAACATAGTTTGGCTTTGGATCAGAAGGAAGCAAATGTAAAACTTTCACTTGTTAGATTTTTGTCTCATAAACAAATATATTAATTAGCAGCTTGCTGGTTGATACTAAACATACTACATACTAAATGACACTAGATTCCTTACAAAGAGCAAAGCTGTGAACTTATTGTGTAACAGCTTTCCTTTGCAGATTTTGGGCTTTTCTGGACCTAGTAGGTACAACAGGCAATGCAACCAGCTTAGCAGGTATAGGCAAAGGGAAATAGGGCACATTTTCTAGCACATACAGGTACCAGCTTAATTTTTGCTGCACAGAAGAAAACAAAACTATTTGCATCCACACTGAACATTTTTTAAGGAGAGATTTAAACCTTACTTTTATAAAGCATTATTCATTACTAAGGACTAATCTTGCCTGCTGTTCATACTTACAGCACAGGCTTTCTCTACTGCTCGATTTAAGGTCAGGTTTCAAAACATATGGAGGCGTTTTGGAGGCAAATTTTGAGATGAAGTTCACTGTTCCAGTTCACGGCTGCATTACTTGACACTCAGGAAGACACACTATGAGCCTTTCCTCTACTCTTCAATAATTTAACTATGTACATATCTTTCACAGAACACTGTCTTCCCTTGTCTTCCTTTATCTTTCAGACAGTGAGTTTTGCTTATAGCTTCACTCCTGGAGAAGTAACACGTTCATATTTTATGTTATATCATGTGCACAGTTTAACTGTCAGATTGGCATAATACCTTCTGAAATAACAAAAAGTCTGCTTTTTCTGTTTTCTATTTAGAATACAGAGGACTTTCGAACTCTAAGAGAATTCTGATAAGTAACACAGAATTCCCTTTTTTATTTCTTCTGCTTCCCTGCACTCCTGTTGAATTTCTTAGGGAAGAGTACTTTATTCACAGGAAGGTATGAATTTCACTTTAGTATTTACTCTGAAAAAGTCTTCATGTTACACTCTAAGTGATGTATACTAGATTTGTAACATACTGATAAAATGCTCCAATGTAACAGCTCAGTGTGCCGACTGGCACACCACATTTATCAGCTAATCACATGATACTGTTTTGGCTTTGGTGGCTGCAGTTACTAAGGTAATACTGATAGCTAGATGTTTACTGGAAGTCATCAATCCTAAAAGATATTTTTCAGCCAAAATGAGCCACAGGTCTTACCTTCTTCTGCCATGTGGAAGTAACGAAGAGCCTGTAAAAGACAAAGTTGTATTCTTTAAAGTGGAGAATAAAAGTCTTATGCACATACCTGAAGGAGTTACTGTCCATGATATTACTTGTATTAATTCAGCATGCTATTGATGTACAATTAGATTTGACATCATCTCAAAAGAATGAGTACTTACCCAACTATCCCCCTACTACTTTTTCCATAAGTGTAGTACCTCCTATTTGTTCCTATTAAACTGGATTGTGTTTTTCCAATTCAACTTGTCAAGATAAATTTTGAATTTTGTTTGTACTATCCAGAACATCTGCAGTTTTCCCCATCCATTTCTCATGTATAAATTTAACATATGAAATAAATCTTATGATTTGGGTTATTAATATTTGAGAGAGAACTGACTTCCACAGGGCACCAGTCAATAACCTCTCTTACATAAGGATAAACATGTATGATATCCACACATTTCAATAAGTTTCTCATCCAGCACATATGAAATTTCAGTCCATCCCTACCTTTTCCTAATGTAGTAGGGGGAGGGAAAAAGCTCTCACAGAACTTGGAAGTATGGACACATCTACAAAAGCTTTTGTACTGAAACTGCAGAAATCTTACCAGTACAAGTTTGCTCCTTCAGTGAGTTTAAGTGCTACAGAACTGAATGCTGGGACTGGCATTATTCTGGCAGTATTTGAAATCCTGGCTGACACTTCGTGTTCTTCTGAGAGTGGTTTTTCAGGAAAACTTAAAGCTTGACATTCCATTAAAGAGTTTTATTTATTTTTCAAACAGCTCTTAAATTGCTTTCTGTGTAACAGCAAGCAGCCTGCCCCCCCCCCACTTTAAGACAACAAAACAGTTATTGGTTGCTCTAAACAAACAAAGATTAAAACAGCTGCACCAAACTTTTCTATTACCAATTTAATTGTCAAGCTTCTATATATGTATGAGTGTTTAAAGAAGATGCACACTGGTTTAGACACATACAGTTTTAGATTATTTTAAAGAATAAACATCTGGATAGTATGTTTTAGGGTGTATGACAGCAGGAATCTTCATAGAAAAGAGGAACAAAAGTACTTTCAACTGAAAAAAACCCACACCATATGTGGCCAGAGAATTAAAGAGTATTTGTTCATCTGAAGTAACAAAGTGAGCTGTTGCTTTTTGCATTTAATATAAGGGGACAAATTCTATTGACTATCAAATAAGTAAATGGCATAACACCAACATATAAATAATCAGCACCAGACTAGTACAGACAGTTATCTGTAACAGAGCACAACAGTAAGCACAAGCTAAGTTACATATAGTTTATTATTTTCTCATGCAAAAACTACCAAAATAATTAACACTATTCTGTGTGTGCTGAAGAAAATTAAAGCTTTTTATGTTTTTAAATATCTCTCACTCTCCTGTTACGCCCTCATTTTATTATTGACAGTTGTAAACTCACAACTCCATGCTTTGTCACGAAAATAAATTAAAAGCGTATCATCAACTTTGTGGGGGGAATAACAGTCTGTGAAATATTTTCATACTGTACCTCTTGAAATGTGGAGGTTGGTGGTGTGGCAAACAGTGTTGCAGCTATTTTTCTTTGGTACCATGGCATCTCAGCAAAAGAGTAACACCTGAAGGAAACAGCAACATTTATATCTACACTTCACATTTCTCTTGTTTTCGAGGAAAAGTCTCAGAATTGTTGTTGGACATAAAAACTGGATGTATATTGTTGATTCTAAGAGTCAAAACTGCAGACACACTGCAAGTTCTATAAGCATGTTCTTACATCTGTAAACAAAAATAGTAAGATGTCTGAAACTGCTACTAAAGAAGTTTTGGTGTGTGTTTTACTGGGAACTAACTACATTAGCTAAAACTGGGACAATAACTAAGCATGACACAGATTTTGAGCTTGAATGATTTTAATGATTTATGTGTATTTTGTTCTAATGTATTTGCAAAAGCAACACAACTGAGTAATGTCATTGCCTTACCTCAACACTACTTTGCTTTTCTCAGTTATTAATATAAAGTAGGTCTGCAGTACATTCCTGAGACTCTGATCTATAAGAATGAAAATAAATTCAAGAATCAAACCACTGTGCTCTAGGCTAAGCCATGCTATGCTGGTTTTCTATCTACTGAATAACACAGGCAATCCATCAGTCACCTATCTTATTGGTGCTGGAAGGACTAAACATTTTTATTGAAACATTTTAAGTGCACAGAACATTCTGGGTGCAAGCATAAAACAATGATATTCACTTTAGCATCCTCCCACAATGAGATTACAATTGTTATTCACTGTGTAAAATAGAGCATTCTAGAGGAGGTGAAAAATTAGTAACTGTAAATGTTACAGGAGGAGGAGAGGCAGGCAAGACATGGAATACACAGCCGGAGTAGAAATTCTGTCATTAGTTGGACCTTATCAGAAAGAGATTCAGTCCAGGACAGATTAGAAAGACAAAAGAAAAAAATACTCAAGAACTGGCTGATACTAAATGCCAGTTTCAGATCAAGATGGCTCTGGAATTCAGTAATGAGTATATTTAAATATAAAACATGGGAATATTTTAGATCCAAAAGCAATATTAATCTAACATTTCTGATAATATTTTTTAATTTTCCTTGGGAACAATGTCTCAAGTACTTTCCAGAACAACCTGTCTATCTCAAAATGGACTTTGAGCTTAGTCATTTGGTAGCACATACTTCTGCTTAAAAATCTGGACTATTGCAATTTTAGATCATGTGGGAATGAATGGTGGATGCCGAAATTTCTGAACTAGTAAAAAACTCTGGAGCAGTACATTATAATTTTCTTTGATACATAGGATCCAAAAACTCATAGAAAAATTAACTGTGGGTTTTAGTATTTGTTTAAACTGAAAATACATTGCCTTTATTTTCAATCTCTCAATCTTACAATAGAGATCTCCGGTAAAGCAATGTAACACCTTTGGTGTTTTTCAGACAAATAAGCAAAAGGGCTGTCTGGAGTCTCTCACTAACACATAAATGATATTGCTTTCTATCACACCACTTGCATAGAATACCCTGGTTAGTATGGAAATTTCTATTTCCAGTCCATTTGCCTGCCATGTAACAGTAATTCTTAGTATCATTTTCACTGAGCAGTAAATTCAATTTCAATGATTTTTGGTTAATACATATGCATTTATAAGCTCCCTTTATTTAACATAACTTTTAAAATACTGTATCCTGACAGATAGTAGCAAAAAAATTTTCAGAATATATCTCATTTTTGATAGCTTTTCAGGGACTGTATTAAATTGCAGACATCACTGAAATTCAGTGTAAAGTCAGTGCTAAGTTTTGACTCCATTCATACTCCAGAACAAAATGAGCTACTACTTGCTATCACTGATGCCCACTATGGATTCTATGAAGCAAACTTAACATCTACAAAAGGAGTTTTTAATAGTTCCATACAAATAAATTAAATGAACAATTATTTTTCATCATTTTCAACTGCAAAAGAATTAATAACTAGACCTTTTCAAGGCATGATGTCCTATATCTGTTCAATATGTTTTCATGCTTTCATCAATTACATTTTAAATTATTCCAAGCAGTTCTGTAATTCATGCAAGATATTTTATACTCTTGCATTTTTCTGTGCCGTGTGCTAACTTCAGTTTGAAAATACATCTTACCAAATCCCTATAAGATGAATTGTTGTAGCATCTTTTGGATTCAGTTCAATGGCTCTCTGGTGTGGGGAGAAACAAACAACACAATATGTAAAGAAGTTCTTTTGACACATGGATTAAAATACATTTAAAAATAGACTTGTTATCATACTGTTAATTAAATCAGACTGTGGTGTGTAGAATTTCAAGGCAACACACTATTTATTCAGTGCACAACTTAATAAGCTCACCTCCAAAAAACTGATGACACTGGCAGATGTCTAAGTACATCTCTTTAGCAGGTTATTAAAAGTTGCATTCGAGACTTGGCATGTTCAGATTTTGATATAATCTCTGGTGATATAAAATTAGTAGTTCTTTATCTTCTCCAGTATTTGTCCTTTACTGTTACATAACCCACAGTTAAAAGGGCATCCACACTACCATTTCTCAATATCACAGTTACAATTGATCTAGTCCTAAGAGGTGTCTAAAGCACTTCAGCTATTTCAAGACTGCCTTCTAAAGTGACTTAGTTTACTGCAGGAGAAAATTTGTACTCCCTGTTTCTGGGGCATTTCTGGAGCATGTGTCACAGTAACCCAAAAACCACAGTGCTACTAGGAAGTCTGAACAGAAGTATGCTTTCAATATTTCACCAAAAATTAGTTACCAGTTGTCACACAATCTATATACTGGACACATTAATCTTGTCATATGCAAAAAACTGCATTACCTGGAAATGCTCTTTGATGATAATAGCATTTCCAATTTTAGTCTTGATTCCTTCATAGTCTCCAACATCACTGAGGCAAATTCCATACCACTGTAATTCAAATAACAAAAATAAAACATTTAATACAGCACTATATTAACAGTACATTTGAAAAAAACTTGCAACCAGAACAGCTGCCACCACCACAAACAACCACAAGCAGTAAGTATTTGTTGTGAACAGCTCAATCTACATCAGAGCAAGCTGCTGGTCTGCATGTGTAAAGGGAATCAAGGTCCTCCCAATCCAAGATACCAAGGCAAGCGACTACATTTCGCTACCTCTCTGCCTGTAGAAAAGCAGCACAAAAAAAAAAAACCAAAACAGCAGAATGCAGCCAGGGCCAGAAATATTTCCAGTGAAAATCTACAGAGCCAAAAAAGGCATGCTGAATGTGGGATGTACAACATTTTTAAGGCTACATCAGGGCAGAAGGAGCTGATTACATCAGTGTTATCACCCTGATCAGTCACTTCTTCCCACGGTTCTGCACACACTGAATGTTTCTGCTTCCCTAAAAGAAGTTTACCTGGAAAAGTCTGAACTCAGATCTTCCAAAAACATTAGGAAGAACTAGAAGTCTCATTCATTCTCAACTGAAAAGTTAAATTATGCTGAAGTTTGCTAAAACAGCACAATGACATTTGTTCTGTTTTCTATAAGCAGAAACCAACAAACAAGATTTCAGTTATTTTGCATGGCTCACCTTGTGTGCTGCAAAATTTGATTCATTTTTTTCAAGTGCCTTTTTTGCATACTCTAGGGAGTCATATGTCAGCTGTTTCTTCTCCTCTGCAGAAGTACTACCAAGCTGAGCCAGATCCCGTGATGAGCGTGCCAGCCGCCATAACAACTCTGCATCATCGCTGGTTAGGAACAGAAACACTGAGGTTTTAAAGCAGTCCGAGAAACAAAGCAAAAAAGGAGTCTTTAAAAGATCTCTTCTTTATTTCTCAAGTGGGTGATAGGACAACAGTGAATCATCTGTCATGCTATGCTATGTACAGCTCCAAGGTAACAAACAGCAAATGAAAGCCCACTACTACAGACTGTCTGACAACATCTTTTTTCTGCCATTCTGGTCTGCAAAGCAAACACATCTGCAGGAAAGTTTTTTGTTTTCTCAAAAAAAAAAAAAGACAGAAATTTAAGAAACCCCAATGGTACCACTCAAAACACCAGAAGGAAAAGGACAGCTACTCTCTTCTTAGCTAGATGGTATTTTTTCCAGCACTCCACTGATTTGTATTGATGTTTACTTGGAACACTTAAGTTATTATTATGCTTTTTTTCCCTCTAATTGTACTTAAATTATTAAATTCTTCCTAGAAAAACAGTGAAAAAACCACAGATTAGCCGTACCACGAGCACATAAACCTGTACATTTATATCACTTTATCAAATGGTGTACTGTAGGTTACAGTCCAAACTTAAGGATCTTAAGTTTTATTTTGTTAACATACTGCTTTGGAACACTGCTTATATTTCTTTACACTTTAGATAACTACCATTGGCTTACTAATTTAATAGAGACTTTGGAGTCTTTCAGAATTTTGCAGTGTATTTTAAGGGATTCTTAGAGTAATAAAACAAACAACCATGACTGAAAAACTTGAGGGTTAACCCTCACCTACAACTATCAGTTCTTTCTTCATTCATTTTTCCATTAGGAGGAAAAAGATCACAAGTCCTTATTTTCTACTTACATAAGGGTGAAAAATAAGTTCTCCAGCATTCCACAATGAGAGTATCAGTTGAAATACTGACAGAGAAGAGCACAGAAAAGAAGCCACAGTAATGTCCCAAGACAGTGAAGTACCTGTTTTTATGCTGAACCAGCAACCGATACAGCTTTTCAGTTTCTCCACTCCCATACAAGTAGTCTGCTTGTTCTATCACATCTTCCACTTATGAAGGAATTAAAATTGTGGAAACAGAAGAACAAATTATATAAGACATTATCACCAAAACATTTTAGGGCAAGACAACCTAGCTGAAAATGATGTAGCTCATTTTTAGGCCATCATTTCAAACTTAGAAGCACAGCAGGATGGAATAAGCAACATGTACAATGCACAACGAGGATGACAATTGGTGCTTCTCCAGTGAGACTATAACAGCTTTCAGCATGACAGCTTTGGTTGCTGGACAGATTTTACATCCCAAGGTGTTTTTCTCAGTGCATCAGATAAATAGAAATAAGTTATTTTTTAACTTGTGAAAATGGCAGAAAAGAAAAACATATGGAAAATGGACGAGGAAAGCAAGTGCAGTACAGAGAATGGACGAGGAGAGCAAGTGCAGTACAGAGTTGAGAGTAACAAAGCCCCTTCATTAGTATATGTAAAGAATTTAAATATTAGTATGTAAAGAATTTAAATCTTACAATAACAATGAAAAAAACCCAACTTAAAAAAATTTTCTTCATTCTCAATATGGTTCCACAGTTTAGCCAGAACATTATTGCAGTTTGAGTGGGTCCCATTATTAAGTCACAAGCCAAAACAAAACATTGCTTAAAGGTTTTCTGACTTAAGTCCTTAGGATTTTCCCAAATACAACCCCAAAAAAGACAATTAATCTACCAAAACGCCTGTGTGTTCAAGATACTAAAAGGAAAAATAATTTAGAAAATCAGAATTGGCTTGCTAGAATATCAAGTTATGAACTAAGTACCATTATTTTTATGCTTTCTTTTTCTAAAAAAATACTCAGAAACACAACAGTGGTGGGGGAATATAATTTTCACAAAACTGAATGAATACAATAATATATAAATAAATATAGTACTTGGAACAGTATACAGGAAACAGAATTATCAAACACTACACTATAGAGGATTATAGCATGAAAAAGGATAGAATTAGAAGGAAAAACACCCAAAGGGAAGCAGATGAGTAATTTTGTTGATATATGTAACTGTACAGGAGAAGAACAAACTTCAAGTTTACTCTTCTGCCGAAATTAAAGCATTAAAAAAAATCTTTTAAGTCAAAAGCCTTGTCTAATTTTTCACAGATTTACCTATGCTTATTGTCTGGTATTACTCCTGGGTCCATGATCAAACTTAGAAGTCAAAACATAAGTTCTAACCCCTTTCATAAAAATTAATCATGTTTATAAGGTTTCCTTTTTCAAGTTACCTACTAAATATAGTAGCCACATTTAAAGTCAGCACAGTTTTCTTTACAGAAGAAGCAAAACATTGAAGGCTACTGAGCACAAAAGCCTCTTCTTCAGCTTAAATAGATCCTAGAATATAAATCAATGCATTCTAGGTAATTTTTAACCTTGCTGTCTCTAAATGTCTTCTTTCAACCCATTTAAAGATAATGGTCTACATGGACTTTGGATCATTTGGTGTCCAAAATGATCTTCATGGTACATCTTCAGTGTGATCTTTGCTAAACAGTTAGGCTTGTTTGCTGACCTGAACACTACTAACATATCCTAATGACTACATGCACAGAACTCAAAACTTCTGAATGCCTTTCCTACAAGGTGTTTTATGCAAATTATTATACTTTTATTACTTTAGAGTATTTTTCAGGTATTTCTATTTTACCCCTGTTTTCACCCTATTTATTAGATGTCTTGTATAGAAAGCCCATTAGTCTTGCTTTTCCTGGCAATGTAAATGTCAGATTCACATGGGAGCACTGAAAAGACCAACTAAGCAGTGTTAGTTATGTTCCTCATGAGGAACTAACACTTTATTCCTCATTATTATTATTATTTCTTAATTGTGTAGAGTAACTATTTCAAATCTACTCACTGATACGCTTTCTGCACATGAAACAGCTCCTTATCCGTTCAAAAATGTATTATGTAAATTTCTATTTCTATCTGCATAAACATCTTCCTCCTTTTAAGAAACAGCTTACCTGAACTGGTTACTACCTCAACTATGCAGTGAGCAAGCATCCAGTTTCGGCTCGTTCTCCTTTCAGTCAGGCTCTCTCTAAAATTCCTTATTTAGACAGACAAGTTTTAAATCTGCAACAATATCCCCTTTTCAGATATTGTTACTGGTCTTCCCACAGTGTGACTATTCTTACTCAAAGGATACAAAAAACCATTTTACCACTTGTTAAATTGTTTTCTAGTAGGTAAAGCAAGGCTTTGCTTCCTGCTTTTTAGTGTTGCAGAAATAGAAGACATTTCTCAATTTTTATATGAAGAGCTATCTTGGTGTTGCTCAACTAGATTAAACAGAAATCACAAGAGTGTTCATACTGAAAACCTGAACTAGCTAAAATTTCTACAAATAGATTAAATTTTGGTCTGCATTCCTAACAGACCCATAACAGACCCTTATCTTTTCAATAAACATTAGGCAACAAATTAGTTATCATCCACCTTGTGCATGTGTTCTATCCCTGACAGGATGAGCTATTAATCTGCTTTCAGTTATATCTGAAATAATCACTTGTTGAAGTGTTACCACATAACCCATAACCAATTCATAAGCATCCTATCACGAAATGACACTGCATGCAGTCTTAATGGAAAAAAATCAAAAGCATGACACCATTTTCCTCTATAATTCTGGTACTAAAATTTTTAAATTTCACATCAGAATAATCAAAATACTTCAAAATTCGAAAATATTACCTTTGAAGCTTGCATGAACCTCAGCAAAGCCAGAAATCAGCTTATGAGCTTCATAAACCAAAAAGGACCCAGTTGAAAGCACAACTCCTCTCTGAAGGCTTTTTCTAAGCACCTGTGTAGGATCATAAGGTAGGTATTAATGAACATTTAACACTCCGAGTTAAAAAAGGCTTTTCTTGTCTGTAACACCGGTTATATTTCAGATTCTGAGCAAAAGTAAAAGATTTTAAAATGTTAAAAAAACCCTCATAAGACAAAATGCCACTTCATCAAGGGAGTATTTGAAGTATATTCAACAGAAGCTCACGATTACGCCTGAAAACACGAACAGAGCACTGGACTGGACATAAACCGTAAGTACGAAGCAAACACAAGGTTTGAAGCAAAAATCAAATGCGTACTGCTCAGACGAGCCCGGGGCTCAGTTTTCGCACAAACAAACCAGTCCTTCGCTACGCCCCGCGGTGCCGGGACCTCCACCCGCCTCCCTCACGCCGGCGGAGCGGCTCCGCGGGGGCGAGCGGCGGCCACACCCCGTGGGATTGGAGTCAATTAGGCTGGAAGAGGCCTCTGAGATCACCGAGTCCAACCTACGACCGATCCCCACCACGTCAAACACAGTACGGCACTACGCGCCACGTCCAGTCTTCCCTAAACACCTCCAGGCTCGGGGACTCCCCAGCCCCCCCGGGCAGCGCATTCCAAGTAGTCCCTGGAAGCGGCCGCGCTCCCCGCAGCGAGCGGCACCCTGGCTACCTGAGCCCCCGACCGCCCCCGGCCGCCGGGGCCGCCCGTCGCCTCTCGCCGCAGCGCTGCCCCCAGGCC
>VZRH01000532.1:159393-249145 GCA_013397555.1 Urocynchramus pylzowi | reverse complement strand
GCCGCGGGTCGGGGGTCCGGAGGCGCCGCGCCGCAGGTGAGGGTGGGCTCCGGCCTGGCCGTGCCGCTGCGGCCGCCGTGTCCCGCGGGGCTTGAGCTCTTGGCCCCTCTGCCTCGCCCGGTGGGAGCCGTGCGGGCTGGGGCGGCAGGGCAGGGCTCCGGGCGGCTGCTATCTTAGCCCTTCCTTGCCTGAAACGGCCCCGCAGCTGCGGCCCCGCTTCCTGCGCCGGGACGCGGAGCGCGCTGCCAGCTGCGGGGATCGGGGAATCGCTGTCCCATCCGCCGCCCCGCCGGTAGTGGAACTCGGTGAAGCTAAAGCTGTAGGCCTGAAGGTGTGAGTCCGTAGTGCCGATCTCTGTGGCGGTGTAAACGCCACTCCGAAAAGCGCCCTTACCTCTGGGAAAAGAGGCTTTCGAGAGTCAGCATCGTTCCTGAAAACCGCATGCTGTTCTTTCTAAGCTGCTGGTTGAGTGGGTGGTTGTTTTCTTTCTTCACTGTAGTTACATAATATATACAAGAAAAATCTTAGATAATGTTCATGTTGTCATAACTTATTCTTCCACTAGGGAAAAGTTTTAAAATGTGAAACCTTTTCACTTTTGCTTACATACTCCCATCTTCAAAGTACATTAAGTATCCTCAAAGTAATATGTATTGCCCTGCCTCCAGCACTTACGTTTGTTTTCCTGGAGGGTTATGTCCCTGAAGGTTCGAGTTAAAGATGTTTCTGTGGTGGTGCAAAAAGTTTGTTTGGTAAAAGTAAATACAGTCAAACTTAATCCCAGATATTCCGTTTTTGTTTTTGTTGTGGTTGTTTGTTTGTTTTTTCTGTTGGAGCTTTAAATTTTAACTTTATATATGTATACTCACAGAGGAAAGATGTTTTGAAGTGAATGCAGAATACCAAAAAGCATTTGAAGGAAAAAAAAAAGTAAAGAAAGATGTTAAGGGAGTAAGAGACAGAGGTTCTTTTGTTTATCTGTTGTGGCGTTAGGAAGAATACATTGTTTTTGCAACAAGTATGTTTGTGCTAAATGTCTTAAAATTAAACTATACAGATTAATTGTAGGTGACTGTTAGACTAATTTCAGTTCAGGTAACAAAAGCAAAAAGCCATTTCTGGTAGGTTGAATAACTAAGCTATTATTAAATGTCATCCAGAAATCCAAAGTAGCAGAATTGTTACCACAGTGTTCGTACAGTCATCTTTTATGCCAAATTTTTCTCCAGAATTGAATGCTAAAGGGAAGCCATAGTATTAGGAGTAGTAAAACTAAAATATCAACTGTACACATATCTGGGGTGGAATTTAATTTTTTTTTTTTACCTTAATTTGATTTAGGAACAAATGCTGTCATTGCATGGTTTCCTAAATGAAATACCTTCAGGGACAAAGTTAGGGAGTAAGATACCTTCTATTCCTTCCTGTTAATTTTTCTGTGAGAGTCAGGATGCTCTTCCAACATAAGTAATATATGATCAATTTAGCATTTATATATATTAGTTCCTGTTAAACCCAAGAAAATTACTTCTATTCATAGATTAGTTAGGCAAAGAGTAATACTGGCCCCTCCTAGCATGACATTTGAAGGTGTGGTATGGCTTGTGCAAGCAAGTAGGCAGGAAGTAGAATTGTGGTGTGGTTTTTTTATAATCTTAAAGGTCTTTTCCATCAACTCTGATTCTATTTGATTTCTTTGGTTTATCTTTAATATTGCTTTAGATGAGATGCTTTTGCTCAGACATTTTGAAAGGGCATTATTAAGTGTCTGAAGGATTTATGAATAGAGGAATTTTAGGGGCTTGGTTGCTGGGTCCAAGCTTCTGTTTAAGGAATAGTCTTTACTGATTTGAATCGTACTTTGTTTTCTGGTTGAAGGAAGACTGTATCCTTTAGATCCATTCCACCTTGTAGATGGATCAAGTGCACTTTCACTCAGTGCTTTATCAAAGGCACAGTTAGGAGGCAGCTGAATTATTTCTAGCTGTGGCAGTTTGCTTCTGGTACTTCTCCTACCCAGAAGGGTTTTTAAAAATTCCTCATGGCAGGTGATTATCATATGTGCAATTATCTGATGATTCCAGGAATTAGCATGATTACTGCGTGCCTGTCTTAGGAGCCACTGCCTGTGGATGTGCAGAACATGAATGATGCCTCCCAGGCACAGGGAATGCTGGGTGCAAGTAGCTGCTGTGATACAGAGCTGGAGGGCAGCTGACTGCAGAGCTCTTGGTTTGCATATAAGAAGGTCTGAAATACCTCTGGGCTACAGTAAAGTGCAATTTTGTGGTTGTTGGTTTCAAAATGTTATTATTTTTACTGAGATATGCTGGACCACTGTGGAATACTGATTTCATGGACTTTTCTTTGTCATCCTTTAGCTGTGTAAGGATGCACAGGTTAGTTAGAGCATAAACAACATTGGGGGCTACTGATTTTGATCTACTTACTCTAATCCACTGTCACCTTATTGAAAAAAAAAATTAATAGGACAAAACCAGTAATCGGGTATTCGTTCTTAAAATCTTAAAGGGCTTTTCTTGCTGGAATTTATAATAATATTGAGTATATATTATTCTCTAATAAAGTTCTGAGTTACCCTGGAGTAATCCTTACAGTGCTGCTGTCATGGACACATAAAACCGTTGGACAGGTTATTTATTTTAAAAGGTTTATAGTTCCTCAAACCTCTTACTTTGATTGATCTATAGGAATAACAACTCTTGGTTTTAATTTCCTTTCATTTCACATTTTAGTGCTACTGTTGATTGAAGCTTTAGCCCTTTGCTGAGAGGCCCGGAGGCAGACCTCTGTGGTAAGTTACTGTAACTCATTTTTAAGAACTAATATTTGTACCAGTGAAGAGGCACAACATCTGTTGAAAAAAACTGTAGAAAGAATTAGTTTAAAGCATGCATTCATCTGCACCTTTTTTCTACGGTAAAGTACAGCAAGTTTTAGTGAGATAAGTTTTTTCTTTCTTGTGGGTAATGTTAATTATGTAGTCAATCAGTCAGTGGTTCTACACACAGAGCAATGGCAATGAAAATACACAATTTAAGATACTATTCACATTGCATAGTTGATAGATGGTTTTACATAAAATAATTGGTATAAAGATACTCTGGTAAAGTGTATAAACATAGATGCAAGGAACATGTGTTCCTCTGGTTTGCTGCTGTATGCTTAAAATAATTGGATTTAGAAGTCAGGAGATCTGTCTTTTTTAATTTTCTTGTTCAAGGCACAATATTACCTTTTATAGTTTAGCTCACTTGAAACATCACCTAAAATACTTCTGTGCGAGGAAGATGCTGGGAAGAACTAAGCATTAAAGATGTGCCTAAAGGGCAAATACATGTATACAGGATTAAAAAGATAAAATATAGACCAAAAAGACCAACAGAAAGATATTTAGAAATAACTGTTCTGAAGTAATTTGGTGAGCAGGTGTCCTATAAGTTAAATTAATATTTTCTTTGCAATGGATTTTTTTTTTAATAGAATTCTAAACTTGTTCTTTGGCAATGTAATTTAATGATAGATTTTTATATACGGAAACAACCTGCAAATAGTTGTCTGACTTGTTATACCAGTGTGCTACCAATCCAATCATAAAGCTTGTATAAATAGATGATTCATTTCCCATACAGAAAACTATACTTCCATTCTCATGTATGCATATACCTCAGATTTCTTAAATATTAGCATGTGTTTTTGATTGGCATAATCCCCAATAAAATGAGCTGTGTGGTCATTAGGGTTTTATCAGCCTAATCTTACTTGTTTAGTTCAGAATGCTATAATTCCTTCCTTCATACTAAATTGTGAATATGAGAATCATGGAGTCATTTAGGTTGAAAAAGACCTCCAAGATCTTCAAGTCCAACATGTGACCTGTCAGCGTCTTGTGAACTAGACCATAGCACTAAGTGCTACAGTGAGATGCTTCTTGAACGTCTCTGAGGGTGGTGACTCCACCACCTCACTGAGCACTCCATTCAAATGCTTATCAACATTTTCCATGAAGAAATTCTGCCTGGTGTCCAACCTGAACCTCCCCTGGCACAGCTTGAGGTTATGTTCTCTTGTCCTGTCTCTTGTTGCTTGAGAGGAGGCCAACCCCCAGCTGGCTACAGCCTCCTTTCAGGGAGTTGTACAGAGCAGTAAGGTCATCCCTGAGCCTCCTTTTCTCCAGGCTTAACAACCCCAGCTTTCTCAGCCATTCAACATATGACTTACTCTTTAGACCCTTCACCAGCTCTGTTGCACTTCTGTGGACATGCTCCAGCACCTCAGTGTCATTCCTGAACTGAGGGGGTCAGAAATGGACACAGGATTTGAAGTATGGCCTCACCAGTGCCAACTGCAGTGGGACAATCACAGCCCTTGTCCTGCTGGCCACTTTCATTTTGCCAGAAGCCAGGATACCTTTGGGCTCCTTGGACATCTGAACACACACTGGCTCATGTTCAGACAGCTGTTGACCATCACTCCCAAGTCCTTTTCCACTGGGCAGATTTTCAGCCAGTCTTTCCCTAGCCTGTGGTGCTGCATGGGGTTATTGTGACCCAAGTGCAAGATGCAGTACTTGGCATTAGTGAACCTCATACATACTCCCTGAGCTATCACTCAGGAAGTGATAGCTGTATCAGTACTAGTAGAAGATAAAACTTACACTCAAGATTTTGTGTGATTCTTCAAATACAGAATGACTCAAGCTGCTTCTGGTACTTAGCTTGTCAGCACATCAGCTGGACAATTTTTCCCTCTGTATTGCCTGTAAACAAACTGAAAAAAGGAGCCAGAATTTTGATTTGGAGGTAGGATTTTTAGAGAAGCTGTTTTTTGGGGATTTTTTTTCAAATGCAGTGATGAAATTAGGTTGTGAAACAAGCTTTTGTAACCTTGTATGAAATGTCTGTTTCCTGTGAAGTGGTCTGTTTCTTTGAGAACTGCAGGGTTACCTTGAGATTTAAAAAATATATGTTTATATGCATGAAGCCCAAGATCACTAGCAATTGTGTTGCTACTAGCCCTATCAGTGAGAAGAAGGATCCATTTGTCCTAAATTCATTGTTAGCTTCTTGCAGCAGACATGGCATTTTCTGCCCTTTTCAGTCTGGCACACAGCTGACGTAAAATGCTTAGGTGTAGCATTATGGCAGGAAGATTAGCTGATCAGGAGTAGCCTTCATTTGCAAGTCTCTTGTGGCTGTTCTGTGTTAATTTGGGCCCTGAGATATCTAAAAATTATGAATTTTCGGTCTATTGGTATTAGCAGTTCACAGGAGCTAGGAAATGTTCAATGGCAGCAATAATTTCCATCAGAATAGGTTTGAGACTTGTGACTAAAGACAGTGAAGCCAAACCCACTTCACTAGTCTTTCTGTCTTTTAGTTGGGTGTTTCTGCTTGCCAGACTGGATGCACCTATAATTGGGAACATGTCATTGTAATACTTTGCAAGGTTATCTGGGCAAGCCAATACTGTCCTCTGACATTGCAGCACAGAGAGGATTGCTACAGTCTAGCAGTTCTCAACTGTGCTGCTAGATCATTCTGATAATAGATCTGTTCCTTTCCAGGTAGAATGCCCTGTTTGCAGTTTCTGTTGGAAAACGGACAATGACTCAGTTGTTTGATGTCTGCCACTTATCTTCATTAGAATCATCACTGGAGTTCAAAGAACATTCTGATCTATAAAACTGCAAGACAAGACTAGTCCTTGACTTAGATTTTTGCTTTGATAATTACAGCTCAAGCAGAAAGACTTGACATATTCTTAGTTGACCTAATCATGCTCTTGAGCTGCCTAGACATGGGAGAGGATCCCTTGTGACTGTACCTCACTGCGGTTCAGGTGTACGTTATATATAGTAATTTTCAGTCTTTTCCAGATATACTTTTTAAAGCCTGGTTTCTGCAATTATAAAAGCTATTTCAATAAAAAGGATGACAGAGCTATCACCTGCACACATTCTGATGTGCTTTACCTTCCTTTATGGTACCCTACATGGAGGGCAAGTTGATAGCTTGAGAAAAGCAAAAGTTTTAATTAAATATGACCAATGTGGAACACAGCTATTTTAAAAGCACTAACTAATATAAAAACTAAATCTCTTGTTATGTGTTGTAACTTACTGGCAGTTGAGGCTCATCCTACCATAGCCTGAACAATATAATCTGTCCATGTTAAGTTATTCCAGAATTCCAAATGTTGAAGAAATCTGGTCATGTTTCTAGGATATTTTACATTTGGTTTGCCTATTAGATGTGTTGTAGAATGGTATTTCAAGAGGTAATGCACTAGTGCATCCATGATTTATTTTCACTATCCTGAAAATATGGCAATTTGCCAGACTCTATTACATCCAATCCTCAAGAAAAGGTTGCTTGCTTACGTGGCAGTGACTGCTTCTTGAGGATGTTTATCATCTTTAGAAACCCTACCATCCACCTCTCAAACCTTGGGAACTTTTCAGCTAACACTGGCTTTTAGAAGTGAGGAGAATTGAGGGAAGCTGGGGTAATTCTTCCTTTCATGCATTTGGGATGATGAGGATTTGTACAGCATGAGCAAAACCCTAGCAGATAGTGCTGTTTGAAAGACTCCTCACTTCACACATGTGAAGCATGTGTGCCCTCTGCAAATTCTGTAAGGTGTACAATGTAGTAAGAGAGGTATCTTTTGGTTATTTACTAAGTTTCACTACCTTAAATACTGCTTTGGGTTAATAAGACATGACTTTTTATTGCTAATAAGTATTTTACTAACTTTAGCGTTTATAATGTTACTGAAAATCAGTGTAACTATTTGCAGCAAAATGCATCAGTTTTATGGAGAAACATTTTTTTGGAGTAAAATAACAAAATTATTTCTGGAAATGTATTAGTATTATAGACCTCTTCAACCTATTATACAAATATAGATTCCTAATAGTCTCAAAACTTCTTAGAAAAATGCCTTGCATTATTTTTCTTCTTGGATTTTTCAAAACTGGGAACGGTAAAGATTAAAGGACTGCCTTGAGATTTGTGAAGTTTTGCTCTTTATCTGGATTTTGAGTGTCCTCCACTTAAATAAATGCATGTTCTTGTTACAAGTTGTCTTTTATCTAATACAGACACAGTTGTTGCATCTCAAATGAGCATTTGCATTTCAGGGAAGGGAATCAGCCTTTTTAGCCTTCCCTTCTCTATGCTAAAGGATGCTTTTTGCACAGCACCTCTTTCTTAATCTGCTCTTTTCCTGCATTAGATGCCTAGTGGGAGAGTTGGTGATATGGAGGAGGAGAGGAAGTAACAGAATTGATATGGTCATGTGAGAAAGTACTTGAGATGTACAAGAAGTGTGAGTACACACAGACAAAGAAGAAAAAGCTGACCATATTTTGAGGTTGACTTGATCCTATCCATTTGCCAGTGATTTTGGAAATATTACCTTAACAAAAGAAATGGGTGCTTTCAAGGACTCTTAATAATGAGGAGTTTCAGATAAGTTGAAACAGGAAAATTTTGAGTGGTTTGAAAATGCATCTCAATTCAAGTTTAAATTCTGTTGAGTTTCATGCAAACCCTTTCTACTTGCTGTTGCAGCATCAGTGGGAGTTAGAGCATCATTTTGTCAGCAGAAAGTTGTTTTTCTGAGAATTGTCATTAAGGAGTCATGTACTGGTCTGCACTGGATTCTGTGTGAAAGGCACTGACTGTTAATGAGCTCAGTCTGGCAGCCAGGAAAGCAATAGGGAATGGAAAATACCAGTATAAAAAGAGAACCAGGAAAAAAGGGGCAGACTGCTTTCAAGAGGTATGCTTTCTAAGCCTAAAAACCATTGGTCTAAAAGTTATTTTAGTACTTAGACCTTCACTCTTTTCCCCTCAAGGACGATGAATTAGACTTTATGAAAGTCATGGGAACAAAAAGATACTCAAAGAAGAAATCACATTTAGGTGTTTGGGAGGTGCATGAGGACTTCTATGAATCTGACATGCTACTAAAATATGTGCATGGATGTTTGAGTGTTTCTTTTACAGATAATGTATATGTACTTCAGTGTCCAAAAAGGTTCATTACTGAGATAGCAAAATGAAGAGGCAACACGTGAATTGTGCCCTAGTGGAATACAAGAAGCCTGAGGAAAATTCCCTCAGGCAACGTTTTCTTTCTCCTATTTTGTTTGTTCTTTGTCTTTTCCATGTTCCTTTTCATTTTTGCCTCTAAAAAATCATTCCTTTTCATGAAAAGTCTTATGAATACAGTGAAAGGAATAGAGCTGGGTTGGGTTAAGTACAGTTTCATATTCAAATATGAATGTGTATGTTGCTAGTGAGCTGATTGGATAGAAGCAGATGCCTTTCCTTCTGCCTTGTTCTCTTTGGTGTCTCATGCACTTTTAAGATAAATTAATCCAGAGGGATACTTGGTCTAGACTGTTGGTTTACTGAAGAGAAGGCAAACTGAAACTAAAGAGGTTTGGGAGTTTCCAGGGTAGGTTGCTTGTGGAAAGGTTTGGAAGTTTTAGTCTTTGCGTCAAGGACAATTGTACTGTAGAGGTTTACTTCTCTAGGAGTTGTTGGAAATAATCAACTCTATCCTTGAAGTGTATAATTATGTAGATTTTTTTTTTGCATATATGGAAAATAATCTGGTGCTTAGACCTTCTTGGGCTTGCAAATGCATGTTACGCCAGGGTGGGATTCATAACTGATATTCAAGCTGTTTCTGTAGTTTTGTGATATCTCCTGGTCTTAGTGGACATTGTCCAACAGGCAATGATGGAGGTACTTAAAGAGAAAATGTAAAAATGCTTTCAGTTTTTGTTGGTTTTTTTTTTTAGCGGATCTTCAGAAATAACAGTTCCCTCAATTTCTCAGTTATTACTTGACTTCAAAGTGTTTATCCTTATTATTAAAATTCGTAGTTGCTTTTTAGATTTACTAAAGCAAGATAACCTGTTACCTGCTTAAATGGCTTTTCCAGTTCTGTCATGCTTATGGTTTCAGCATTTTGCCACAAAGGTTTGGTAGAGGAGTATATAATACAATGTGTTTTCCTTTTTCATGGAATTATTAATATCTACATTATAAGATACTGGCATTCATGCGGGCTTTTGGATTTCATTTAAAGCTTCTGAGGTTTTATTGTCAGCAATTCAAACCTCTGTGCCTTCTTTGAGGTATATCCCATTTTTTATTTGGTTCCTCAGGTGTTCTCAGAAACCTGATCTTGTTTTCTATGTGCAGATTTTGAAGTTAATTTTTATCCTTGTGTGGAAAAGACTAGAGTGTGACAGTAATAATGCTATAATGTTGGTACATCATAAATTGTAAAATTTGCATTTGTGACCTCAAATCACTTTTGACAAGCTAACATTTCTTGTGATCAGTGAGAGTGTTAATGCATTGTGACAATCATATTGTTTGCATTTTAGTCCATTTTAATGATTTCTGTTGCTGCTTTCTAGTGTAACAAATGGCGGCACAGTGTGTGACAAAGGTGGAGCTGACTATTGCCTGCACCAATCTCTTGGATAAAGATGTTGGTTCCAAGTCAGACCCTCTGTGTGTGCTGCTCCAGAACACAAGTGGTCAGCAGTGGTATGAGGTACAGCCTGATGCTTCTCACAAATCTGCTTAAAAAACCATTCTGACTTGTTGGACCTTTTAAAGCACTACAGCATATGGTTTCATTAAAATATTTTAATTTTGTACCAGCACTTTTGAATAGTTTTTATTGGATTATATCTCTAATAGTGTAGTGGGTTTGTATTTTTCTCTTAACTAAAAACCAAGTTATGTCAAACTGCAACAAATAGTTGTGCAGCACATGAATAATCATTTGCTACTAAATACTTTAAGCTGTCTGATTTTTTTCTGTTCCCCAGCCATGTGTGGACCAACAGAAGAAGCCTTATAAGTGCTTTAATGTGCATTTATAAATACAGTACTCCAAAACTAGGGTCTCATCCTGGATTTGACAATACAGGATTTTATGTTGGTCCCCCCTGTGCAGGAATAGGTCCCACCTTAGAGGGAGTGATGAAAAATAGGTCAAGTATCCCTAACTTAGAGCAGTGGATTTTGAAATATAATGTGAATATAATATAATAAATATAATATTTTGTAATAAACTTATATTTGATGAAAGTTTTTTAGGAAGATACTCGTTTGTATTTTAAGAACTTTTGAATATATTTAATAATGCTGTATTTGATTTGCTTGCTTATTTAGTTTGGGAAATACCAGATAAAGTGGTATCTTTCTAATTTCAGGTTGATCGTACAGAAAGAGTTAAGAATTCCTTGAACCCAAAGTTTGCCAAGAAATTCTTAATTGATTATTATTTTGAGCTTGTTCAGAAACTTAAGTTTGGAATATATGACATTGATAACAAAACCTATGATCTGAGCGATGATGACTTCTTAGGAGAATTAGAATGTACGCTGGGACAGGTAAGCATGCAGATGATTTCCCTTAGAATTAAGATACTGAAAATCATTAGCCACTTTTACCTTGAATTTATCACTATATTCTTGTGTAGTTGGAGTTGAATAGTTGAATAGATGCTCTTCATTTGTTATTTTCAAGCCTCAGTTCAGTGTATATACATTTTATTTGCAAAAGGTCTTGAGATGATGCCTTGAAATGTGCTCTAGGATGATGACTGTTGGATTGCTATCTAAAAGTAAGTGGGCTGTCAATGAGCACAAAGTTGTAGTAATTGCTATTTATTTACTCTAATACTCAAATTGTATTTTTATGCTCCCAAAAAAAGAGAATCAGTGTAGAACAATGTATAGGTGTTCACAAGGGCTATGTTAACCTTGTAATCTGCTTTCCACTCAATGCAAGCAATGATCCTAATTCTGCCAGTTGTAGATTTCTATTTCCCACTCATATTCTGCTATTGATGCTATCAACATTGGGCAGCTTCTTTTTAACTTGTTCTTTTGAGTAGATCCTTTAAAGGCACTTCTCAGAAGAGTTGTCTTGGAATTTTTACTGCCCTGTGTCTTAGGTGTTTTTACTTCAAGTGCATTATAAGGATAGAGGCATTATAACCTGAAATTCAATGTCAATTAAAAATTAATCATTCATTCTTGAGGTGAAGTAGGAATAGACACACTTCTAAAGAAACCTTGCCTTAATAGGGTAAAATGAAATCAGCTGGAAACTGTGCAGGGGAGGAAAGCTGATGATTTTTTTGAGTGACACACATTGTGTTTATAAATCTGTTTGCTGAATCAATTTATGAAATATGCCTTGCCTGCATTTTAAAGGTATGTATGGAAAACTTAAAGAGCAATTTGAAATCGAAACCTAAGGTATTATCTTTGTCCATGAATGTGTGTCATATTACTAGAAAACATTTTAATTCTTATTACTCCTGAAGCTCTGCATATGTTCATCTGCATGTGTGTTTTCAAATTTCGAAGTGAATAAAGTATATTACCTATTTATTTATAGAAGATTATGGGAAGTAAATCTAATGCTGCCATCTTCACAAAAAAAGGAAAATTACTAAAATGAAAATACCTTACTAACTCATGTAATTCCTTTGAAAATCTATTAAATTGTGTTAATAATGCTTGATACTCAAATTTTGTCTTGGCAGATAGTTTCTAGCAGGACACTAACAAAACCATTAGTACTTAAAAATGGCAAACCTGCTGGAAGAGGAAGCATTACGGTAAGAGAGTTAAGAAATAAATTTCTTCAGACTTCATCCTTAATTGTTTCTGGGTTTTATTTTTAGTTAGGGGCTTGAATGCAGTGAGTCTATTCTGTAGCACTGTAAAGCATATTTTTTTCATCCACTAATATGTCTTTGTCATCCGATAGCAGCCCACCTTCTGTATCATAAGTCCCATTGCATACATCATTAGGGCATCCAATAGGCTACTGTTTGGGGCATATCTTTGTCAGTGCCCTTTATATGACACAGTGTCAGTGTCTTTATATGATAAATAGATGGAATGGAATCCCACTGTCAAATCAGATTGTTTCCTTCTCCCCCATCCCATTTTTTAATGTTTCACTTGTGAGAAAACATGGGGGCTTTTTTAATGGGCATGTCATAGGAATGCTGTGAGAATGAGAAAACTGAAATGTAGATCCTGAATAAAAACTAAATATTTTGTTTGCCTACCTAGATTACAGCAGAAGAAATAAAGGATAACCGGGTGGTTGTATTGGAATTAGAAGCAAGGAAACTGGACAATAAGGTATTTAAGTGGTTGCTGTTTCTTTGATAAAGTAGTAAATCAGAGTCTTGTCAAACCAGGAAACATTTGAGTATTCATTCTCATTTTTGCTTACAAAATAAAATCCATTAAGATTTTGCTTACACTAAAAAAGAAATTGAAGTAAGATTGTGGCAGAGTAACTTCATTGACTGTTTTGAAATGAATTGTAATGTATTTCTAAGTAAGATAAATGCATTTCAGGCATAGTCTGTGAGCAACATGTTCCCATTTAAATGTAAATCCTTACATTTTTTCATAAATAAAAGGGAGTTTTAGTATATCCATTGGTTTCAATGGCTATATAAATGGTTGCCCATTACCTCTCTGAAATAAATGGTGAAAAGTGTACTTGGTGTGTATGAATTTGTTATGTTGACTATAGGGCTGGCTCTAGAGAGACTTTAAAAAATAAAACCAGAAAAATAATAGAAAAATGGTTTTATTTTTTACCTTTTGATTTAATGATTGTTTTTTTGAACTGGATAAAATCCTTAGTTTCCTGTCTATCCGCTTATAGGTATAAGTATTTTCCTTGAACTGTCAGGTATTTGATATGTGGACATTTTTCTTCTAAATTGAAGGACGTTCCCCACTTTCTTTTCCTCTTTCACAGGTGGTGATATAATCAGATTTGCATTTCATCATCTAAAGCTTTTGTTCCCTGAATTTACTTTTTGTTAATCTAAGTGTGTGTTTACTGGAATTTAATGGTATTCTTGCTACAGGCTATTCTGAGATAATTGCATGTTATTTAAATACAGGATTTTTTTGGAAAGTCAGATCCTTATCTGGAATTCCACAAACAGACTGGAGATGGAAACTGGGTGATGGTTCACAGAACAGAGGTAGGATATTTTCAGTTAACGACAAAGAGGTTAACATTATTTAATTTCCAGTGTGTCACAGCACTAGAGATACAATGCTTTACAAAAAGAATTGACTGGCCTGGAGTTATGTGCAGACTAGCTAGAAGTCGCGTCATCTCTTTCACTGACTTTTCTGGGGAATCTACCTTGTTCTCTTTATGCTGATTTTGATCAGCCATCCTGTTTGGAAAGAAAACACTTTTTTTCCCCTCAAAATTTCAGCAATCTAGGAGAAAACAAATATTTTGAAAATCACTGCATACAGACACAGAGACATTTGGTCAGTTCTGCCAAGAGCTGGGGTAGGACTTGGGCATTCCTGACTCTGCTGTTCTTAGGAAAGTGTCACCTGGCTGTACTCTTTGCTAGTGAAAATAATGGTGCTAAATGCTTGCATAGCAAGGGCAAGCCAAGGAGAATGCAGAGTGAGGGAAAACATGCTTGAGCAGCAGCAGCCTTTCACCCAGGAAGAGGTGTAGGGGTCCTGTGACAGCAACTGACAGTCTAAGAGTAGTTTCAAAATGTCTCACTGTAGTGGCAGCTCAGGGCCCCATGCTGTGCCCATAGGAAGTGGTGACTGTATTCATTTTGAAGTATGGATGTTGAAGAACTATAAATCCTTTTTGTCATACTTATAGTTTTTCTCATGAGGTGGTTCTTCTACTTAAGGTGCATCTTTTCTGTGATGATTTCAGTCATCAACTTCAGTAATAAATCCAGAATTTGATGTTTCAGCCTAGAAATGTCTTTATGTTACAGGTTCAAAAAATCTCGTTTTTCCCCAACTACTGTTTTTATTGATTTCATTTTTCAAGAGAAATTTCTTTCTCAGCACTCCTACAGTGTTGGAAGTATTACTATTGTTAGGTGTTATTAATAAAGTAGTACATGTTATGTGTATTTTCTTGTACTTTTGTAAAATCATTATTTGGTGTATTGGGTATATTTACAGATAGCAGATCTTTCAGTATTATTTGTAAATAACATTTAGTGTTCAGCTTGAGAGGCCTTTTATCCTCATGTACTGTTTTTACTTTACTACACCATGAATTTCTTGAGGGCATATTTTCATAAATGACATTTCAGAATAAATAATATGTGGGAGTGAATTGTAATCTCTGGAGCGCTGATGTATTCAGAAATTCCAGTGTAATATTTTTCCACATATTTTTGGTAATGCATGCCTTTTTATGTGTGTGTATGTATATATGTGTACTTATTAAAAGAAAGCAACCAGTATCTTATTTCTGTAATGATAAACTTAATTTTTTGCAGCGCAGTACCTGAAGGATAAAGTAGGCGATAGTGAAGTATAGCAAAATACAGTGCTGAAAGAGACCATCTCTTTTTGAACAATGGCAAGTTAAGAGTAGTTTGATTTATCCCACATATTAGGATTTGGAGTGCATTGACAGCAGCATTAGTCAATTGTTTTTTGCCTACAAAAATCATGGCTTGAAGATATGACCCATTATGATGACTGCTTTCCACCCTTGTGAACAATGATGTTCTGCCTTTTTTTTTTTTCAACAGGTTATTAAAAACAACCTGAATCCTGTTTGGAGGCCCTTTAAAATCTCTCTCAATTCTCTATGTTACAGTGACATGGATAAGTCAATCAAGGTAATATATATTAAATGTGTGTATAAATTAATGCATAAAAAGTTAAAATATGTAACAAGGGGAAGATGTGTTATTCTAGTTACTGTGGGTTTTTTGTTTCAAATTTAATTGAAAGTATTAGGTTTCTTATTTGAAAGGCACAGATCCACATGCATGTTTTAAGGGAAAAAAGGAAAACACTGCACATTTGTAATGCGTTGTGTGGTAGGACTTGGTCTTTGAAAGCCTGGGATACTTTCCATAGTATTTTTGGAATGCCCAGTGCAGTTTCTTATTTTTATTGTACAGTTCTAGCATGGTATCAGCCAATACTGTTGGTGTTAAAGATACTGTGCAGTGAAAGAAGCATGTTAAAGGCTAGAATATGCCTTGTTCTATGTGATGGATTCTTGTAATACTTAATTACTGGAGCAACCAGTAACATCAACAAAATTTTTAATATACTGCCTGATAAAATAAATTACACTTAATATACTAGCTAACAGATGTGGGTCAGATATAACCAGTTTTAGCAACTTTTTCTCCTCATATAAAACTGATTTTTCTGTCAGAAAGTTAACCAAACCTGTGAAGTAATAGTTCTACCAGGCTTTAGTGTTTTCTATTTTCCAATTTTATCTTTAATAAACTGTGTTTAACTTCTGAATATTTTTCTTTGGGAATTCCCTTTAGGGATGGAACTGAAGCTAAACAGCCAATCAAAATGCCATTTATAAGCTATTCTGATCATGTTAGAAATGTGGTATTTTAGCATTTGAAAAAGAAACCTGAAAATCCGAATGCAGCAAACTGCTATATTTGATGTTCTTGCTCTGGGAAAGAAAACTTAGAGCATGGTTTGCATGTAATGGGTATTAGTCATATGACTTGAGGCAGTCCTGGAAAATCCTTAACAGCCACAGGGATCTGGGTGTTACCAGCACCTGGATGAATTTAAATACATATTTATAGAGGAGACTAATGTACAACTTTACAAGTTGTACAAAACCTTCTTCCCTTACTGCTTCTATGTTTTTTTCCATCTCATTCCTTTCTGCTTTTCTTTTCCCCAAAACAGCTGTGACAGCTCTTACATCTCCATATACTATATTTCTCCTTTTCAGTAAACATCCATAAGAAAGCTATAGACCATTGATCTAAATGTATCTCTGTACAGTTATTCTCAGCTCTATCATCATTTTAATAAAGTCTCTTCTTTGAAATATTACCTCAGAAATGTAGGTTTATGTCCAGAGGAAATAGACTTGGAATAGTTATAGACTTGCAGACAGGCAGTTTGATTATGCCTTAACTTAGAAATGCAGGACCTATCACTTCAAACATTAAAATGTAGGCAGGATTGTATTATGGAATGTTATTGAAGGATTAAACAATGCCTTTAACACTTTTATATGCACACAGTTGCATGTGTAATGGGCTGTTTGGCATAGTAAGTAAAACCAGCAATTTTTCATTGAGTGGCTTTTCACCTCTTTGATGGCTTGCTTTGTGTACACTTGTTGTGTTGCCCAGCAGTGCACAAACCAAGTTGATCCTTTATCTTCTGGATTCATGGTTATGTTCCATGTGAGTGTGTTTGCAGTCAGTGAAGTTTTTCTGTCTCTCAAATGTGTCTTTCACCTGGAGCAAGCATGCCTAATTCTACTATTTTCTATCAGAAAAATATGTTAAGTCTTAGTGTTCTCTACTGCTATTGCATGTCCAGGAGGGCATATATGGAAAAAAAAGGAAATGCTTCTCTCTTGTCTGGAATAAATACTAAAAATTGGCTTAAATGGGTCAAACATATCAAGCAAGACAAATTTTTATGTCTTTGAAATAAAAATGAAATATATCTACTAACTGTGCTAACAGATATCAAAACTATTGGGTCAGGAAATATGTTCAGTTTTGAATTTCAGCTACTGAAGCACTTGGCTGAGTATTTGATTGGCATAGTTTGTGGCATTCAGAACAATTTACATAGCATCTGCCATGAACATTAATTAGCCTCTTGGTTCTTTGGCTGCTTGCATAATTTAGGGTGCTGTTCAGTGCACGTGCATGCGTTTTTTATTTATTAGTGAATTCAAAATCTTGTAGTAGTGCAAACTGCAAGATAGAGGTATGTTCAGTGCAGTAGAACTCTCAATCTACACATCATATTTTGTACTTCAATATCCCTATTTGTTTTCAGAAACTTAATTTCTTTCAGAAGCTTGAGTGTATGTTGAAGTTGTTTGTTTTGCTTTTTTATTTCTAACTGAAATGCTCAAGTAATCAGATAAATTGATTCTTGAATATAAGGTACAATATTTTTAGACTTGAAAGATGGACATGCAAATAGCTGTTCAGCTTAAGCCGTACATACTCTGAACATTTTTCTTGAAGTTTGCATTTTGATTCCAAGTAATGTGGGATGCCTACTTGACTCTTGATTTATTATTGTTTCTATTTATCATCATCATTATTAAATGATTTTAGTATGTTTTTATGTGGTTTGATTAAGTTAGCTATCATGTCTATGTTGCTGAACTGAAATAAAATATCAGAAGTGAATGAAATTAACATAAGTTTTTATAGATAAATAAACAGTTTTTTATATAAAAAGGCAGTTTGGTTCCATTTTTCAAGAGAAAAAAAAAAGTGTTTTTTACTCCTGCCTTCTTTGGCAGATTGGGCTGTCAAAATAGTGCATTGATTAAATAATAAAGCTTTTCAGTAAACTCTCACTATAGGAAAAGAGATTTTCAGTTGACATTCAGATCCATGAAGTGTAGATCATAGTTTTAACAGATCCACTGTTTAAATTTACTAATATTAAAAAAACAAGAAATCAAATATTGTTTCTGTCTTTAAGACTGAGCCTTCATATGCTTATGAATTCTGTGTTATTTTGAGGATTAATGAAGTAATAAAAGTTTTGCTAAAACTCTTGTGATTACTTACATAACTGATTTACTAAATTTTTAGCTGGATGCTCAGATTCATGATGAATGTAAAAAACCCTGCATTGTTTTTCTACTCTTCCCAACACCCCCTCACTCTCAAAACATAGTTCAATATAATTGATGTTACTTGCTCATGTAAGACCTGACACTACTTAGTATTCTCGTCTCTCCTTCACTTGAGTAGAAGATTAAATTTGAAACTGAGTGTATTGGCTTCTACCCAATTTTAATGTTTTAAGTGCAGCCCTGTGTAGTTCTAAGACTTCAATGCGAAAAAAACTCTGTGATATAAAAGATACAGGAATGTTTGGGATGTTCAGGTTTGCCATTTCAGTGTTCATTGTATTTGTGTGGCCATTTCTGTTACTAACACTTAAGTAATGCTGCATTTTAGGTTGAGTGCTATGACTATGATAGTGATGGGTCTCATGATCTCATAGGAAGTTTTCAAACAACAATGTCAAAACTGAAGGAAGCATCTCGGTCGTCTCCTGTAAGTGTTACACAGTCTAAGCTGCCTGTGTGTTCTTGATAAGCTGTTTTATTCATTTTGGAGCAAAACCTATATCACCTGGCCTCAGGTAACCTCCAAGTTGTTAGGCTACACCTTGACATTGCTATTGTAGTTGAGGCTGAAACAGTATTTACATTGTACATCCATTTTCCTAGGATTAATGTCTTGGTTACAGTTATTACTATTATGTGTCTAAATGCCCCACCATCAGCACAAAAAATTTTCACTAATCATAAAAATACAGAAATAAAAAAACCCCTGGATTGTTCAAAAGACAGAATGCAGCACAAATTTAACTACAGTTAAAAGACCAAAGCTTGTAGTATTTTTTCAAATATTATTTAATCCTTTAATTTAAAATGTGGCGCTTATTAATTATTATGTATACTTCAGTGAATATGAGAAAATTCAGTATTTATGCCACTTCACAAAAATACAGCTATGTTACATTTGATGGCTTTTTTCTAAAGTGATATTACCTTTCCTGATCTTATGAATTATAATAGTTTCAAAACCTTTTAATAGGCAGAATTTACCTGTAGAAGACTAAAGTTGGCATAGCAAACATAACATAAAAGTATTTGTTTTATGGATATCTGTGTTATCAAGATGTTTTACCATATTTTCCTTTAGTCCTGTAAAACGTCCAGAACTATTTCTGCATTAAAAATACTGGGATATATATATAAGAGTGCATGCTTGTACTTTCCTAATATTTTTTGTGCTGTATTTGTACTAAGTAATAAAAATAATAATAATTCCAGACACAGCTTCTGGAAACACTGATGCTTTGTTTGAATTGCTATGTCTTTACAAAAAAAAAAAATGTTGTCAGCAGAATCCTCAGGTGGAGAATGGTACAGAATTTCTTTCTCTTTTTGAAATACAGTTGTGAAAACAGATGTGTTTGTAGGCTTTTGGGTAAGAGAGGATTTTTGTCTTGAGAATGTGGTTTTTTTCTTGCTGATATTGGGCAGACTGGGTTTAATTTTGCTTAATTTTGTTTAATTTTGGAGTATGAAATTAACTTCATTTTTAATATAAATCCAAAGTTTCAGTCCTGAAATAAAGGATTATTAAACTTGTTGCATAAATGAAATTATAATATTTTTGTTGGCTTTGCTTGCATTCATGCAGGTTGAATTTGAGTGCATCAATGAAAAGAAAAGACAGAAGAAAAAGAACTATAAAAACTCTGGCATTGTGAGCGTTAAGCATTGTGAGGTCAGTAATATATTCTGGTATCATTCTGGTTTTAAGTGTTAAGGAATAACAACTCTCCTTTAGTATATCTTCATCCTCAAACTGTAAGAAACTTTAAAATGTCTGAAAGTTCCAGACACAGTAAATATTTAAGGGACTCTGGTTCATATAAGAAGACAAATTGAGAGCTGAATCACATACCTGTCCTCCCCCTCCCTTCACTTTCTCTTGAAGAGAAAGGTCGCTTACCAGTTAAAGTCATTTTTTAACCACTGTATTTCCCAACTCACTGTTTAATGGCAAAGTAAAAAACCTGTCATAACGTGTTATTTTATAAATGAAAGTTGTTTTGGAGCTGCTTTGGTTTCTGTCTGTAGTTTTGTTAAAGGCCTGATTCTGATGCACTGACTGTATGGTGGCATATGTTGCAAATATCCTGGTTGCAGTGGGCAGGTGGGATAGCTCTAGGGCAAAACTAGTGCTTTTAATGGGTAAAGACAACATATTTGGAACCTTAGAAGTTGCTACAATAATATTAGCTGGTTTTTTTTTCCATTGAAAAAATCAAAATTTCTGTCTTCTATTTTTAGATCATTGTAGAATGCACATTCCTTGATTACATCATGGGTGGGTGTCAGCTGAATTTCACCGTAAGTTAAATCATTTATATGAATACTTGTTGAGTTTTGGAGCAAACTGAAGTATAGAATTGATTGGCTGTGTGCTTTATTTGATTATTGTATTTTTTTTTTTCTTGTCGACTTTGTTTTTGTTCTGTAGCATGGAGGAGGAAGCTATTTTGCCAGAGTGCTTCTAGTCTGTTCAGAAAAAATAGTCTTTACTCTTGGCAAACGGTTTTGAACCTCTGGTTCTGTTTATTAGGAACTAGCTAAGTTGTGTGGATGGAGACCAATGAGAAATTTACTGTTCTCTGAAAGCAACACGCAGGGGTCTTTTTATGGGTTAGAGCCCTTAAGTTATGTAATTTGTGAACCAAATGCAGCGCAAATATAACAGTAAGATGTCTTCACCTTAGTAACATGCTTCATCACCAAAGCAAAGAAGACCTGTTGAAGTCAAAGAAAGAGCTCTCTAGGATTCTGTGGAGGCTGACTAGCTGTACTTCTGAGAAGAAGGGGGTGTGTGTGTGTGTGTGTGTGTGGCAAGATACAGAATGAAATTAATTTACCAGATTTTTGAAGAACTGCTGTGAATATTAACTGAAAGTTAACACAGTGAAAGCCTTATAGCATGCCCAGAGAAGCTGTAGGCGCCCCATTTCTGGAAGTGTTCATGGCCAAGTTGGATAGGGCTTTCAACAATCTGGTCATGTGAAAGCTGTCCCTGCCCATGGCAGGGAGGTTGGAACTAGATGATCTTTTAGGCCTCTTCCAAACCAAACCATTCTGTGATTCAGGTGAATGTAATTTTGGCCCTTCTGGAGAGATGCAGATCTTCTGAGGTTTTTGTAGTGACGTTGTTTTAAGAGTGTTAATATTCCAAGGAATCTGCATCCAAGTATGGTGCCTGTTAAGTTTGTAGCTGTCCTGTTTACTACTCTTTCGTGGTTTTCACTT
The DNA here is from genome assembly GCA_013397555.1 of Urocynchramus pylzowi. Classification (NCBI taxonomy): domain Eukaryota; kingdom Metazoa; phylum Chordata; class Aves; order Passeriformes; family Fringillidae; genus Urocynchramus; species Urocynchramus pylzowi. The sequence continues at coordinate 228,185 of VZRH01000532.1, read as the reverse complement.
TAGCTTTGCCAGAGATAAGAAGCATAATTTAACCTGTAAGAGCAATCAGATATAAATGCTGCATTTGACAGGTGGGGATAGATTTTACAGGCTCCAATGGAGACCCTCGCTCTCCAGATTCTCTGCATTACCTCAGCCCTAATGGAGTTAATGAATACCTAACAGCCATTTGGTCTGTCGGGATGGTCATTCAGGATTATGATACGTAAGTGTTAGATTTTTTTATTTGGATCCTTTTTTTTAGATATGTATAGACACTTGTGGTAACTTTTTAAGCTGGTGTTGAATATGCCTGCAGATATACTGGAATGAAACTTCTGAGCTAAGTTATAGAACTAAAACACCATCATATAATTGCAAGTATAAGCTTTTGTTTACTGCAGACAAGCAGGGCTTTTCATAATTGATGGAAAGAACAGCATTGATTTAAATATATGCTTGCATTCTTGCCAGTTTGGTGTTAAAGACTAGTTTTGGTCCCAGAAACAATTACAGTGGGGAACTTCCATTTAATTTTGCCTCTTAAATAGCATTTTTAATGATGAAAAGCAGCACTGATAATTAAACTTAGTGAACTGTGGCAGCTTTTAACGGAAGGCACTGACTTTGTTTTCTTTAAAATTGCTTCTTTAGAGATAAGATGTTTCCAGCCTTTGGATTTGGTGCACAAATTCCTCCTTCCTTTCAGGTAATAGAATGTGTAAATGCAGTATCTAAGACAGCTGAAAGCACTTGCTTCAGTAGGAGATAGTATATGCAGTCCTACCTATGTTTTCTGTGTCTTCACAGGTATCTCATGAGTTCCCAATAAATTTTAACCCTTCAAACCCATTCTGTAATGGTAAGTCTGAGAAAGTGACATCAAACCTAGAGAGTAAAATGCTTAAGTTGAAGTCATAAAGATGCTTGAAAAGTGAACTGAAGCATGTTGTTCTAATTAAATAATTAGTTTCGTCCTGTAGCAGGAAAATTTTTACAATCAATTTCTTACTTACAAGAAATAGCATTGCATCTGTCTTTGTAATGGTTTGTTAAAGAAGTGGTTTAAACATCCAGGGCACAGGGCTGGGAAGAGATCTCTTGTGTTGTCAAGACACTTTATGCTACTTCACTGCTGGTGTGGAGTTCTCTGGTTTGAGCGTGGTGCTGCTGATGCCTGTTCAATGTGGCATCTCTGATTAGACTGCCAGCCACCACAAGCTGCCAAGTGAAGAGAACTGCTGTAGTTCAGTTTCACACCCTTGAGCATAGAATATTTGGCCTTTCTGTTCACACAAGGCAAATCATGTTATGTATGTGCCTTAAGCATTGGTCAAACTGAAAGCTTCCATTGCTCATGAATATTTTTTTTTTCCACCATGGTTAGTTTTAAATCTTTGCATCATCACCTCAAGTAACTGATGTATATAGCTTTAGGAAAATTGTGTGCTTCAAAATATCCTAAATCTAATATTAAAAAAAAAAATTATCTATGTCTGTTCTCTAGGGATCCAAGGCATTGTTGATGCATATCGAGCCTGTCTTCCTCAAGTGAAGTTATATGGGCCAACAAATTTTTCTCCAATTATAAATCATGTAGCAAGATTTGCTGCTGCAGCTACTCAGCAGCAAACAGCATCTGTAAGTTCTTTATGGTATTCTCTGTGTTTCTATAATTTTTTATTTTCCTTCTTGTTTATAAATACTTTTTTCTCTTTTTAATTTGTAAGTGTATTCATTTGACAGTTGGCCCTTTACCTTGTGAATAAATGTTTGTTACCCTTAAAACAAGAGAAAAACTTGTTGTTTTTTGCAGATTGTACGTAACTGTCCTCTTCATCAATTAACTAAATAAACTCTTCAGATTTGAAAAAGAAACTTAAAAGTACACAACACCTTTATGGTATCTTCTGTTGAAAGCTCTTGCAGTGCTATACAGATGCTAAAGTCTAAATCTAAGAGAGTGATTTATCCTCAGCTGAGAAAAAAATTCAGCTCACCCTTGTTTCACATCAGATAGCTGGGAGAGAGGATTAACTAAGGTAGTGAAGAAGTGGATGGTATAGCTCCTGACACCTAGGTACAAACATAGGTAATTAACTGTACCATAAAGGTTTAGGTGCTGTATGGGCTGTGCCCTCCTCTGTATTAAAATTTTATGCATGAGTTGTTGATGATATTAAAAACAGGAATTCTGAAGACCAAGTCTTGAGTATTCAGTCATGTTGATAATGTATGGAAGTTCAGAAAATCCTGTCCCTGATGACAGCAAATACTGGTATATTTGGTGTCATGTAAAATCAGAAAATAAAATTAGCTATTTTTGCATGTAAATTTATCTGCAGAAACCAATTTGAAAAAGAGCTATGGATTTTCATATGCCATGAGGCTGGTAAGGTTTTGCCTTGGTAGTCTTTCACTAGTAGCTGTAAAAAGAAAAATATATATATATGTATGTATGTCTATATCTTAGGAAAGGAGCAAACCTCTTGTTGGTTTTGTTTTTGTTTGGGTTTTTTTAACTTTTATTTCATGTTGTATGCCTAGCAAGTGATTTATTTTTCCTGCCTGAAAGGATATATTGAAGACAATTTGCTACCTTGACATTTAATACATATTCATAGTCATTTTGGGTTGGCTTTTGATTCTGATGCTGGTTTTTTTTCCAGTATGGGGGAAGTATGAGAAGAGAGAAATAAATCCGATGTGATGTATTATCCTGCTGCAGTTGCTTATAGCTTTCTGTGGTCATAGATGCTTTATAAATGTTATTCTATATTATTTATTCACTGCTTTATAGATGTTCTTGCTGGAGTGGAGGAACAGACTAGCAGAAAGCAGGGAGAAAAAGTGGTACCTAAACAGACAAGATAAGGGAAGAACAATTATTTGAAGGCAGATAAAGGCAGATGAGAAAGAAAGTAGAGAAGAGAGACTTCTAGGAATACTGGGAGTATCTTTGAGACTTGAATTTATGCTATTCAGTAATCATCTGAAATGAAGTGAAGGAAGACTGGAAATTCAAAAAGTGTTTGATGATTTCCAGACTTGGTACTTTTAGCTCATTTTTGCTGCTTCAATCCAGAACAGAAGCTAAGATGCCAACTTTTAGAAGCCCCAACAGAATGGTAGAAGTAACTCAGAAGTAAATTATGATGTACTACAAAGTAGTCTCTGACACCTTGGTAATTAACTTCATGAAGCAGCTAGAAAACATGATTAAAGGAGTTTGAAAAGGGCTGTGTGTTTCAACACTAACAGGTGTGATTTAGGATTTTCCTGATACAATGAATGAAGTAAAGGGTAGTGTTTCATAACAGTTTTGCTAGACCAGAAAGCAAAAAAATACAAGTTTTAAAGGTGTTACCTTTCCAAAACCTCAGTAAACTGCCTTCTATCCCAGAACAAATAATGGAGAATAGGTTAACTGTTGGTTTGTCTGGGGGTTTTGGAGGAAAGAAGGGTGATACTGCTGGAGTTTTGGATGGTGGCTGTTCATTGATGACTTCTTTTAAAAGATTGTGTTGTCCTTACAAGCTTTTTCAGACTGTACAGATGAAGCCTGACTACAAATTAGATGTTTGACTGTAAAATTCAGTGAGCACACTGAACATGCCAAAGTGACAACAATGTGTACTCTGTATGCAGGTTTTTCTAAGTGTACAGGGCTAAATGTTTGCTATTTCTTTGTCATAACACAGTGTTTATTCATTTGACAGCAATACTTTATACTTCTGATCATAACGGACGGTGTGATAACAGACCTCGATCAAACTCGAACTGCCATAGTTAATGCTTCCAAGTTGCCCATGTCCATTATCATTGTTGGTGTTGGAGGAGCAGACTTTGATGCCATGGAGTTTCTTGATGGTGATGATGGAGTTCTTAGATCCTCATCAGGAGAACCAGCTGTCAGAGACATTGTCCAGTTTGTGCCATTCAGGAAGTTCCAAAATGTAAGTAATCTTACTGATATGCTTAATAAATATTGTAGAGGTATGCTGGGCTTGCTAGGATGTCCTTCATCTAGTCCTAAGCTTTTGTGTGGTGTATCCAATATGTACTCTTAAGACAAGTCTTTATCAAATGCTAAAACAAAATCCCAAATCTCTCAGTTTCTAGTTCCAGCACTGCATTTCTGGCTAGTTGCTGCAGCTGAATGATCTTTGTAAAACTCTCTCAGACTTGATTAAATGAATGGATGGAGTTTTTTATTTGTGAGGAAAAACTTACTATGACTTTTTTCTTATGGTAATTTTTCTTTTTATTGTGGATGCCCATTTATGAATGTGGATTAGTCTCATGATTTAGGGCAGTATTAAAATTCAAGGCTAAGTCATAATCAGGGAGGTCAAAATCAGTAGAAATGCTGTGTGGCCACAGTAGTGGTGATAGTTTTCATTTTCATAAAAGTAAATACAACAAAAAAGGAGGTAAAAGAACAAAGTCCTGATATTTTTTTCTGTAAAATCCAATAAAGTATGTGTAGGCTAATGGAAGTCTACTTTTAAGTGTCATAATGTTGAAAAGAGTTGACTTAATAAAAACCACCAAAATTTCCTCAGGATGGGCTAATAAGATCAATATTTTTATTTCCATCCTAATGTATTCTAATTTTGTTTCATGTCTTAGTATTAACTTGTTAATAATACTCCTTACAGCTGCTTATTTTGCTTTTATATTTTTACTTTTCATACAAATTCTGTTTAATCTCAGCGTAACTCAGGCAAACTGAAATGAGAAAGAGCAAAATCAATACAGAATATGCTTATCAAGTAATGCACTTGGATGTAGATTAACTAGGGTCATTGCTCAGTATAATATATATATTCAAATGCTTTTCAGTTTCTAGAAAAAGAGATTTTTTTTTTCCTTGTGGATACTTAGTCTTACAGTAAAAACAGTATCTGCAGAAGAGCTGCTCCATAGAAATACAGTTATTGTGGATGAGACTTGGTGCAAAAGATTGCAGATGATTTAGACAAGTCCCTGAAGGGTCATCTTAAGCATATAGTGGAAGTATGCTTGCATGGCTTAAGTCTGATATCTGCACTGTGTATTTCATGTGACAAAAGGTGTCTTCAGACATGGCAGCCCTTTGTGCACTCAGCTCCTGTTACTTCAGTGGCACAAGACAGCCATCTGCTTCATGGTAACAGGAGTGAGAAGGTAAAGCTGACAGGGAAGCTTCCATCTGTCTGTCACACAAGGACACTGTGTAAAGTCCTCTGTAAAATGTCAGACTTGAAGTTGACCTTCTAGAGGAGGTGCTTATTACTTGCTTTAGAACCTTCATTAGCTGTTGGTGGAAACTGAAGCTTGGTGTTCTTTTTTTATAAGTCTCCCAAAGAAGCTCTGGCTCAGTGTGTCCTGGCAGAAGTCCCTCAGCAAGTGGTGAACTACTTCAGCACCTACAAACTTCAGCCTCCTAAGAATCCTGCTGCAAAATGAGTGGGCTGAGCAGAGGAAAGACTTTGTGCTTGCTTTACTTGCTGTATCCACGGACTTTGGTTCTTGATATACTGCTGTATATGTGTACACATGTCTCTGTATCATGTCTGTTAGCTTTTGCCTACAAATCATTTGCCTACAAATCACTTTGCCAAGTGTGCCTTTTAAGGGCCGAAATTGTAATGGTGTTTAGGTTTGATGTTGATTTGAGAAATAGTGCTTACATGGATGCACTTGATTTTGAAATGAGTGGAAAAAAGAGTTTCTATTAAGCCACCATAACAAAATTTTGATACAGGTGTTTCATATTCAGACAAGTGCCACAGAGTGTAAAGGCCCTCCTTGCACAGCTGCTTCTTGTTTGCCACTTCAGTGCCTTTGGGCAATGCCTGGGATTCAGGGCTGTGTGAACATAAGCCAAAGAAGTCATTAAAGTATATATTCTTTTACAGTATGCCTTCTCTTAAAGTAGTATGGGAATAACTAGGGTGAATCAAGATGAACCTAACATTTCAGAATAGTACTACTGGCCTATGAGGCTACTACTGTAAAGGCTGTAAGATGTGTTTCAATGTGCAGTGTACTAGAAAATGGAAATTCCAGATTTATTTTAGTAGGGGTTTTGTTTTGGGGTTCCATCCCCCCCATAAAAACAGTCATGACTATTGATCTTTAAAGGGCTTTTTGTGAAGTAGGAATTTGTTTTGTAGTTTAAAAGTTTTTTCTGATTTAGAACTGCATATTTTGAGGTAAAGTAAGTTCTTCAAATTCCTATTTGTATTTACTTTTGTGATATTTTGAATCATGCTGCTTTTCCATGAGCCCACTAATGAAAAGTGCCTGCAAAAAAAAATTATATTCCCTCTTTTTCTCCATTTAGGAAGACATAAGAAAGTCAAGTATCTCAAGCCCCAATCCTGTAATCATACTGCATTTCTCTAGGGCAAAAAACTTCTGATTTATTTACTTGGGTTGAGTTTTCCCTTTACTTTTTATACCAAATATAAGTCATGTGTTTGCTTAGTGGACAAATGAAGGTTTCTTGACCCCCAGCTGCATACTGCTTGCTGAGGATCTCTTCTGATCCGGTCACTGTGTGTAACATAAGTGGATGGAAAGGTCACATTTATCACTTCTGAAATGCCAATCTTGAACATTACTTTTGCAGTTTCACCTTTAAAGTGGTTTAGAGTTAGACATCCAACTTATCTCATGTGGATGGTCTGGCAGTAGTATGTAAGAACAGAATGGGCTAATGCTAAATTTAGCACACTTGGACACTCAAGATTTCACCAGGTCATAGTGTATTTGACTTTTAGTGACTTTTAGTTACTGGAGCTGCTTAGTGTGCTTTTGGTTTTNTTTTTTGGTTTTTTTTTTTTACATATATAATCCTGTCAAAAGTCTGAATTGACATTAACATTGATGGATGAAGGATATATCTATTGAGATTATCTTACACAAGACATACCAAATGCTTTGTAGACAGTTGACAATTATCAATCAATAATAAATGGATATATTATCTCCACTCCATTTTTCTTGGTGGAAGGGGATCCTAAATACTATCAAGTATGTTAAGGTAGAGAGTTTGTTTCACGTTAAGCCAAGCTCTTTCTTTTTTTAAAATGTAATTAATATATTTATGTAAAAAAAAATAATCTGTAATCATCTTTTTATCAGTGTAGTAAAAATCTGTTACTACTTTATGTATCAATTACAATGAAGTGTCATATCAGATATGTAACTCAAAATATTGAGATCAAGGAAGTTACTATGATAAACCTAAATCACACTGCTGCAAATTGAGAGTATATGGTTTTGGAAGAGTAAACTGTTTCACAGCTACCTGCTTCATGTACAGAGAGAACTGGATGCAGTATTAATGCTTTGTCTGCATTAATTGTAGTGGATGAGTACTACTGATAGGAGTACAGGATACTACTGAAGTTCCTCTGAGCTGTCTGCCAAAAATACAATGCTGCACCTGAGTTGTGTGTTACCAATTCTGTTTTAAGTTGCCATGGAGGTGCATTTAAATGTGTTAGTATGTATTATTATACTAAGTATCTGCTGCATGTAAAAGAAAATCTGTTGTTTTGTCTGTATTCTACACATAAATTCTGAGTGTCTACAGTAGAGGCTTCATTATCTCTTATTAGAGAATTGCTCCCATATTCCTCAAGGTTAGGGAGTTAAATAGTGTATCAACAACACTTAATTCTCAATGTGCCCTATTTTTTGTAAATTAAATGTTTCAGACAGAACTGTGGCAAGAACTGGTATAACTTAGAGGTGTACAGCTAATACCTGTTGAAAACTTCCAGGGTAGGCTGAAGTGATATTCTGGTTGAAGAAATGCAGCAGATTGTGAGTCAAGGAGAAGAGGAGTTACTGTGCTGTTTTGCCATTTTTTGATTATTTTTATGTGTAAAAAATGCATTAATAGCTTGAGGGTGACAAGGCAAAATACTGTCCAAGTTTTGTAAAGTGAATGCGCTCGTAGGTCACTGGCACCACCTTGTGATGAAAGTGATGTATGGCAGTCTTTGTCATCAGATGCTTCTTGCCGTGTATTGGTCATAATATATACATATGTACAGCAGAGAGCTCACCTGTAACCAGATTTTTTTACTTTTATATGTATTTCAGTTCTGACGAAGTTAACTGATTTTCAATGCCTGTGCATTAAAATTATCATATCAGTATACTGTTCTGTGGTGCTTTTGTATTCAGCTTATCCTGTGTAATGCTAAATGCTACTTTTGTGATTCCTATGGTGAGTATGCCACGGATTTAGAACAAGTATAAAAGGGAGAGGAAGAATACCTTCCCACTTAGTGGTAATGACTCTGCAGTTTATTCTTCATAAAGCATCTTAAACGGGCTTCTAGCAAGAAGATATTCTGAAGTTGGAGAGTTTAACTGTGATTGTTTCATGCTCTGTGCCACATTAGAGTTCAACCATGCATGTTATTTCATACAATTATTATCAGGTTTTCAGAATTTTTTTTTCCCAGAACAATCTCTACCTTTTAGTTAGAGAAGCATAGAGAGAGAGTTACTTGTAACTACAAGTACATTATTCAAATACATTGTCCTACTCTACCCTTCAGTTTCTTTACATTCAAGTGTAGTCAAGTCTGAGGGACTCAGGACACTAAGATATAGGAGACAGTGTTGCAGTGGAATGTGATGCCACACAGAGGCAACTGTCGTAGTGGAAACTGCATCTTCTAAGTGTGCCAGAGTAATTAATTCTGCTTCTTCACTAGTCAAGAATCTACAGGGTAGGATTAGTTCCTGAAAGAATTTATTACATCTTACATCTTGTAAGATGTAAGAAATAAACACCTTTCTCTTACCATTCAGTCTGGTGAAAACCATACAAATAGTTGTAACTTTGATTTGTGCAGCCTTCTTGCGCCTGCCAACCCTAAGAATGGAGGAATTGTGGGAAGAGGAAAATACCCCAACAATAGAAAAGTAGGATGTCACCAGAAAACCAGATGGATGTTATTTATGTGTGGCCACTGTCTTCTGCACTGATACTTCCCTTAGTTTGTTTTGGGTCTAAGGAACTCAAGAGCTGTGCATAACAGTAGTCTTGCAGACAGAACTGTCAAACTTTTCTGCAAACCTGGGCTGTTACGAGCTGTAGCAAAGCAGCAATTTGTGGGAAGCTCTGTCACTGCAGTGAAGCACTTGGTGCTGCAGTTTCAGCCTTTACTTTGTAATTTATGTCAGTGTGTGATTGATGAACTTAAATATGCCCACAGAGAAAATGTTCAAAATTACCTGGTAGCATTTGTGTAGGCAGAAGGGAATCGGTTCTTTTCAATGAGAGTGAGCTTTACTCATTCATATAAAAATGTTAAAATATGGGGAATATTTTCCCCCCTTCCATAATGCTTTGACAGCTCTCTCAAAAAAAAACATGTGAAGCTATATGTTGTAATTCATAGAGTATTGTTATTTATGGAATATCTAATTTGTGGAACAGTTCAGCAGTATTTCCAGTCTTGAGATTTCATTGAGACAGTCCTGGATATGCAATAGATGAATAATTCTTTATGAGGCAATTTAAAATTTTCTCCCTCTGTTGTGATGTTGTTTTTTCTTACATATCAAATAACAAGTAGCATACCAATAAAGATGGTTCTCTTCAAAGCAGTTAAGCCTTCACCTCACTGCTAATGCAGCAGAACTTTCTTTTGAAAGAGCTTATGGTTTTAGTCTCGTCAGAGGGTTGTGGAATATGCAACATACGTAATTCAGTCATCCAGCTTTTAGTTGGGCAAACTTCCCACTGATTCTGGTTAGGCTTCCAGTTTTGCCTGTGATTATAGAAGTTGAAAGGCTTTAAAGAACAGGCCTACAGAATGCACAGCCTGTAGGGTGGTATATAGCCTGCAAAGTGAATGTTTTATTTTGGCATGGTGCCTTGGTTGGCAGGTCAGCCAAGGAGCTGTGAAGCCTGCCTTTGCCACTTCTTGGCTTGGCCTCTTCATAATGTTTTTTAGTTTACAAAACTGTTCATCCAGTGGTATCTGAAAGGAGATTGGGAGAGAGAGGAGATGCAAACTCATAGAAGAAAAGAAAGTAGTTGGGAGTTTAGCTTAAAACACAACTTCAAGCTTTTGTGTAATGCTGCATCTGAGACTGGTGAGTGGAGGCAGAAGGTTGGCAGTGTGGGAGCCCCTGCATGGGAGGCTGTATCCCCCAGCTGTGGCACTCATGAAGGATTTACTGTAGTTCACAAGTGTGATGTAGCTAAGACACAGAGACCCAGGTTTCTCTTTGCACCATTAGTCTAAGTCTATGATGTAGATGAACAATTGGAGCATTGGTTGCAACTTTGCAATGCAGAGCCAGAAAGTGTAAATCCTGCTTTTTATAAAATAGCCTTTATTTTTGAAGTAGCTGGTTTAGATACCAAGGTTCTTCAGACAGCTCTATCAAGTGCTTACTTTTCAGAGAGCATGCTCAACCCCTTGACAAGATCAAGCAAGTAAATCAGCAGCCCAAAATTATACGTCACTTCTGGAGGGTGAACTATGTCTTTCCCATGTTAATTTGTCAGAGTCAAAGACAGCTGGAGCAGATGTTTATGCTTTCAGAGGGCTGGCAATAATTCTATAATCTGCTTCCCTCTTGTAGATTTTGGGATTTATTTTTTGACAATGGTTTTGTTATGTTGCCCTCTGTCCCAAGGTAAAACATCCCAACACATAGCACCTGCTGTCTGCTCTGAGCCAGACTGATCACAAACCCAGGTCACCAATTAGAAGTATAAGGGGAGGAGGGAGATGGACAGAGAGAAACATAATGAACCTTAGCAACAGTAGGGCAGTAGCAAGGTAAAGGCTAACTATGGGAAAGCAGAGGAGAAAACAGAAAAGAATCCACACAAAAGCTAAGAGCAAACTGAGCAACAGGAACAACAGGAAAAAAGCAAGGATAAAGAGGAGAGGGAAGAGGAGAAGTAGGAACAAGACAGAATAAGAGGAAAGGGAGAGCATGAATAAAACAAGAAACAAGTGGTTGTGAAATACAATCTGAGCTGTAATTTCTAATACAGCAAAAGTTCTTTCTTCAGTGTCAAGGTTAAGAATATAAGTAATTTGTGTAGTTGTGCCAGTAGACGAGGGCAGGAAGACAAGGAGCTGTAGTAGATTTTTCTCATGCGTAGTCTCTACTTTTATATTCTATACCCAAAAGCAAAGTCTGGCCAACCCTCTGAATGTAGCAAGACAAATAGATGGGGCCACACCCCAAAGCACCATCTATTTCTTTTCTTTCTCTTTAATTTCAACTTTAAGGATCTCCCCTTCTCCAGCTCTGGGGGATGGTGTCATACTAATGATCAGAGACTCCTTACTAGTTGCTCTCTGCATAACTGCAGGCTTAGCATCTGCCTGTGGCTTTTCCTTTTGAGCGGGGGGTGCAGAGGGGGCTGCAGGCTCCACAGGTTTCTTCTCTTCTTTAGGCTTGGTCTCTGTTTCAGCTTGAGTTTCCTAGAAACAAGAAGTTTAATGTTTTCCAATAGTGCAAAAGAAATTCAGGAAGTAGTTCTATTCTGCACATGCCATGGAAAGGCATGACAACTGTATTAATGGTATGCAACACATGTAGATTTCTATTCAGATGCTGAAAATTGGTTTCTAAATGAAAAATGCAATTTCAGAATCAGAATATCAGTATAAAACCTAGGAAACACTTGTGGATATTAATATCTTCTTCTTACTAATATAGGGGGATGAAACTGACCCGTTTTGGGGCACAGAACCCTTCCTTAGCTCTTGCCTTCCTTTATGTCCTTAAACTAGTGGAGAAAGAGTGTTACATAAACCTTGAGATACTTTACACTGCTCCCATTCCTTGGCCAAGCCTATTTGCTAATAAGTTTCCAAATACACACTAAAATGAGCAATATTTCTGCTCCAATCATATTGTTATAGTCATTGGTGTGAGCAAAGTGCAAAGTTCTTTATTTAACTTAAATATAACCACAGCTACTCCAGCTATAAAGAAAATAATTCTGCCACCTTTGGGTAAATATGTAGAAGTAAGCAGGTTCTTATTAACATTAACGTTTCTCAGAACAGAGTATTATGTGGGAGTTATTTTTCATCAGTTAAAACAACGGTTTTCTCATAAGTGCAAGATATTAGAGATTTAATCAGTTTTAGCTGTGTGGGCTACACTTTATATTTTGTCTTCAGGATTTTTAACAACCAGAGATCTGACATTGAATTGGAAAGTTCGCCATGTGCCTGAGTCAGCTGGATCAGATTACTGTGTTTAGGTATTTCTGTATTTACTGTTGTTTACATAAAATTAGAAGATCAGATGCCCTTAAGGCCTTTGTAAAATCCATTTATCCTTACTTTCTTAGAGGATTTTTTGTTTGCTTGCTTTTTTTCCTTGCTTTTGTTTTCTCAAGTCCAGGTTCAGAAAGATCGAGCCAAATTTTAGAATTACTGTTTACAGAGATTAGGAATTATATCTCAGCTACTGGGAGTTTTTGCTGTTGATTGCAGCGAGGCTAAATTTTCATCTACTCTGTTTGCCCAAGCCCTCTGAGTAGATTCTACTCTGTTTTCTGTGGCTTTACCTGAATTTCTTCTTGTTTCTTCAGCTGCAGCAGCTTAGCAAGGCCTTCTCTTCCTTTTCCTCCAAGCATTGCTTTGAACAACTTTGGAGTTTCCTGTTTCTGCCCAAAGAGACTGGCCAAACCCCGTGGCTGTTGCACTGGTGGTCCTGGAGGAGGTTTCCCCTTCTGCTTCAGCAGCACCCTGGAGAAAGAAGGGGATAAGAACACACAGCAGTGCTGTGAAACTGAGTGACGTTCCTGCAAAGCTGAAATACCACATTTATGCATCAACATCTGATGGCTCTTGGTTCCCAGGTTAAGTGACAAGAGCAAAATTGGAAACAGTAAAGGTTTTGCCCTAGGCTCTGATAGAGATGGAGGCACCTATTCAAATCTGGAGTTGCTTACCTACATCCTGGAGTATAAACAAGGGCTGTCTCAAATTCAGGTGTCACACAACAGATCAAAGAGAAAGACAAGGAAAGAAGAGGTGTGGAGGGGGATGGTTGCCCCATCCTGAGGTGGCAGTCTCTTGTCTGGCCTTCTGGATGCAAATTCAGAGACCATTTGGTGCTCCACCAGGACTCCAATTGGTACTTTTGGAGGAAATACTTTACTAAACTAACTTCCAGCATGGCTTATCTCTCATAGGTCAGGTTAAACAGTGATATTTATTTTTGGTCCTCTTCAGTAGAAGAAGACACCCTGACAATACAAACTCTATTGCCAGCCTTGTGGCAATAGATTTTCACACTGTTCTGTAGCTGTACTGATTTGAAGCCACAATGACAAGAAGTGAGAATGAATAATGAGGGTAAAGATTAGATGAAAGACCTGAGATAGATGGGACCAGTAAAAAGAAGAGGGTTCCATGCTTTCAGTTTTTATTAGATTACTGTACAGGTTTCAAGGACACTTTTCTATCCTTGCAAAAGCCCTGACTTAGGGCTCTTTATGAGAGAGGACTATATTTGCAGTCTGAAGTACAGTAAATCCCATAACACTATAATTTTCTCCAGCATCTTGTACTTTGGGAATTTCAGAAGTAAAGGGTTTACTTTTTTTATTGTTTCTTTGTTTTTGTTTTTTGTTTTTTGTTTTTTGTTTAATTTCATTGTCACAAATTAAAAAAGGTATACTTTAGCAGCTTGCATTGCTTTATTATGCAAAAAACATACAGGGGGTTATTGGGCAGGTGATAATAGAACAAATTTCTTTCTCAAATATGTCCTTTCAGTTTATTTCAAGGAGCCCTACAACGGTGTCAGATGACCAAAAAGAACTCAAATGTAAACCTTCCAGGGCAGAGCAATTGGTAACTTCATTCCAAAACTGTACATAACCACAACCTTTATGAAAACATTGCACAAATTTACTCTTTGTGCCTAGTTTTGGCAGAATTTGTGGATGCCTAGACTGGTAAGCAACATGGCCTCCTGCATGGGGCAGGTACTGCATATATTTAAAATAAAAAAGGATATCCTGGTTTTAGTCTAATATTTAGAGAGGTCTTTGTGGTCAACTGGGAGTGCAGTTACAAAAGGTGTATGATTAAGCTCCACAGTTGAGAAAGGCTGTCTGGAGGAAGCAGAATTTAATGGATGGGCAGAATAATACCTAGGGTGGGCAAAAAAGCAGAAGAGGCGTGGGACAGAGCGTGGGACAGAGAGACAGGAATAACAAGGTCATACTACTGTTTAGATAGAAGCTGGGGAAAAGTCAGGAGTGATTGATGCTAGGGATCATCAGTTCATGCATTTATTCCCCTTTTCTACCTGTTAATGCTAGTTTTGAAAATTGATCAGTCAGCCCATTCTGTGTCTGGTTTCCTTGTTTCTCAGGGGCATCATGATTCTCAAGATACTGTTGTTTGACTATCTGGGCTGTTACAACATGATGAATGCAGCCATTTGCTAGCACTTCTGAAAAACAAAATTTCTCTCTTGTGCTATGTTTAGTCTTCTCTGGGGGAATTTCAAGTCTGAGACTTGAACTTCCAACCTTTGACTTCCAACCTTTGACAGCAATGCGAGGCAACAGTAGAGACCAGTAGGGGTGCTGAGTGTACGGATAATGACAAAATGTTTCAAATATTTGGACCTTTTACAAGGTAGCAAGGTACTATTTTTGTCATAATTTTATGACAAAATCTGACAATACTTCGCCCTTTCAAAGCTGTGAAAATGGTGATCCTAGCAAGCTACAGCCAAAGGACGGTGAAAAGCAATCTTGGTTTGAAATCCCATTTCAGAATGCTTTTGAATAAAATGCACAGGTGTCTAATCTGTGTAGTTCCATCTTGTCAGGCCTTACTTTAAATCCATTCCTAACTGCTGCTTAAGGTTTTGGAAATGCATACAAGTCTGTGGATTCATTGAAGCATATCTCTGTAGAATTAATTTCAAGTGTTTTGTTGCATCTTTGAAAACCTATTCCTTAACTGATATCTGTCCTGCAGTTTCTTTCTTGATGATGTAAGAAGTCCTGATATGTATACTTATCTCCTATGTATTATCTCCTATATCCAGGATTTCATTCTACTTACCACATTTCCACAACCCTTGGGATTCCTTCCAAGACCATGCTTTCAGCTAGAAACTACCAGGCAAATCTGACCCCTAACAGCAAATGTGTTTACAACTGTTACTTTTCCAAGAAAGGAATGCAAATCGTCTAGAAGTCACAACTGTTCATCCTGCAGCTAAATGATACGATTAAAAAACTGTTATTAAGACATACTTTGCTTTCTTCATGAGAAGTTTTTCTGAGTCAGGATAGTTCACCAAGATTTCATTGAGTGTTTTCTTGTCCAGAATGAAAAGGTTGGCAAAACCATGAGCCACCACGTTGGCGGTCCGTCGATTTCCTCCACCCGCAGCGAGTAGGCTGGAATGAAAATAAACACCATCGGTCACAGCGTTACTTGCCCTAGTGAGGAATCTCTCTGCTGGTGCTTCTCCATGAAAGTCATTGTAAAGCTCACTTACAGAGCTGGCTGCTCTATCCAGTGTTCTGTAAAGGCCCTGTGCAGATGGGATTAGAAATTCCATCTCAGGAAGGCAAACTGTCACGCATATGTAGATGCTAAGGACTGTAAAAAGTCTTGCTACATAGAGACATTTCTGCTAAGACATACCCACAGCTCGGACTGCACTTGTTTTAGTTCGCATGTGAACTTGGCATTTCCTCAGTTTTATTGCTGAAAATTATTTGCATCAGTAGAAGAGGAGCATTATTTACAGTGAATGAATGACTCTCCCCCAAGGATTTTTTTCCTGAGTTAATAACTTCTGTGGGGCTCTAGTTTTCGATTTTCTCACATACCACATCTCATGTTTGAATGTTGGCAAGTTGAATGATACAGTTTAGGAGGCTCTTTCAGGCTGACAGTTACAAACATGCCTGCCAGAAAAAGAAGGCTATTTTGTAAGGCATTAGACCAGTTTAGCTAGCAGCAGTTGGTAAGAAAAAATCAGATGTACAAATAAAAATAAATTGTTCATCCTGCACCAAGCAATTGAAGAGACTTCACTTGTCAGCTCTGCTGGTAAGTAAGAAAATTAGCATTTTTTTCTTAGTACTAAAATTGCTCTATCACTTTATTCAAGATCTACCCCAAAATTTGTCCTTTAAAGATTTCCCAGTGAATTAATATTTTTAGAGAGCTTTTAGTATTATCTAAATTTAAAAGTTATTAAAAGAAGATATTCTGAACCACAGTAAACAGGAATTAATAATCATCTGAAGTAATCATCAAGAATATATATATTTTATTATTAAAGATATTTATAAAAAATATTTCTAACTGTTGAATCATAATGTATTTAGTTTATAAAGGATAGTAGGAGACCTCTGCAACTGTGTGTGCAAGGCTAGTTTTACATGCCCACAGAGTGTTTTTCTTCAACTCAAGACAGCAATCAATACATGAACTGAAGCTGAAAATGCAGCTTATCATCTTCTTTTTAAACAGTTCTCTACGATTCCTCAGATAGAATAAAACTCTGCACAATGGGAAAAGCTGCTGAAGAAAATTCCAAATACCCTTTGAGCTCTGATGAATCACTTCTCAACAAGTCATTGAACAATCATTTTTAGGCTTTCCTAACAGAAAGCTCATTTTATCAAGGTAGATGGGAGTATAGAGATCAGCTTTTTCATTATGGTGATGATGTGAGGAGAATTTTACAAGACAGTCTTTGTTTAAATAGAATCATCTTCGACTAAGGACAAAGTACTTATGGTACTTCAGCATTCAGTCTGGTTTGGCTAGTGTGTGAAGAGTGACCAAATTTTTAAAAACAGATACATTTGCCTTGCAGGGGTTCTTGGTAATGCAATATCTATATTAATCACAAACTTTGCTTTTTTTACCTAACATTTTTTACCCCAGTTGTGAGCTTGAAATGCTGTAATAATGGTAGAAGTTTATAACCTTAGAATTCTTATGCTAGCAAATTAAATTTCAAGCTATAATTTTGTCAAAGTGATGACTCATCCATTGTTTTTATAGCTGATCTCTGTGGGAAGCTGCTGTTAACAGAAATTGGGGAATGGCTTGTGTTATCAGCTTAACATGCAGCGTTGTGGTGGCTCAGCTGGGAACCTATGTGCATATGAGGAGAACTGGTAAGTCAGGAAAGGGAAATCTGGATCTTGCTTCTGATAAGGATGTCAAACTCCAAAGGGCAGAGCCCATCAAAAACAGTGGCTACTACTTTGAGGGAAATCCTGGACCAAAGTACTGGAAAACGTCATCTTTCACAAAACTAAATAGTCCCTGTAGTTTTGATTTTTTATATAAAATTTAAAATTACAAAACAGCTGAAAGTGGATGCTGAGATGAAACATTTAGAGATATTCCTGTCAAAAATTTACATAAAATAAAGAAATGTTTTAGTTTTTCCAGAATTAACATTTTCTGATAGGAAATAGCTCTAGTGAAATACCAGTAAATAGATGAATGAGGACATCTGGCTTGAAGTGTAAGTTTCTCTGGGCTAAGGAGATGTTGTTATAACTGAATTTCTCTTGTTCTGAATTGTCTTTGCTCATGGACTCTCATTAAAACAACAATCTGTTTGTTCCTGATTCTGAAATTATTTTACTTCCCCAAACTGATATCTATAGAGGAAAGTTGCAATGAGGGTAAAATGTTAATTGGAACTCTTATTACTTAATCCCTTTCTGTAATAATTTTCAAGGATGAAATTGGCAAGGGACATGTTTGATTGTTACTCTTGCATTGGCTTTCTAGTATAATTCAGGGGATTTTTTTGAAATAAACAGTTTTTATTTTCTTCAACTCCTTTGCTCCTGGAGACTTTTAAGCATCATTGACATGCATTTTAAACAGAGTGAGATTAAATAGCAAGCATCTTATAAATCATGTACCCAAACCACTCAGAAGGAAGCTGACATATTTCTCCAAACAAATCTTGAATTGGAAATCAGAAGAAAATCAGCCTGATATCAGATTATAACCTTATGAAGTTAGAGGAAATCTTGGATGTCCTAGAAAAAGTAGTATGTAATCCATTAAAGAATATTCTTTTCCATTTGCCTGTGGTATTCTCTATTCAGAAGACCTTGAAAAAATTTATATAGAAAGGCATAATGCAAACTCATTATTTTCTAGTACCTTGCCACTAGGAAGAGCATATCTCTACTGATAAACTTAGTGCATCGTGTCTGCCAGTTGCTGTGGATTTTTCTCCTTGAGTTCATCCACTGCCTGATATTTTATATGCAAATTACACGTGTCTGAATGGGTTTGCTGCTGCAGTAGGTCACTGATGAATAAAACAAGACTAGAAGTGTAGTGTTATATTATTGCTGAGGGTTTTGCTGGCCATATTAGCAATTATGTAAAGAGTAACACGTACTGGGAAATGAATCTTTAAAGGTCATTGTGTGGTTCTCACATGGAAACAAGCGCTCACCTGTGTTAGATCAAAAGTGTAAAAATCCCTTCCTTGTTTTGAAACCATCAGTTATCATTTCTCGGTTTAAAATACAAAGTTCTCACTTCAAATACCAGACTAATAAATAATTGAAAACCACGTGTGTGTTACATATGGGGGCTGCTTTAGCTTTTTCATCTGTCTTTTCATTATTCAGACCTTACTGATGAGTTCATTCTCAGTCTTTCTGCATAACTTTCAATACAGCCTTTTGTTTGGAGGCTTTGCTCAGGTAATTATATTGTCACACAGAGAAATACCTTCTAAATAACCTTCTCAAAGAACTGATATAATATCACTTTCCCACTTAATGAACAAGTTCTGTAACTGAGATATATCAGATGTTTTCCACTTGAGGTCTAAGCAAGTTCTGTACTCACATCACTGGATAAACAGGAATGTTTCCCCTGCTACAAAGGGAGACACAACTAGAGGACAAATGTAAACCTGGCACAGAGCTGATTATTATTATGCTTTTCAAAAGGCAGATTAAAGCTACCAGCAAGAGCATTAACAACAACAGGAAGGCAGCTGGAAGAAACCAAGGATCCAGTTTATCACACTATTAACCAGGTGTGACTGAAGCAGTGCTGACTGAATTTTGCAGAGCTTCCAGCAGTACCCAGTAAGCAGATTCTGTCATATTCAGTTCAGTTCAAATAGGCAAAATTTACATTTCAGTAGTGTTAGCTGTTTCAAAGATGATCAATGTTCATTAGAAAAATGTGCCATGCTGTGGAGATCATGACAGTCTACTGTGTCATGATCTCCATTCTTTTCCTTGGGCCAACCTCAGCAGAGGGGTGCAGTGCCTAAAAACTAGCACTTGATTGGCTAACTGGGGAACTTAGCACATAAGAGTTAATGGATTTTGCATAGAAAGTACATGCAGAATATAAAAACCATTTGTAGCCACCAGCAAAAAAAATTCTCATCCAGATACATTCAGACAAAAAAAAAAAATCTGGTTTATCTGCCTTTTTCTTGTCTTGTATGCTTTTAAATAAATACTTTTTCAAATTGGGTTGTCTGATTTTCAGCAATTTAACCAGCTCTTAAATGAACTATTTTGAATTTCTATTTTAGATTTTTGTATCTATTTTGTTGGAGATTAATTTTCATCTTTGCCATCTGCCATTTAAGGGCACCTAGTCTTATTATACAGACAATAAAATACATTTGGTCCTCCTGTATTGCAGACAGCATAACAGGGAGATGTGTTAAATCTTTAAAATGCTAAAGAAGAAATTTGTCTCTATATCCCTGTGTGCATTGATCAAAACACTGGTCTCAGATCTTACCCTATTAATCACTGATACTTCACTTAGATTTTCCTTCACTTACATGCATCTCCTTGCTCAGTGTTCTCTTTGTTGATCCTACCCACTTTCTAGCCTCCCCACTGTCACACTTACCACAGAGAAGTAAAACAACCACTGATTGTTTGACAAGTTCTAAAAAAAGCATTAAAAACTGTGATGGACCTACCTGATCTCCCCAAATACAGCTCCTGCTCTTAGTGTAACCAGGACTTTGGTACCATCAGGGCCTCCAAGGACTTGAACTTCACCCTGTTTGATGATGTACATCTCTCTGCCAATCTCTCCCTGGGCGTACAAACAAATAAAGAACCCATGTTTTAGCAATGTTTTTGTTATTAGAATAATATGATAGGTTCTTTAAATATCTTTCTCATGAGCAGAGGGTGTACCGTTATTATGGACCAAAGCAGCAATTTAGTTTTAAAAGTGAAAAAGCAGCAGCAACAGAGCCAGGACTGAAAATAAAGGGACTTCCTATCTCTTCCCTTGGTGCTCCAAGCTTGCATGCAGCATCTCCTTGGTGAAGTAGGGTGAGACCAACATACATCCAGGGGGAAGGTGGTTCCAACATTCCATAATACATGTTGCAGCATTAATAAGATTTCTATGGTCGTTAGTCACATAGTAGACTTATACGAGTGAGAGGCCTTTTAGCTCTGAATCAAGCTGTATTAAGTTGATAGTTCAATTTCTCATAACCTGTCTTTGTTAAGAACTGTTTTTATTGGACTGCAGTATCAAGACATTGAATCCATTGCTGTCCTTTATTCTCTCTGTTGTGTCAGAGTCCCAGCTGTAGTCTAAGATCCTTTCATGCTGTGCATTGTATAAGCAAATACACCAAACTACTCTTCCACCCTTCTTAGCCAACAGCAATTCTGGGATTGGTCTTTGAAGGGACACACTTGATCCTTCAGTGCATTCACAAATGTTTAACTTCTGCACAGTGGAGTCAGTGGAGCTAGCCCAGCATTCTGGAGGAGGATTGTATGCTTAACTCTTGGAGGGAGCAGGACCTTAGTGAGCATGTTGGACCAGAACTGCTAAAGACAAGTTAAGGGGTTCTGATGGTCACTTGTGCAGGTGGTGGGACCTGTGGGTCACTTGCCAGAGCAGTAGTAGTACAGATTACTATTCATCCCCATCAAGCTTTGGTTGCATCTGACTTTGCCCTGTGTTTACATGCCTCCTGGGAGGAGACTTGGGCTCACTGGTCAGAAGCTGAGCTATTCACCTGTGAACTGTTTGGCCAGGTTTATGCCAAACAGCTGAGATAAGATAGACATCTTTGCTGAGAGACAGTGTGACAGCATTCAGCTGGAAACCTGGAGATGGCTCAGAGCTGTGAGTGAAGGCAGAGCACATCCTGCTGGAAGGAGCTTTGTGGGATGCAGTATATTTTCTACATTCTTAGATAATTCTACTTAAGTGTGTCTGAGTACACAAATGAAGCACAGACAAAGAGTCATAGACTGAGACCTGTAGGCTGGGTTTGTATGTATAGAAGTATAGAAACATTATATTTGATCGATTTTAAATATTAAAATTTCATTAAGTATCATTAGATAAGCCATATTTACATAAATACTTTCCCATATTACTATAATTTCATGGTTGGCAATGTAAGCAATAAAATCTGTATTGTCTTGTTCTAGATTGAAATTTGAGAGCATATTTGTTGTTATTACACAGAGTAGCTTAATTAATTTTATGCTTTCTAATTCAGTCAGGATTAAGTTTATTTAAAGGACATTGTTGACCAATACCTGAACTCTTGTTCTAAAACACATAATTTTTATTTGAATAAAACAAGAATTCTCACCTTTTTGCAGACAAAGTCACCAGGTAAATATACAATGGATTTCAACCTTAGCAGCATGTCATATATCATCTGGGTATCACAGCCCTGTTAAAATAGAGTTGATCACTTTGCTAATTCAGTATTAAAAGTGATTATTAGTGCTTCAAAAGCTAACAATGTAGGAATAACACAGGGATTCCATAACTGGAATGCAAACTCAAAAGATCATAAAGATCAGCTACTAGAGCTGAGAAAGGACTGAAAGAGATGTTATTTCAAATATGTATGAAATTCTCTATGGGTTGAACATATTTTCATTTTTTTATAAAGTGAGTTTCTGTACGTCTAGATTTTCTGAGGAAGCTCAGTTAGTGTTATGTTCAGAGCTTTATGTGTCTTTTATGGGATTTTTTTTTTAAACTGGTCCAGGGCAAAACAACAGATCCTGTCAAATGCTCATATGAATCTATGAATTCTATGTCTTCAGCAGACGTAGAAAAAAATGTACAGCAATGTAATTTTTATACATATGATTTCTTGCAAATATCCTAACAAGAAAATTTTCTGTGTGTACTTCTAAAAACTCAGGGTCTCCTTGCTTTTGTCCCAGAAATCCAATTTTAACTACACATTTAAATTGTATCTCTGGAAAAGTACTGTGGTAAGTGAAGAGAAAGCTCCTTTGCACAAAAACTAGCTGTGATGCTTTCTCTACACCAATGTTACATTGCCAGAACACACAGCATAGGTGATCTCTCAGGCAGACCTGGGTAGCCACAGCAAGGTGGACTGTGTCAAAAATTAGATTATTCTCTGACTGTTTAGATTAGTTATACTACAAACTCACCCAGTCTGACCATACCATCAGCTATAGGGTGTTGTCACAAGAGGACTTTGTTCCAATCTCATTTGTTTCTTTCAAGATCACTGCCTCAACACAAAATAAATCCAAATACAGGCACTTGGGTTTGTTTTGGTATCTCCATTCACTGAGCTATTTCTTTGACTAATTTTGCCTTGCATACTAACAAACATATACTTAAGTGTTGCAAGATGCATGAAACAAGGTTTCTGTATGGAATGCCACATATTTCTGCATTCTCCTGTAAAACTACTTGCTTTGAATAAGTCCACTTTGTTGACAATGGCAAAGTTCACGTCAATTGCAACGGCTAAATGCATTTTGGTTGGCATCTGCTCCAGTAATTCTGATTCATCTAAAAAAAAAAAAAAAAAAGACAATTAAAGAATGTCCACAAAAAAAGAGCAGAAATAATTTAATGGAGTTATTCTAACACTTATGAGTTCAAGTGAGGAAGCAGCTAATATGCTTTTACTAAGATGCTTAATAAATCTTGTCTAAAATTATTACCAAAACATTGTATTAATGAATAGAATTTGTGAAGTAGTAAGAATCATATTGCTTTGTGGTTTCTTTCTTTTCCAAAGTAAGTTGAGCAGCCTCCTCTGACTTCCCACATGCAATTCAGAAAAGGAGAAATCTGAATTTTACCCTATATCTGTATCTATACAACCAGTCTCACTGAGACATGCTAAGTAACTGGAATTCAAAATCCTCACCCAGCATTCCTTGAGAGTCCCATGTGTATTCATACCAAGTTCGAACACGATTTTGCACCAGCTTTGGGATAGAGTAGGTGTTCATATAGGAGACAGTGTTGTCCACACAGGAACGGAAGTAGTTCTGTCCTGCCGTTGCTGCTCCAATTACGTCTCTCATCTGCAAACATCAATTGTTGTTACCACACATTTCAGAAAAAAATAGTATTGATTTTAATATCTTGTCAGCAACTTATAAAAATAATATAATACTTTTTGCAAAAAATTATGCATTTGGCTGCATGATTATTATAGGTGCTTCATCGGCTTTTTCAGAAACATTACAGATGTAATCTGATTGTCAGATTGCAACATGATTTTAGAGGAATTGTTTCTGGGTTTTAGCCTATTCTTCTGTCTTGTATTTCTGGACATGGATGAAAATTATAGATAATACTTTTCTTAAAAATCCCTAGTAAAGATACTCTGTATTTGGCATGCAATACAAATTAGAAGCAAAGAAAACTGGGCTGAATTTCTGTAATAGCATCATCTGACACCACTAGAATTAAGATTGTGCCACTGTTGAAATAGTTAAGAGATCAGTTCTAAGCTCTGAGAGCTGAAAGGTGACCTTAAAATTTTTTAGTGCAGGAACATCATTTAACATTTCAACTCAAATGTGATTCAGTTTTTAGAAAGTGGATGAGTTAATGTTCGTAGATATTCCTTCTTCAAAAAAATAAGTATTCAGATGTGATTTCAGTGGAATGGCTTCATGTGGCAGCTGTCAAGGATTAATGTGCCATGGGATGAATTTTGCTCTTTATTACAGACATGCAATTGATTACAATGGGAATAACAATTTTTAGGCAAGTGTGCTAAAGCAGGAATAACTCAATAATTTTAAGGGTTCTTTGTGAACAGGAATTATAACAAACTGTAATGAAGCAGTTTGTGTGTTAAGGTTTAAAGTTTGAGATTGTAAATGACTCCACTGGTTACTCTGCAGAATCTTCTTGGGGAAATGAGGTTTTCATTGATAGTTACAACAATTTAGGGATAAATTATAAATATGCAAACTCTGAAGTTTAATTCCATATACTTGAATTCAATAGTTTTCCAAAAGAAATATTTTATATGTAAGCATTGTTTTATTTTTTGTAATTCTGGTTTATGGAGAAATTTAAAATCCTATAAGGAAGACTCTCTTCAGTGACAGTTACTCCTTCTTGCAGCTCCAAAGAGCAAGAGACATGCAATCTGCAGCTACTTGATTGAACTTTTCAAATGTTGTATTCAAAAAAAAGAATTAAATTTCAGTTTTAATTTAGTTTCTTTTTTTTTTTTTTTAATAATTAATTTCATAATAAGTATGGAGAAATCAAAAAGTCTGGAATGTTTTCTACAGAAATTGATAAGGCACAGCCTTGCTCAGAAACCTCAGAAATTGTTTTTCTGTAGGCAATATGTTTTAAAACCTATAATCTAAAGCCCAAGTTTAGTAGTTACAAACCAGAAATATTTCAATTATGTTCATTTGGAAATATAACTGACTTGCTGTGCTATGGCCTTTTTTCTTTCCTTCCTGCCAAATGGGAACCAAGAGAAATAGAAACCAGTTAATTTTCTGATTGACAAATATATTGTAATTTGTGGAAGAGATCAGAGTTCTAGTTTGACAAAAATCATGGGATTTCCATTAACAGAATCCTATCCATAGTATTACTGAGCATGACTTATTCAACAATGACAATTTTTATTTCAGATTTAACAGTATAATGTGAATGTCAAGAATTTGTCTCTTTGGCTGTGAGTAAGGAAGAAAAAAAGGAATTATGAATAGTTTCAAAGGTCATCTATGTCCTGCAAAGTCTTGGCTTTTAATCAGCTTGTGTATAAAAGAGCTGCAAAACAGGGAACTGATTAAACACGTGTATTTATCAGAAAAATAAGTGTGTTTGACATTAAAATAGAGGATGGAAACTAAACTTTTTCTCAGAACTAAAGTCCATTAAATTGAATATATTATCACTACGTTACAGTAATTTGAATCTAACTAGTTATTGATTTTTTTTATGTACCTGACCAATTAAGCTGGAGAAGACAAAGACACCCATGAAATAATTCAGCAGTTGAAAAATTATCTCAAACAGCGTTTGTGGTTCTGCAAGGCCACCGATGGTGATTAAACTACGAACTGCCCAGTAGTAACACCTCAGGTACCTGTGGATACAAACAGCATTTTTGTTAGACTGTAGCTACTTATGTGTCTGAAGTTAAGCATATGCCTACCTGAGTTGGGCCTTTCACTGATGCTTTTCAGTCCAACAGACTTCCAGCATTTTATAAAGGGCTGTGAATTTATAAATGACACAATTACATGGGTCAGGCTGTGTCAAGGGAAATATAGGTTAGATATTAGGAAAAATATTTTCATGCAGAGGGTGATAAAGTACTGAAATGATCTGCCCGGGGAGGTGGTGGAGTCACCATCCCTGGATGTGTTTAAAAAAAGACTGGATGTGGCACTCAGTGCTGTGGTTTAGTTGAGGTGTTAGGGAACAGGTTGGACTCGATGATCTTGAAGGTCTCTTCCAACCTAGTCATTCTGTGATTCTGTAAGTTGGATATCCTCACAGCAAACTAAGAATGTATGGGAAATGCAGCTATAATTTACTGTTCTCTAGTAATTGTAGGTACCATTAAAGAAGACTTGTGTACAAAATTGCCAAGATGGACATTACAGTGTTAGAATGCTACCAGTGAAGATGGTCAAAAGCAGTGTAAAAGTGTTGGAGGCTTCCCAGAGTCTCTCTGTAGCAGCACAATAGATGCTCAAACACTTGAAGGTCCCCTTCATGGCTTTAGTGTGATGACACCAGTGCAGAGCCTTATGGTGGGAATGACAAATGCTATATCGTTCTTCTTGTGTCCATTTTTACTCCTTTTGCTGTGCTGGTCTTCCTCCCACTCTGCTTCTGAGCACCCTTCATTGGCTCTATCTCCTGGGTTATGTAAAAAAAGTTACACATTCCCACAAGCTGTGTGTTAATTCAGCTTCTCCAAACCACTAATTCAGCACTGAAAGTTTGACTTCTCTGTTAATATCTCCTAGCTGCTGCTCCTAGCTCCACAACTCCTTCTGTCACCTTAACAAAATCTTTTTTTGCATTTTTCACTACAGAGCCTTTGGCCTTCAAGTTGTGTATTTCTTCTACAAGTTTATGAAAGCAGCAAAGGACCTGGACAGAATGCTTAAAAAAAGTACCTTGGCATCTCTAAAATTCTGGTTTAAATCACTTTCTAGATCATGATACCACAAGCAATGCAGCATTGCAGTGGGGAATAACTAGTTCAAATAATTGTTGTGAGAATGCTATAATTTCCTTCTTTTCTGAGCAAACAAGTAATTGGTTTAGATCTATTTCTAAAAACCTGCTATTAGTTAGAATTTGACTTCTCAAGTTTTTGTACAATCCAACTTCATCTTTGCTGATGATTAGGAATGGAACTTCATTTCCCTTAATTATAAAGTAGGATTTTCTATTACTAAAGCTGTGACTATTGCTTCTGAAGCAATGATGATTCCTTATGTGTGTTGAATTTTATAACATTTTAAATAATAATTAAAAAAAAACCCCAAACAACCCCCCACCCCCAGCACTAAGACACAGAAGATAAGTTTGTTGTGAAGTAGAAAGTCTCATGTGCATCTTCTCATGCCTGCTCTGAACCTGAGGACACCTGGTCTGCTTGCAGACATTAAGTGTATTTCAGACTCCTCTCTTTTTAAGATATGAATTCCACTATAATAAGAGATTCATGTAATAATATAGCTGTGGGTTCAGTTTTGTGCAAATATGAGAAAATAAACTCACAATAACAACCAATTTTAATGGGGTTTGTTTTTTCTTAAATCACTTGAAAGCGTTTTCAGGTTTTTCACCCAAAATATAAGGCTTTACCAATCAATTAATATCTCCTTTTCATTACAAAGTCCCTTTTTTTATTGGTTGCAGATTAAGAAAATGCAGTAATGATGATCACTTTTACCATAGTTTTCTAGTTTTAGATGTAAACAGTCAGAACTGGCCATTTTCATTCAGAGTCCTTAAATAAAAAATTCATTCCATATTTTCCATCTTAACATTTTTGTTTGTTAGGCATGCAAAATGAACTGCTGGATTACGCCACAATAATATTTTCTGTTGGGATAAAAAAAATCACATATGCATGTTTCCAACAAAGTATGCATAAGTGGCAGCTTTTTCTTAGCCTTCTGTAGCATAAACAAATAATAAGAAAAAGACTGAGGTCCATTTTGGAAGAATTACAGATTTAAGCATAAAATGATGCTTCTAGCTTGGCTGAGGGGAATTATGAAAAGCATATTAATATATTGATTTGTCATAATTGAGAGTGCTGTGGTGCTTGAAACATGTATAATTGGGTAATATAAAAGTAAAGATTACTTTAACAATAAATTAAACAATTTATTAATTAACAATACTTCTGTGGTACTTACTTTAGAAAAAAACTGTAATTAAGCAAATCACTCACCCTCAATGGCTCTGCATGCCAAGTTTGCAAACTCTACCATGACAGACAATATAATCTTTACTCTGGGAATGTCTACAAAGAATGAAAGCAGCTCCTCAGAAGAATTTAGCGGTCACGTTCTTCTTTGCAGTGTTGTATGTCCAAAATGTGAGGGTTTTTTTATATCTTTCTACCCTTTCTTAAGATTTAGTTAATAAACCGTATTCTTCTGTGATTTTGCTTCAAAAGAAACTTTCTATTGTCAAGGTATGTTAAATTCTCTATCTCTTTGGAACAGGTTTTCTCCATTTATGCATTTCTGGTTTTATTTTCTGTTTTATCTGAAATGGAAGTTGCACAGTTGAAATACAGAGCATCTTTTTTCTTCCCTAAAAAGGGGGGAAATGAGATTGTAAATTTTGTTTGAGGAAAGCCAGAAAAAAACAACTCCTCTTTCAACAGTATTAGCAGCTCTGCTTCCTACCAGCATGTGTCTGGAAACTATCACTGTTCACTATACAGCTTACCAGGCTGCTATAAAATTACTGTTGAAGTAAACAACAGTCATGAGACAAGAAAGGGATTTTTTGCTCCGCACATCATAGAGAGTATGTTTACCCTTCAGGCAATCAAAGTACTAGATGTTTCCTGAAAAAAAATCCTAGGTATGAAAACATTCAGAAACACAGCAAATATGATATTATGTCAATAGAAATATCTTTTTCAGAAAAGTCCATTTCAGAATGCACTAAACTTCTTTCACGGTTTTGGTTAGTGCAGGTAAATCAAGTCTTTGTGCACGTGTCTCTCAGCTTTTAAGGTGGTATTCACATATTCATTTCAGCCCAGGGTAGCATTGTTTCAGGACTATCACGTTTGACTCCTCTCAGGTTGAAGCCAGGATGGGTTTAAGCAGAGTGAAGCAGCAGCCTTAATAAACTAATGACTTCCTTCTTGGAAGGAAGGACCTCTTCTAGAGTGATGTGTTCATCAGGTGCCTGTGGGTCTGATGATCTCAGACACAGCGGAGCAAACTATAAAGCTTTTACTTAAAAAAAGTGTGGCTGTGGGTAGCAGGTCTGAAAGTCTGACACATGAGCTGGGCATTCACAGCTTGCCTGAAGGCACAAACTGTCTTTGCTTAGCAAGCACTGCATCCTGACACATCAGAGCTATTGCAAGAGCAATGCACAGCTGAAACCCACAAGACACATTTCAAGATTTGCCAGTCTCACTGTGCATTGGCCAATGCCTACCAAAGGAGTGGCTTTGTTCTAGACACTTACAGTGACCATTTTCTGGGACTTACAGGTATCCACTAAGTCTGTGCCCAGAACAGGAAGGCAGCACACTACAGAGAAACTTATTTGGGATGAAAATACATGCCTCAAATTTACCAAAGAATTTTGCAAATCTCTTGTGGATGACTTGCAAACAGCAAAAGTACACCATGAGCAAAGTGAAATTATTTGTTCTGCCCAAATTTACAGCTGATCTGGAGGGTTTGCATGAGAATTTCAGCTCCCTAGTTTTAGTTTCTCTAAACTAAAACAGTGAACAGCGATGAAAGAGAGATACTTCCTTGGAACAATTCAAAACAATGACATTACGTTGAATCCCTGAAAAAAGATTTGTCCATTTTCCTCAGGAATTAGGGAGATTGATCTTTTACTTGGATAGTTAAATTAGATTGTAAATAAACACATATGGTTGAAATTGTCAATTTCAATATCTATTCAATACCTGCTACTGTCCTTGCCTAGACTCTAAATTCTGGTGGTGCATTAGTGATTCTGTGTTTCTGCATTAGGAGAGACTGAGGTCTTGCCTAACTCAAGCTGGGTACTTTTAATGCTGGAAACACCCTATGTGGCTAATCTGGGTGTGTTGCAGGGAGGTAAAGTTGACTGCCTTTTACATTTCAAGTCAAAGGCTTTAACTGAAGGCTGCTATGCAAAAGAGCTCAAATCTTGGACTGACAGCAGCACTTTAGAGTCTGGACAAGAACCAGAAAAGAATAGAGCTTGTGGAAATTTGCAGAAGAGCTGCTTTGATAATTTTGCTTGTGGTTTGAGTGTTGTGTATAGCTGTTAGCTATATATTTAATTCACCAGCGTGTTCAGGAACATGTATGTAATCAAACTAATAATGGGAAATGCTGTCTGTTGATACTTTTTAGCCTGGAAAAGGAAAAAGGAAAAATCCTAGGGGTTTTGACATTTTTAAGAATTAGTTTTAGCCATAACTAACAATATTTTATGGAGCAAGCAGGGTTCCACATAAAGCATTAGAACCACTTAATCAGTGCCAGATCATTTTCTGTGGATCAATGTAATCTGAGACAGCTAAGATTTTGGTTTACTTGTCATCTGCTTACCATCATCTCTCAAAATTAGCTAAGTAGCTATGTTTCCCTAATATTCTTTCTGATATGTTCCCATTCTTTGTGAGACTACTGGCATATTTTGCTTCAAATATTGTCAACCCTGAATGCTCTGTGAAAGAAAAATTATAAGTTCATTGCTGTGCCATAATATATGCTTCAGTACTAGTCACTTTTCCTGACAAATTGTTCTTATATTTGCTTTCCTAATAAATGAATGTACCTAGAGATATCTTGTCTGATAAGTTTAAATTCACTTACATCTCTAATTATAACTAATGTTCACACAATGACTCTGTGTATGAAAAAATCCTCAAACATTTGATGATTAGATTTTATGTCATGCCTAATTCTCTAAGGCAATGACTATTCCACACAGTCAGCATTTGCTGTTAGTGGAGTACAAAGCTATACTTTATGAAATGCAGCTCATTGTAGAATACTCTTTAGGGATCCATGTTCATGGCACTATATATTCCAGTGTGAGTAAGATACAGGCAAAAGAATAAAATCATACACTCACCAA
Organism: Urocynchramus pylzowi; assembly: GCA_013397555.1. Classification (NCBI taxonomy): domain Eukaryota; kingdom Metazoa; phylum Chordata; class Aves; order Passeriformes; family Fringillidae; genus Urocynchramus; species Urocynchramus pylzowi. Next base: position 197,562 of record VZRH01000532.1, on the reverse strand, counting down.
ACAGTTGTCAAGATGAAGTGGATTAATGTCTTAATGAGGTTTAGATGGATATGTCATAGAACCATTGAATGGTTTGGGTTGGAAGGGACCTTGAAGATTATTCAGTTCCAACTCTCCTACCATGAGGAGGGACACCTTCCACTAGATCAGGTTGCTCAGAGCCCCATCAAGCCTGGCCTTAAACACCTTCATGGATTGGGAGTCCACAGCCTCTCTGGGCAACGTGTTCCAGTGCCTTACCTCCCTTATAGTAAAGAATTTCTTCCTAATATCTAATTTGAATGTGCCTTTTTTCAGTTTAAAGCCATTCCCCCTTGTTCTATCTCTACATGCCCTTGCAAGATTTCCCTGTGCTGCCTTCTTGTAGGCTCCCCTTCAGGTACTGGAAGGTGCTAGAAGTTCTTCCCATGCCTTCTCTTCTCCAGGCTGAAGTCCCAGCTTCCCCAGCCTGTCTTCACAGGAGAGGTGCTCCAGCCCTGTGATTAACTTAGTGGCCTCCTCTGGATTCATTCCAACAGATCAATGTTTTTCTTGTATTTGGCTATTTGGATATCCAAACATTTTATTTAAGAATCTCAGTTTAATGAAGAACTTGAATTACCATTTTATTATCACTGTTTATAAAGCAACTCTGCTCTATATTCCATGTGATTGCAGTGTGACTTCATGTGAGAACTTCTTTTTGTCTCCTCATGGAAAAAGTAGCACAAAATATTAAAAAACCTGGCCACTGTGAATGCACAAGGCATTGTCTGTGGTAAAGCCAGTAAATAATTTCTACCAATTGCTTTTCTGAGAAAAATGTGAAATTTTTTTTTTCTGTGAAAAACAGGTAATTCTTTCTTGCCTATTCTCCAGACTGTTGTGAAGAAGCATTAAAAACTTGAAGACTGAGTAAACTCTCTACTTTCAAAGTCTACTGGTTTCTTATTCTTATGTACCTTTCTTTTTGGGTATGAGGCAAGTATTCCTAAGAATCACATTAAAAAAAAATAGCTATAATGGAAATTGATTCTGCATTTTTCTTGTCAGATTTCTGGAAACCTCAATCCTGCAAATAAACACCCATCTAAAAACTTCACTTACATAAGTGGTTCCACTAAGCTTCATGACCCTGCTGGCACATGTCTGACTGCAGTACTCAAGCTGTGTATTTTAATGGTGTGTGAAAACTTCAAATATGTTTTTTTGTTGTTGTTGTTGTGTTTTTTCTTTTTTTTGGTTTTTTGGGGCTTGTTTGTTTGTTTGTTTTTGGTTTTGTTTTTTGTTTTTTTCCCAAGAGATAACCCTATGTATAAAAAATCAGTGCTGGTTTACACAAAGTGTGTTTTGCTCTTCAAGACAGTGACTTGACAACAAACTTGTGAAGTCTAACAAAACTACAAACAAGAGGAGCCCATGTCCAAGAGAAAGGTGAAAAGATGTTTAGAAAGAAATTTATGACAGCAGTAGGATACTATATGTGGTTTTGCAAGGAATGTAATCAAAGAACAAATTGGGATGCTGTGGATTTCACTACATTATAGCCTTTGAAAGAAATGAATGGTCATACAACTGAACCTACTAGATACACCTTTACAAAAATACACACAGAATATATTATGACTTAGCTTTTTTCTCTTACTCCCTCTCTGTCATCTTAATATATGGTCCTTTATTTGCACCCAATCAGTGCTTTCACATGGAGTTTGTGGAAAATTGTGCCAAAATCCAGTTGTTTCCTCTGAAGACATTCTGCCACGTGTTTAAGCATGACCTTCTAAAAAGATCAGAGAGAGCTGGTGGAATTTTTTCAGACCAATCACCATGGTGTAGAGGGACCAAAATGTTGCACTTTGAAGACAGGATGCTGTGTGGCAGCAAAAAAACTCCCAAACTATCCCTGTGTTTCCTTTGAAGGATTGCTATACAATCCTTCTTACAGTTCCCATGTGCATATGCATTAATCAGTAAGTTTAATTTATGACCCTTGTTGCTTTCTAAATGTTTAATTAAGTCAGCACTTAGCACTGACTCATAAACCTATAAAAGCTGAAAGTGGTGAACTGATTATTCACTGCACCTGCCCTCCAAATATGTGTTAGTATTGAAAGCTGCTAATCAGCAGTCATGATGCTAAAAGTTTGCTATCCAAGCACTTAAAAAGTAAGGGCATATCCTACAGGCAGTGGCATGGGAGAAGGATGGGGAGGAAGGAATGAGCAAAATAAAGAACAAACCCCTTGCAAAAGAAAAGAACTTACATGTTTCCTTCGCCATCGTACACCCATCTAGTGCTGCCAATTCCTTCATAGTCTGAAGCCCAGTAATACACACATGCATTAATGTGCAAGATAAACAGCAAGTATCCAGTTGTTCGAATGACCCTATAAAAGTCAATAGATTCCTGTTAAACAACTTAAATTTTTCCTTTTATTGTTTTTTTTTTATATAGAGCCCATTACTTTTTTGGATTAACAATGTTTATGTTAAGCGTATGCTAAGTAGTTCCCCACCTGTATTAAGTCTATGAAAAAAATAGCTGGCAGTTACCCATCTCTCACATCTGTCCAAGGTCAAATAAATATCTTCCCTAGAATATTTGACTGGGGTAATTTTTAAATTATGGTTCCCTGAGGAGTTTATAGTCCACTTCTTTAAATGGCTATGAATATTTCCAGAAATTTGAAGCTATATTAATGAGGGTACAGGGTAAAAAAATAATGTGTTTCCCAAACTCTATCCAAGATAGGCTCTAAACTTGTGAACCAAAGCCAAGAAATGTCTGAGGTCAGAAATGAACTGCTTTACAAGACCTGTAGTATAAAACCTGCTGTAGATCCTCTAAATAGTATGATTTAGTTGCTACAGCAGGAGTTCTATCATTCCTAATCCCAGTTCTTATGCTTATGGCCAGTGCTTTGAAGAATACCAATGATGAACTACTTAAGCACCAAGCAGCTTTCTGTTTAATACAATAATGATCTCATTGTATAACCTCTGTTCAGAGCATGGGATCAAAAGAAATGTCTCCTGGATTTAGAGCTCTATTGAAATATTCATACAAGCAGGGGCTAAATAAGCAGGAAAAGTACAAGACTTGCCTAAACACAGGCTGGTAGTTAATGAGTTTATCTGCTACAGCTAGAATTCAATGCAGTATGCAGTACAGAATAACTGAGTATGTGGTTTTATGAGAATTTAATAAGATTTAACTAAGTTGGATATATAAACAAAGGTAATGGGAGCTAATATTTCTGTGGTTACTTCATTAACCATATTATTCACTCATTTGCTGCTTCTTCAGGTGCCTTTTTATGCCCTCCTTGGCCTTTCCATGCTCTTAGACAATCTACCTAAGTGTACCCTTCTTCTTTATGATGCTCACAAATGAATGCTATTTCTCTGTTTAAAAGCTGGTGTGCTTCCAAGACAACTCTGTTTAGGATTGCAAGCTATAGAGAACAGCAGGGACCTGTTGTGATCTTGTAATGTTGCAATATTGTCCATGCTAGGTCTTCTGTTCAAGTTTGAATCCATGGACAGACTTCTGAGGTCTGAGTGAAGATTCCAGAAACCTTTGCTGTGTTATATTTCTCCAGACATATGTTGAATATATCACAATGAGAAGATGTAAGTAACTCATGCTAGCTCTATTCCTATTAACTCAAACTAATTTGTTTGAGAAGAGAACCCACCTTGCTGTAGAAGCTTAGTTTGATATTATCTTGTTAATTGGTGCCTTATTGCTCAAAGTGTGGTTATACCAATCTCAGACCAAAGAAAGATTGCCACATTAAAATTAAATGCAGTAGTTTGTACAAAAAGACTGGGGTTTTAAAGATTTTTTAGCTCCTGCTTGCACTCTTCTGTGTAACTACCTCTGCTCTACATTTGTCAATGAGTAAAACAGGGAGTCAGTGTTTTCTGAAGTATGAAATAGAAAATAGATTCACTTTGTAATATTTAGATTCTGCAGTTTACATTCTGCAAGTGATTTAATACTGGAAATCTGAGTGGGCCTTTTGCCAGAAAGCAAAGACACAAGTAGCAACACAGTTGTGGTTCTTAAGCAATATCATGCTAAAAAACTCCCTGATGGGGCAGAGTAGCTGGCTCTGACTTTCCAGATACTGCAACATTGTACATGACCAATGAGATCTTGCTCTGTGTGTCTTAGCCTTTCTAATTGATCACCTTTCCTGGTTTTGACATGCAAATGAGCATCACATCCTTCAAAGCTGGTCTAGCTTGAAGATATATACGTCCCCTTCACAACTTGTCCTTTGAACACTCATCTCCCATTCTATATTTTCATAATAGTGTGAAACTCTGTCCCTTGAAAAACTTTATTTGGGTGAAAATGAGTTTTAAATTTGTTCCCATTTCTTTGAAATCCATATACATACAACAGTATTGTTATATAAAAACTAATTACTTGATTTAGAATTGTCTATATTATTATATACTGTCTATATTATATAGACTGTATCTCCCAATACTCACTGCAAGTGTCATAGGAGATACAGAAAAAAACATTGAATTATGACTCTAAAAAGCAAAGGATATAATATGGAAAAGAATTAATTTTAAAGAAATTAATTTTAAAGCTTATCAATATTAGAAAAAGTTAAACACCATAAACAGATGAAGGCCCATTTTTTAAAAATGAAATTAGAAAATAAAGAAGGCAGAGATTCAGTAACTGACAAGAAATTTCTTCATCTTGTGGAAATTCAGTCCTCTCTTGAACAAAAAGAATTAAAAAAAAGTCAAGAAAACAAACCAAACCAAAAACCCTATATCAAATCACAAAGGAATCTTCCATGAGTGAAGAGATAGGTAAATATATGAATAAATTAAGTGAAGGTCAGCATCTCAAAAAAAATTTCAGTAGAACTTTCAAACTTTTGAGTTTTTTTTTATTTCACTGTTACATGAAAAAATGAAAGAGATTATATTTGAACCTCCTTTTGAAATTTATCTTATTTTAAAATCTCATCTCTAATTTGAATGTATTAATATCAAGTGTACTGTTTATGTGCAATAATCTCTGAAATGAAATAAGATGGTAACCAACACATTTCTACAGCACCAACAGACAGGAACAATACGTGCCCCAAAACTGGGACAGGGAAAAGGATCTGTTGGTGTAGGTATCACACAAGATAAACTAGGCCTGATGACATTGACAGCAATGATGACAAAGCAGATGGGTTCCCTGGATCTTAGCAGCATCACTGGCAGCTGAGGGGCCTATGAAACTTCCCATAGCTCTGTCCATGGACTGCTTGAGCTAGATCCAAAATTCTTTCTGTCAATGCAGAAGGTGAGAACACACTACAGCTATAATCACTGTTTGTGAACAGTGCTGAATTGATCCTCATTCCAGCTGTAGTCAGTGCAGTGGAGGATCAAGTTTCTGTATATGCCAGGTTCATGGGGAGAGCATGTTTGAAAAGAAATGTTGACACAGGCTCAGGTTCATAACTCTTATTAAGTACAAATAAACAGTTTCTGAGGATTTGGAACCACTATTAGCAACAAAAAGAAAGTGGTTTTAGCTCTTTCATTAAAGAAACTTTCTGAAATTTCTGATCAATTAAATTTTGGCAGAAGCCTCAGTTTGGTGAACATTGTGCCTCAACCAGGCCAGCTGAACTGAGCTAGATTTCATACCTAAGTGAGGCCTTATATGTGTTATATTAATGGTTACCATAAAAGGCAGATATTTTTTAAAAAAAAACCCTCTAAATTGAACAGTTAAAGATGTATCATATTCCACCCAATGCTTAAGTGACAACTCATGAAATCATTTGAAATGCATTCTGTGCCAAGCTTTGCGTGCTACTTGAGTTTTATCAGCACATACCTGTAGATGTATGCTTTTTCCATAATAGCTTCCAAACGATCATTAAACTCAAAGAATGTGTTATGCTGAATGGAAAACAAAGGAAAGTAGTCCAATTATGATTCTTCAGTACACATTTTCTTTATAATTGTACTGGCATCAATTCACATACACATTTTGAAAATGGATTTTTCAGTAATCAAACTTTCTATAAATATTGGTTCTGGCCAGGACAGGGTTAATTTTTGCAGTAGCTGGGAGGGGCATGGCTAGGACTCATGTTATTCTCTACCACTGGAGGTCATTGCTGGGAGCGGGATAAATGGGCTGTCTCTTCCAATCAAGAAAGGTGCTCCTTCCTGTTGAGAAAATCTAGCAGAAGGATCTGTCTGGTATTGTTTATTATTGGGGAGTTTTTCTATGTGAATCACTTCTTTTCTTATACCCTCTGTCATTAACAGTGTTGTTGTTAGTGCTCCTTTTCTTGTCTCATTATTTCTAGTAAATTGTTCTTATCTCAGCCTGTGATTGTTGCCTTTTGTGCCTCCAGTTGAAGGTGGAGAGGGACCAGGCACATAGTTGTAGTGGGAGTACTAAATAGGAGAACACTATTCCTAAACCATGACAAACATTTAACAAAAAATATGAGCTGAAAAACAAAGATAAATTTGAGTCAAATGTTTTTCTGGGTGTTGAGTGATTACAGAAATAACCTGTTTTGGTGAGAGTACTGCAGGTGAACAACTTCAACTCCCTCATACATATATAATTGCTTGGACAACATGATCACAAAGAATTACAAGTATTTTTTTTCTTGCTGAAATTCCAGTAATTTTCCTGTAAGCGATCCTATGTATCAACAGCCACATACTAGAGGATACTCTGTGGTATCAATGGCAGCTGTATCGAATTCTTCCTGTTTAGTATTTGCAGCTGATTATTACTGATTGCATGTAGCTTTTCTCTTTGTTTTTGTTCAATACACAGCTGGTTGCCTAATACAAGGTACTATTTAACTTTTCATTCTTTCATATTATTTTAGTTCTGATTTAAGGAATTTTGACATTTTATTGAATGCCAAACTGAAGAACACCTTCATTTTATTGTCAGAGTTCTGTATTCCCCCCAGCTTCAAATGAAAACCAATTTTTTGTCAACATGTTGTTTGTGTGCAGAGAAATGCATTTAGCCACACAGTGGCCTGCTAGGTACTGTGTCCTAATCCCTTCTCAGACCTTTCTTTACACAACTCCAAGGTCTTTGGAGTTGATAACAAAAGTAGGTTTGAGCTTGATAAGTATTCTGTGTATAGTTTTTGTCCTCAAAATTACCTTCTATGTTTTTAAACATCTGACATAAGCAACACAAAGGGAAGGTACATTGGCATTAATTAGTGATTTTTTTTTTATCTTTGAAAACTAAGCAGGTTTTTGAGATTAATCTAATTTAAATAATGTGAAAAACCTAGCTTTCATAAAAAAAAAACTTTTTTTGAAATTAGGAAATAATAAAGTTAGAAGAAAAAATAAGAAAATAAGGGCTTAATTTGGCTAGACTGTGACTTGTATTTTTTTCTTCATTAAGTTTTGTTGTACATTAGCCTGAAGATGTTTTACAGTTTCTAATTTTCATATTCCTAAATATTATAAAAAAATTTATTTTGCATTGCAAAAACATCTAGGCGTGGTTAGCCATCTGTCACTAACACAGATCTTACCTTTAGCATCCTGTTTGCTCGAAGTGCTGGATTAAATCCAAAGAAGAAGTATAAAATGTCGAATGGAAACACTGATAGCACATCAAGCTGTTGAAGAGCAGAGAGGTCAATTTAAACTTCATAGTAATCATAATGTATTTATTTGCTTTCAAAAACCTGCTTAGACTGAATCATGACTGTGATAATATTTGAAAAATCAGCATGCTAAGCATGTAGCTTCCTAAGTTCTGGCAGGTAAGATTATCTCCTTGAAAACACCAACGGCTTGGCGCTGCCCTCCTCTTGAGTCCCCTGTGCCTGAGATTTTAATCTGGTTCATGTGGATTATTAACAGTATCTCACATATTTGATTATTAATACATTCTGTCTTTTCAGTTGTGATTCTGATCAGACTAAAATGTTTGGCATAGGGCTGGTGAGTGCAGGTGGGGAGGCCACTACACAAGCACTTCTTAAAAGTCCTTTAAAGCACTTCTTAAAAGCACTTTCTAGAAGTCCTTCTTAAAAGCTTTTAAAACAAGGCTGCCTAAAGCAGTTTGAGGGAGAACAATTGTTGTATTTGTGGGTGCCCTCAGGTCAGAGAGGAATGATGAGTCTGACTCCGTGTTTTCAGAAGGCTAATTTATTATTTGATATTACTATATTATATTAAAGAATACTATACTAAACAAAAGAATACAGAAAAGATAGTTCCTGAAATGGTAAAAGATACTAATGAAAAACACGTGACTCTTTTCCGAGTCCCGACACAGATTGGCATCAATTGGCCAATGAGTCAAAACAACTCACACCAGAATCCAATCAGGCAATCACCTTTAGGTAAACAATCTTCCACGATACATTCCACTTGTGCACAAACACAGGAAAAGCAAATGAGATAAGAATTGTTTTCCTTTTTTTCTCTGGGGCCTCTTGCTGTCTTTTCAGCTTCCCAGGATAAAACTCCTGGGGAAAGAATCATGCCCAGAGAATGTGGATGCCCCACACAATGAGTTATCTTGCTTGCAAACTGCAGAAGGAATGTGTTCCAAACAACAGATTCATTGTAGGACAATAAATTTGGCTGGGTTTTTTTTTCTTTGGTTGGTTGGTTGGTTTGGGGTTTTTTTTAAATAAAATTTGTATGTTGCTTCTTCCCATACCACTAAGGTTTTTAACATCTCCCTGCAGTCCATCAACTATGTGATTGCTCTTCTTATGTGAATCTTTATGCTTTCCTAAGATAGAGAAGGAAAGCTGTGGCAAATTTATCTTTTCCTTTTTGAAGATCTTGGGATATCTTGCTTTGTTGCTGTTATTGCTTGGAAGTAAGAGAGGGATGTGGAGCTCTGAACTTCATCTCACTGAAATCAGAAATGCCTTTGCTCTCAGGGGTGTAAATCATGTTGGCAACAACCAGCCTGCAGCACTGACCTTTTATTCCATGCAGGTAAAAAAGCAACTAATGCCTGAACAGTGTGCAAAGCAAACCGAAAAATTGATTGAGAGAAACAGCCTCTTATGGTCTCTCTTTCTCTCCCACTCTCAGACATATATCTAAGAGGAGGGAAAACTTAGTCAAAAGTGCATTATTATCAGTAACTGCTAATTAGTACTTAATCATATGGCAAATTCCCACATTATATCTATATCTTGCATGTGGTGAGAACACTCAACTCCCATTAGTTTTTTCAGAAATCAAGAGCCCTAAACATACAGCAAGTGTGTGAACTTAAAATAAAACCATACAAATCCACTTTGGTCTCTTGCTTTAAGTTTCACTCTGTCAAACCCATTTGACTGTATGGTGTATATCCTGCACTTTTGGATAGCTTAATATCAAGTATTTAAGTAATGATACCACAATCACTGAGAAAAAAAAAAAACTTTGAACAAGGCAGGTGCAAAAGTAGAGAGGAGGAGAGGGCAATAATTGGGATGTGTGCTTAGTGTCCCAGAGCTGTATGTTCATCAGGAATTCAATAAACTACCTATCTTCCACTGACAAAATAACCCCAACATTTAGGAGCAACATTAAAAATTTCCTAAATCAAATGCATCTTTGTTTTTATAAAGTACCATGAGCACAAAAAAATCTTAGTTTGAATTTTTGACTACTCCTGTGAGTGATGAAATTTTCTGTTCAATAAGGTACTTCCAAAGAGTTTGCAGAAAAGAGTTATCATCTCTCTTCAGGAGTTTTAGGTTTTTTAATGAATCTCTGGCAAATGGTGCTATTGTCTTCAGTGTGTGCAAGGATGACCTCACAAAAAAGAATCAAATTCTATTTTACTAATTTATTATAATTCCAAAATAATATTTAGAATTGCATTTATAAATATTCTCTCTTCCACTTAAAGACTGTTTATGACGATGTCAGTCTCCAGCTGGTGAGCACTGATATGCCATTGAGCCAATGCTTTCTGGTGATATTCTTAAAGCAACAGTGATTTTCAGTGAGTGAAAAAAAAAAAATCCTGTGAACAGCCAGAACTTCATATTGGTATCAGTAACACAGGTTCTACTTACCCGAAACTTCACAGAGCTGCGATAGAATTTCTCCGTTTCCGCTCTGTCTGACTACAGTGATAATGAAAAGAGAAAAAGGCATAGTCAAGATCAAAATGTCAAGGATAAGCCTGTGCTACTCCACAGTACAATAGGGGTGATGACACTGAAATTAATGATGGCCTAAAAGTATGAATGGGGAAATACCTGTAGGTATTTCTGAGAAGAAGTGCTGTTATTAGTCTAGCTTACATTAGATCAGATTTTATTAGAATGACTTGAAAAAATGAGAGTTGGGGTTTGTCTGATTTTTTCCAATCTAGAAAAGTACATTACATTTTTTCCACAAAACTTCCCTCTCAAGACATCTGTATGACTTCATGTTCAACCCAACCCCCTTCAATTTAATGGCAAAAAATGCATTTATCTGCAGTGATTCCAAGAAAAAAACTCCGAGTATTTCTAATGGTGCTGTACAAAATCAGCTCTTTGAATGCTAACATGAACATGCTAGCATTACTAGCATTACCATAATCAAACTGCATTCATTAGTAATGATTAGCTTTTTATTTTTAAATTGTTCTTCATGGGAACTGATGTTAATATAATAAGAAAGGATAATCAAAAGTATATAAAGAAATTTATCTATTATTATACTTTCTGTATTTATATCAAGGAAACATTAAAAATAGCTTCAGAGATCTTAATCATATTTCCCTTCCAACTTTCCCTATTATCAGTTTAAACATTAAACTAAATGCAGGAGAACAGGCAGGAGATGGTTTCTGTGCACTAAAATCTGTGAATTGTAGAAACAGCTTCAAGGGAAATACAAGCTGAGCTTCGTATGCCAGTTTTAACTTTGCTCATAAAAATTGAGTTTTGTGGGATTTAGGCAAGATCCAGTTACTGAATGTCTTGGTGTGGAAAAATACATTCTACTGCACTGCATTTAATATCTATTGAAATTATATTTGCACAGCTTGGTCTGTAAAGGTATCAGTGATATCGTGTATGTACAATATATAAACTCTTTTGTAAAAGCACTGAAGTAAAGCTAGATCCAAATTAGATTTGAAGTTATATAATTTTGAATTTTCTGTCTTTTGGGCACAGTAATGTCATGCTGAAGTTATCAAAATGGGTTTTTTTTCTGAATTAGGTATCTTTTTTTCTATAAGATGTCAAAGAATCAAAAGCAGGGAAGACTTTAGAGAAAAGTTGACATTCTAGACACCCTTTGGTAGATTAAGGGCAAGCTTTCAGGTACTTGTTTAAATTTTTGTTTTGCATTTTTCTATAAAAAGATAACACAAAAATTGTAGCAAGAATTAAAATTGAACATTCTTGTTTCCCCAAAAGAGATTATCTCAAATTAATTATTTTCAAAGTATCCTAAAATTACAGGGATTTGTTCTGATTTTGGAAAAAAATAAAACCACCATCTCACAATCTGCTGCAAAGCATGCATATCCTGTCCAGCTCTAGCGGAATATGCCCTGTCTTCAACTGTGATTCTGGTACAAGGCAAATAGGTGAAAGTTTCACACAAACATACAGATATATATATGCACGAGGACATATGACCACTGATTCCAGTGAGGAGTCAGTTTAGAGCTGTATGCCTGTTTCAGCCAGTGTTCTCATCTGTTACTTTCAAATCTGTTTTTTTTCAATTTTTAAAAATTCGAGTAATGGATAGGTTTCTTCCTAGATAGGCTAATGGTATGTAAGTGTAGAATGGAAGGTCAGTGATGAAAAATATATGTATCCTTTGATAAACAAAAAAAAAAAAAAGACATAGATTTGACATAGTGATAAAAAAGAAGTATCAGCTTGAATGATTTTCTAACATAATGATAAAAAAGAAGTGACAGCTTGGATGAATTTCTATACTCCAAAGACACAACTACTGCCCATGGAAGTCCCACTTCCAACACTTACTATGATGTCCCCCCCTTTGATAAACCGCACTCGGGGCTGGAAGATGATTAAGTCGCACAGGTAGCAGATGTCACACATGACATCGATGGCAAACCAGTACATGGTGTTGCTGGGGGTTTGGTACGGGAACACGTAGCGCAGGGGGATGAACCAGCAGTTCCAGTTGTAGGCGATTGTCACAAGCATGAGCCAGGCCACGTAACGGCGATCTGGAAGGAAAAACACTGAATTTACAGGCGTGAACTTGGAGCCCATTGCCACTGTTTTTAGACATGTTCATTCTGTGGCAGTCTCTGGGAATGCTTCAGCCCAGACCAGCCTACCGTTCTCCCTTTTGCAACTGGAACACGGCTAAGGTGATATAGCTTGGAAGTAGGGGTCACACGAGGAATTTGCAAAACTGAGAGCATATTCAGTGCAACTGAAGAAACCCATATGATCAAATATAATTATTGCATATAAGATATTGCATCTTGCCTATGTATATTATAACTGACAGAAGAATTATTTGGCCCAAATGAATGGTACAAAATCCAGATCAAGAAATAGAAGACTTGTGTTCTAATTCTCATCAGTTTGCATTACACTTTTTTCCATATCATCTTTACAACTGGTGTCACTTTTCCCTGTTTGGAATAAATGTTGTTTAGGACAGGACCTCTGTGTCCCTGGGAGTTGCAAACTGGCTTGTGTATCTTATGGTGGCTCACAGGTGTGAGCCTGTGTAAGCTGCCATGTAATACCAGGTCACTTCAATGTGACTTTACCCCATTCTATTACACAGCTTTAAATTTACCTGTGTATGAGTCAATGGTATCCGGTAGCTTCATATACTCCATGTATTTTTTCAGTGGAGGTTTTTTGAATTTACAGCACAGCATATCACAATAATGAACTTCCTCTGGCTTTGCTTCTGCCTCCTCTTTCTTTTCTTCTTTTTTTTCATCTTTTTTTTCATCCTTTTTTTCATCTTTTTTTTCATCTTTCGGTGGGGGTGGAGGCTTCTTTGGTGCTAGACACACAGATTATCAAATACATTGGCATTTTGGCTCAATTAAGTCACCCTGTTTTAACATGAACAAAAGCTTCATCATGTTAAAATAACTTCTAGAAACACTGGGCAGTGACTAAATTCATTATATTAAATACATTAAAAAAACACTTGAAGAAAAAAATCACCACTATTATAAACATGTGTATCTGCTATATGAACAGGGCACTTATGTTACAGAGTGTAAGATCTATGTTGCTGAATTTCCCTGGACAATGCCTACAAGTTAAACCTTTTATAAGACTGAAAAGAAAATTGTAAATTTATAATTTAACATTCATTAACACAACTGAGCATTTCTCTTTACATGGCTATTGCAAAGAATGAATGCAGTGAGGATGGAGACAAGAAAAGACACCTGTCCCATGGGTTGATCTCTCTCCACTCCTGAGAGCTGATATGCAAGAGCAGCAGATGAAACTAGTGAGAAGCCTATGGTTTTTTTACATTTATTGGCTTATAAAAGTCTTGTAGCACTCCTTTGAGCCCAGTTCTTCCATCTTTGAGCTGGATAATGTTGTTTGCTCACGTGTCCTATTAATTCTGGTGGATTTACCTCTGATTAGGATACACAGTCTTAGCAGTAAACTGACAAACTGGATCTACAACAGATTAGGAAATCAAGGTCGTAACTTTTACAAAGAGAACAAAAGAGGTAGATCAGCTAAGAAACAATTTCTTTTTAAAAAAATCCTTTATCAGTTGGTATAGTTTATTATTCTTCAGGCACCTTTTTACAGCTTTTTAAAAACCACATATGCAATATAAGAACTTCTAAAAAGTGCCAGAATGTAATATCACCACACTCAATTCTTTGTAGAAAGGAAAAGAAAAGTCAAACTTTCCTCTGAAGAGGAGAAAAAATGATTTGTTTTATATTTTGTCAAAAGTCAATGATTAATTAAGGTCAGATGAGTTTGCTCTATTTAAAGTATGGACTTAAAGTCTTCAGTGTGTCCAGATTTCTGTCAAGGCTAAAATTTTATTTACTTTATTTACACAGAAGATCTCATATCAAAGTGACTAACATCCACTCAAAAGATATATGTTTCTTCATATGTTTTAGATTCATCTCCATGAATAAACATCTCCAGGAGCTATTTCAAAATACAGAAAACTTCTTGATATGAGTGATTCTAGGTACTGCCTCTGTAAGGTTTTTTCCCAAATTCTTCAGTGATGTAATTCAAAGGGAGGTTGTACCTAAGGATTCTGGCTTACTGTAGAGAAATAGGGATAAATTGACTTCATAGGGCACAAAGTGACCCTTTTTAGTGGATAAGCACACTATACTTACAAAAAAATTATCACGGTATATTTTCTGTTACCACAAAATTATTTTCAGTTTTAAACTGAACAAATGGACAGCTATTTCTAGAGACACTTACAAGCTGGAGGACTTGCTTCAGGTGAAGATATCACTGGGTCATTCAGCTTTTCCTTATAGACATTTGCCCTTTCACGCAATTTTTTGACAATCTCTTGAAGTTGGGCATCAGCGTACTCATTTGTTTGGGGACCCGGACCTGTTGGCTTCTGTGCACTGATTAAAACAAAAGGGGGAAAAAGGCTTCATGTACTGGAAATCAATGGAAGGAGACAGTGGTAATTCTATTTCTGAATTGAAGTCAGACATTGAGATTGGATCTTTACTGAGCACACTGCTTATTCATTTCACTTAATTCATGCTAAGTGGAAACCTAAGTTACCTGCTCTTGCCTCCTGCTCATGTCAGCAGCAGTCTGTGTGTTATTTCAAGCAGAGGTCAGGGTACCCTGTTTAGCCTACTGCACCAATGGCTTCCCACTGCTGCTTTTCACCAAGTTCTACTGTGGCTATGTAAGGCCTAGAGCTTTCCTGATGCATTCACTAAGTAACAAGGCATCCTCTTCACATCTGTGTATAAAGATGTGCTTGTTGTTATATGGCAATATCCTAATGATGGCAGGAAATGCAGGTGCAGGAGGGGCTTATGCTTACTTTACACTTTCTAATGTTGGGAAAATTTATTTAATCTATGTTTTTTATGGTTTGTAATGGCTAACATGAGGTAAAAAACTTATTGCATCTGTTTTCAGTGGAAACAAAACACTGGTCTTCTTGCTGAGGTTTCTTCCTTTTCTACTAAGAGTTTTCTCAGGGTCATAATAACACTAAGCTGATATTCCAGCACTCACAGCATTTGTTCAAACCTGAGAACTATTGATTTTCAGACACCTGCAGACTCATACTCTGGACTGAAACGAATGTTTTCATTAGGTTTTATGCATGCTGGGTAGTCAAATAGAAAATCCAGGTGAAAGTGATTCTTGATCAGCTCTTCTGTGCTTCTTCTTGAAATTTCATCCTTGATTATTTGCTACTGTCTGATTTTGCAGACTGGGGTTGTTTTTGAGTGCAGCTCAGCTGGCAGCTGGGCCATACATTTGGACTTCCTCTATGTGGAGACCAGGACATGGGATTTTTTTTCTGTCTCCTTGACTCAACCCTTCTCAGCTGATGTGACACACAGAATGTCAGAGATGTCTGAAAATGACTGTGACTGGCACAGGGCAGCTCGAAGTCTCCTCCCAGTTGCCACAGGTCACAGTTGCCACCCTGTACTGAAATCCTGAAAGCTATGCTCAATATTTGAGCTACAGCAGGAAATTGTTCTTTCTTTCTTAACAGTTTTTCAAATCTGTCCCAAGTACCACAGGGATGTGGCTACAGCAAGAGTAGCAGCAGACCAAAATTGACATATGCTTGAAACGCCCAGATTCTTGAGAAAATCTTCCCAAATGTGAGCAGGGGGTAAAGTGGTATGACAGTACCTTGGGTAGGGAAGAAATGAACACCACTGTGAAGTGATCTTTGAATAAACACCATCTCTCCTCAAGACCTAAACCTACTTTGAAATTTCTAACAGAAGGAGCTGTAGCTAAAAAAAGGAGAGTATCAGAGTGGGATGTGTCTAGCTTTTTGAGAAGCAGCTTTCTGGAGACACAACACAAATCACAGTGCCCAAAGAAGTATAATTTAAGCATAAAAAAATCCTTCAGCAATAAAACCTGAGCATATCTCCTGGATAATGTGAAGATATGTTCCACTTAGAAGCAGCAGCAGAAGCAAAGCTTGGAAGTATACGCTTGTCATTCCTCTATTTTAAGCCATGTATACTGTCTATTTCTTAAAGCTCCTCAGACAGAAGATTAATCAAAACAGTTCTGATACATTTTGTAGTCTCATCATAGTTCCTTTTGTGTCACATTGTTCCTTTGCTCAGGCCATCTGCAATGTAATGACATCCTTTCTGGTTTTGAGCTAACATCTCAAAATTTGTTTTTTGCTTCTATGCAAAGAATTTAAAATAGTTTGAAATCTTTGCTCTTGCTGTATTTGCTCAGGTCGTTAGCTATCTAATAGTTAGGTACCACTTACCACAAGTGTGATGCCAAAGGCCCCTTCTAACTTCTTTCTAGGAATAAGATACAAATTGCTTGAGATTTTTCTCTTATTTCACAGATTTTCCAGCAGAAGTTAAAGTCTCCTCTATCATGAATTTGGTGCAATGTAGCACAGAGGAACCATGTTTCCATTTGGTACTGATTAGAATCTATGTGACTTAAAGTTATTTGCCCTGCAGTTGATGAGAAATTGATTTTCCTTGCCCTACTTCTCATTTGGCTTGCATTACCTCTTACTCCATTGTTTTCTTGTAATGAAATGCTTACTTTAAATTTTCTTTGGTTAATACAGATGGAAGAGACTGCATGTTGAACACTGCTAATTTGAGGATGTTCATTGTATATGTACTTTGTGTGGGGGTACACTTTAAATTGCCTGGGCTAATGAAGCCCATTTAAACTTCACTAAATTACTTTTAATTAAACTTGACTACTTCTATCACATTTTATCTTTGACCTTTGTGCAGTATGTTACAATAGGCCTAGGGTCTATATTACTCTCCATGTAGTTCCTTACAGAGTGGAAGTGTTTATTCCCCGTGCAAGTAATTTCATGTGGCCTAGGAAATGAAAATCAGGATGGCAACTCATGTACTATGCACACAGCCTTGTTACTACCTCAAACATATTTTGTTTGATGATAGCAATATATGTAACATGAGAAGGATAATAATAATAATGTAGTTTTCTGTTATTTTTTTACTTCTAGATTTTATTTTGTAACTTGTAGATTTAAACGTGTTTGTTTAATGATAAAATTGCAGTTCTTTATTCTCCCCAAGCCACAAGAGAAGATTTAGACACCTATAGCATAATTAAAGAATATCACCTTGAAACAGGATATGGAAATACTGTATTGAGTATACTAATTATGCAATAGCTGTTAAGTACTGTGGCTTGAAAGTTTTCTGTGTTAAGAGTTAAGCAAACAGTGATAAGAAATGCAATAGTTCAGAAGGTTTTCCCTTTTCTAAGTTGCAGTCTAGGGTTTAAATTCCTCCCTGTTCCTGGCCATGAACACCAAATACCTGAGTTAAATTTAATGTTTAATCTACCAGGTGACCCCTGAGAAAATTTAATTCATAAATGTATGCTGCCTGGAAAATATCCATAATACTTTTTTGCGGATTTCAGTTATAACCTTATTTTTTTGCAGCACCTAAGAAACTTTCTGCTAATTACATGGAAATAGAGTTCTTGGAGCTTTCAATGCATTTATTGAGCTCTGATGTTGTGATTTATGATTGCATTTACAATCTGTGTCTTGGAAAAAAAAATTGTCTCTTCTGAATAAATTAGGGAGAATCTCTGATTCAGATAATCAGTCTTCAGAAGAATATGATAGTACACAAAACACGATGGCACAGATGAGAAAGATTTTGGAGAGACAGAAAAATGTAATTCCAGGCATCATTAAATGTATTGATTCAAAAACACAACCTCAATTTTTGCTGACAATCCCAGTGTGAGTAATGCAAAAGAAGCCCTGAGTTCCAAGCCTAAGAGCAGTTATCCTAAATTAGTAGGAAAACAAGTAATAGAAAAAAATCCAACATATTAGTCACTTGCTTGTTACAGCAAGAGAGATATTCCAAAAAGCTAAATTCCCCTATTTTTATTATACTGCCTTTATAGTCCAAAGAAGGCTTCCCTGAGGAGAGGTTCAGAATGACTGAGATAGGTTTCTGCTCTGAATTGCCTGTGAAGAGAGACTATTTTTCTCCTTTATCTGCTCAGGATGCTGACAGGGGTTTAAGAGTGAGCTTTAATAGTCTCCTTCATGATTTTGGCACAAAATGTAGTAGTGTACTCATGATGTTTAATAGGACATCAGATTTGCAAGATTAAAAATTAGGAATGATTCCTGTGCAGGAAAATTTGAGTTATTTAGTCCAAGTACTAGAAATGAGGACAAATCTAATGCCCCATACTACAGACACGTACTTAGAATCAAATTGTAAGAATTTTGTTTGTAAATGCTGAGATCATCAGTTGCAGGTGACAAAAGGAAAAATGCCCAAGTGTTCAGTCAAAGGGAAGTTGCCTATGATCCAAACATAATCTGGTCATGAAAAACACTGGTGCAAACATAACTGTAATATGCATATTACATACTGCCAAGGAAGTAAATATTAATATTGGGATATAGGCCAATGTGAGAATTATTCTGGCTAGCTATACTCAAAAGGTGAATTCCCATAGTCTAAGACACTAGAAAGTCTCAGAATGGCCAAGGTTACTGGGAACATGACTTTGAAAAGGGCAAAAATCCAGATTGAGACATAATAAGATCACTGTCTATGAGATCAAATTTTGGTGCTGAACCATGGGAAAATAGGTATTTGAGCTGAGAAAAAGTATTGTGAGAAGATGAAATGTGAATAGAGGCACAGTGAATTATCATGAGTTAAATGTCTGAAGAAAGTTCCCAAGCCTTTAATGACCAGAACTCTAGGCAGCTTTCATTATGAGTGAGGAGCAGTTGAAACAAGTGTGATAGACTTCAAGATTATATTAGCTAAGATCATGAAGACTGTTGTAGGCTCTGATTTCCAAGAAAGCAAAAGAATGCATGCAACATGACATGAAATTCTTTTCAGCAAACAGACTTGAAATATATCAAGGTTTGGGAAGTGGATAAGTGACTTAACCTGTATATTTGCCACCTATTTCTTCTTCCAAAAATCTCAACAGCTCAAGTGCTAAGAAAGTAAGTTTCTAAGATAAATAGATTATCTTAAAGTTTTGGAACAAACTTTTCACACATTAGATCTCATGGACTTTCAAAAAGCTCTTAATTAAATTTTAATTTTCCTTTACTGTCTTGAAACAAGTGTCTTCCTCTGACCCATCACCTTTTCCTTTAATCACCGAATCATCAAAGTTGAAAGAGAACTTCAAGATCATCTAGTCCAACAGTCAAGTTAGCTCCATCATAATTATCCCTAAACCATCCCACATCCAGATGCTTGCCTGGGCAGTTTATTCCAATACCTTTCTACTCTTTCACAGATGACTTTTTTTTCCTAATATCTAATCTGAACCACTCCTAGCAAGGGAAAGTGTCTGATAAAGACCCATCTTTACTGATAAAGAAGATTATGTCCTTTTCTATTTGCTACATTTTTGAAATACTGGCATCATATTGACTTTTCTTTGCAATAAAACAGAATAAATCACATTTTTATTTAATTTCATTTTAGGATTGAGTTGTTCTTCACAACACAATTTTATTTTAAACCAATGTTTCCTTGTCTTACTACATATTTTATTACCTGTTTCATTAATTTAAACACAGTGATACCATAATATTTGGCTTGGTTTTGGTTTATGTATGTATAAGCAAGAATGGGCCATAACCAAATATGAGCTTCATGCAGACAACATGTAAGGAAATCTTTCCATTGGAATTCATGAATTTCCCTTAGTTCAGAATCTTTGTACAGAGATCATGCTTGTCTGGGGCCTAAGCAAATGTTCTTGGAAAAAATGCATAGATCATCTATTTCCCAGACCTCATGTTGTGTTCATAAAGCAAAACAGATATGGAAGCAACAGTGCTCAAGGAAGGCACTATCTGTTAGACTTATCCACTAGTATTGAACTCAGAATAAACTTCTTGATGCAATGCAGACTAAAATCTCATAATCTAGGCTGCAGAGATTCCTGCTTTTTTGCTCATTTTTTTTCACAGCAGCTTCTTTGACAATCCTCCTAGTTATTCAGTCACAACAACCTGTGAATCCTCTAATCTTTACAGTACTCTCTAAGGAGAAGTCTGTCTCAATGCTGAACACATGGAACTCTCACTGAGGTACCAGATTAAAATGTGAATAAGATTTTATTTTAGTTAAAAATTCTGCAGTAAGAACTATAAAGGTAGTAGAAAGAAAGTAGTAGGAATGTTTAATTTATCAATTAGCTATGAAAAAAATCACCTTTCCTTAAGGTAATTTGTGATATACAGTTTTTTAATTGCACTATTTACTATGATGTGAGAAATAAGAACAGAATAATTTCTAATACTAATTGCTTTAGACCAAAGGTATAATAGTCTAAGGAAGTCATTCTCATTTGTTTCCTTATCTGGTACTGTTGTGTCATTGGGACTTTCTTATCTGTAAGTAATTAAATCTGTCTGGGGCATCTGCCACTTATCAGGAATTTTTAACATTTTAACATTTAAATACAAATACATATCTTATTTACATAAGCCTTTATGGTCATGTAAAATAATTAAATCAGAGTATGATACAGTGCTGTACAGAGTCCATGAGCACAGCACAAACACTTCCTATTCTCTATCTTTCAGTTTTTCTTAATATGCAGGGAATTAAAAACTAAAATAAAAATGCCATGAAATTTCCCATTGTGAATTTTTTCAAAGGTAGGAAAAAAGTCTCAAATTTGAAAAACTTAATTTCCAATAGAGGCTTTTATTTGTCATGTGTTTTCATAGAGTCCCTAAAATAATCGTACAACCATAAGGCCATAGAGAAGTTTGAGATATTCCTGTCATCACAGCTCAAAGCAGGATGAGGTAGACCTAAAAGATTCTTATCTATCCTTTTCTTAAATATGTCTGGTCATGGCTATTCCATAATTTTCCTAAAGAATTTATTTCTGCGCTTCACTAGCTTCATTTTATAATTTCCTCAATGTAAATCTCTTTTGGTACAATTTGTCCTATGCATTTTGAACATGGGGTAAGATTTATGGTCTCTTCTTTTTTATCTCACTTCTTGTCCATATGCACATTTTAATTTTTTTTTTTTTTTTTTTTCCCAAATGAAAAGGATTTGGTACAGGGTAATAATCGTATGATGACTAAGAATGTCAGTTAATTCTATAATTCAGTGTGTGTTCCCAAACTTCATGCCATGGGCCATTGTTGCCTATTCTAATTATATGAAATTACCTTAGTGTGACCATCTTGTTTCAAATCTTCCTTCATTAGGGCAAACTGTTATACAGCAACCTGTGTAGGATCTCACTACATGTACCTTTCCCAGAATGGCAAAGAAACTTGGAGAGAAAGAACCTATTCCTCTGAGATGACTTCCAATTATTTCTATTTAAGACCATCCTTTCCCCTTCTGCAAGACCCTGACACATTCCTTTCCAAATGCAGCAGCAAAGTAGGTGTGCTCCCTGCAGACCTACTCATCCCACTTCTCCTCCTGGGTATCACTTACCCAGGGTACTCAACAGAACTGGGCTGACAGATGTGTTTGACTTCTCATCTGACCTTCATATCTCCACCTGTCACTGTGTCCTCTGTTCCTCTCTTGGGCTGTACAACATGGGATGTTTTCATCAAAAATTTCTAAGATTTGGAAAAAGTAAATAACTGGAGACAGGGTGTTTTAATAAAATATGTTGGACAAGATTAAATACAGGCATGAAGACTTACACTTGTCATGAAGTAATAATCAGTTTTCTTTTAATAAATGATAAGTATTATGTCTTAGATTTATATGCATCTTGGATTTATCAATAAAAGCCTTGATATATTTGCAAATGTTTGGTACAAATGTGATTTAACTACAAATGCAATTTAAATATAAATGTTTTATATTACACATAGTAATGTGCGTGTCACAATGCTCATTGCTTTGCTTTTTTCCCTGAAAATGACTCAGCATATAATAGCAGAGATAATATTTCGAACAAATTATAATTTCTCCCTTTCCAAAATGGTTTCTTCTTGCTTTAAAAAATATTAAGTGAATGGAGGATTTGCACAAAATGCACAGAAATTGCCTTTAATGAAAGAAATCAATCAGCAAGAAACTATGACAAACTATACCCTCTCTTTGTTACATATTCAAAAAAAACCTATTTCTTCCATTGATACAGTTAGCAAAAATGTGTATGAATATTATGAGCATATGATTTGAAACAATGCAAGGATAAAAACCCCTGCATTTCAGTCTGTATAATGACATGTCTATCCTTTCCTTGCTTCATTTATTCTTCAATGAAAAACTTCTGAATCCACTACTTTTTAATTTCAGGCAACCTACTTGATTGCCATGCAGAGTGAGTGAAATTAAATAGCAAGGGTAAGTGCATCCTGCAGATCGGATAGAATTTAAAGGCTCTGGGAAAATACATCTCAGCAAAGATTACAGCAAGTTTAATCCATTTTTGGTGCAGACAGCACACCATCACCTTTCTATTTAATTTGCAGGTTCTCAATGTAGTAATTTCAGAAACTCAAGTCCAAGAAGTAGAATTGAAAGGCTCTGAAGAAAAAAAAAGGCCTAAGCAGTGGGAATGTAGGTCCTAAGAAAATTATTTTTATTTTTTAACACATTAATGTCTTTTCAGTCAGGCTTAATAAATATACTAGATGCATTCCATCTGTTTACAATTTCAAGTACTGCAGTGATTAGCTGGAAACAGCAAAGGAGACTTATTAGCCCCTCCATAAAATGTACTTGCAACTGTGTTTAAACTGGGATTTTCCATAAGGCCCAGCACTGACCTTGTTTTACTTCATCTAATTTTGGAGTTTATTGCCATGAGTGTCATTTTGGTACATCCCTGGTGTTCCTACAGTAATCAAGGATTTCTAGAGACTCTGCAGAGGGTTGATACTGGGTCTGTTTCACTAATGTGCTGAGATTTTGCGCTTGTGATAGGACATAGTTTCTCTAAGGTGCATCTACTTGGTGAATTGATGTGTTGTAACTAGTGGATGGCAAGCAGTAATAATAAGCAGAGTAATTTTCTTCTTCGAGGTTATTGAGGTAAATGAAGTGCATTACTCACTAAGAACATGCTACCAGCAGGAGTTCTCTTTATTAACCTGGCTATGCACCACGTAGCAAATTGCCTCTTAATCTTTGTTTTGTTTTCTTTTCTTGCTATTAGGCAAATTAAAGAGGGGAAAAAAATCTTCTTCATAAAAGGACTGGTAGAGTCTATTAAGTAATAGGATGTGGCTATGAGAAAGGCAAACTACAAGCATCAAGTTCAGTTTGCCTGAACCACCCATGGTCATATGGAAGCTTGCAGTACTGGAATTCCTTTTTTTTTGAAAATGTTGAAAGCTGTATTTCTGCACTTGAAAAAGCAAACACAAATGAGTATGCTTTCTGGGTGGGAATGACATTTTTAAAAATAAATTTAATATTTTATTAAAATGTATTTAATGGTTTTTTGTTGTTGGTGGTGGTGTTGTTTTTTTTTTTTTTTTCTTTTTGTAATAGCTAGATTTGGAAGGTGGAATATCAGATATAATGTTTTGTTCCTCTCTAAACATAATTGAGAATATGTAAGATTTTGAGATGAAATCTAAAAGCATAGGAAGTCCTGCCCAGTTACCTTCTGCAATTTTTTTTCTTTCTGTGCTCTTGACTATTTAGCCTCCAAATATGGATTATTATTTTATGCAGCATTTTGCATGGCAGGGTTCATGATCTTTGGGGTTTCAGTGTACTGCCTTAGTATAAATAGTACATTGTAATCTCTTCAGTAATCTGGGAAGATGAAATACTCTTACAAATTCAACAGGGCTTAAAGGCTTTTAAAAGACACAGAGGAGAGAAGAGGTCACAGAAGCTGTGTCCCTCCATTTCCTCTGATCTCTACTCTCAGATGCTTTGTTTACCTTCTTCCATACTCTATCTTTTCCAGGACTTGATGCAACTTTGTCTTATACCTTGAAGCTTTGTGCTAGTTTCTTGTTAATAAGGCTCCCCTGTCTTCTATTAGAGTGCAAATGAGGTGCTGAGTGTCCTTCTGCTCCCTTATTTCTTGCTGTGAAGAGACAGGGTAGCCTTAGCCCACCCTTCCAGAGGTTATTATTGCTCAGCAATTAGCTATTAATGAAAATTACCTGTTGCTCTGTTTCATTATCAATAAGAAAGAGGGGAGAAAAAATATATTGGCAGACAGAGCCAATTTGTGTACAATTCTATTCAAGCCATTAGGAAACAGATATTAAATGTCTCAGTCACTAGGCTGTAACTCAGTGCTTGGTACATCATCCATTCTTGTGGGTTTCTTCTTTCAGACATAGTGCTCAGGTGGTTGAGACCAGTGCTGTGTCTGTCTACTCTTTATTAATGTCCATCACCATGTACAGGAGCATTTTAAAAAATGAGGATGTGCTGAGAAAGAAAGGCAGATTTCTTTTCTTTTCTTTTCTTTTCTTTTCTTTTCTTTTCTTTTCTTTTCTTTTCTTTTCTTTTCTTTTCTTTTCTTTTCTTTTCTTTTCTTTTCTTTTCTTTTCTTTTCTTTATTTTTTTCATGGACAAAGAATTTCTATTGCAATTTTTAGGAGCAAAAGCAGTGTTTGTCAAAATTGTCACTCATTTAGCAAGCAAAAAAAAAAATTAAAAATTGCTCTTTTAGAGGAAATTTAAAAATTGTCTGTTCCAAACAGTAAAATTGCCTTCCTTCCTTTTTCCTTATTCTATATATCTGAGCCTGAACAGATGTATTTTAAAAAATGAAATGTCACAGTAACAGCAGATGAGGTGAAAACATTTCTATTAACATTTCCATGAAAGTTGATGAGCTCTGGATGCATATGATTTGTGAAAAAAATATATATCCATGAACCTTATTTCATTATCTATATTACTCAGGCATATGGCCATACAAATTTCTTGCAAATCAGGTGAATTTTGATTAAACTTTGACTCTTGAGAGATAATTAGCATAAGTTAATAGTCTACATAAATTGCCCTGGGACTCCCAGTGGGATTTTCACCCACACTCTATGCCCATGGATCTTTGTCGTCCACTTCAGGTCAGGCTTTGGTCATTGTCTGAGCAATATTTAGGTCTGTCTACCTCCAGTTCTGTCTCTGGTCCTGTCTCCTAGACAGACTTTGGACCTGTCTTGTAGCCTTGTCTCCAGCCCTATCCCTGACCCTGTCTTTTTTGTTCCTGACTGGACTCCCTGGATGGACTCTAAACCTGGTCCACCACTTGGCCTTCTTGTTGGAGCCTGCTGCTAGGATCCTGCTCTGCCTGCTGTGCTCAGACCCTGAGAGGCTGAGCCTTGTTGGTAAGAACATACTTGTGCTGGGGTTATCTTGGGTTCCATCTCCTCTTCTCCCAGCAAGCTCCTTGTGGCAACCTGAAATACATCTGGGCAAAGTCTAAAATTCCAGTTAAGAAGATTTTAGCACTGATTTTGCCAATCTTGATTTCCATAACAATATCATAGAATCATAGAATTGTTTGATTTCCAATAGACCTTTAAAGATCATTTAGTCCATCCCATCTGCTTTGGACAGGGATATTGTCCACTGGATCAAGTTGCTCAGAGCCATGTCCAACCTGACCTTGAACAACTTCCAACAGTGGGACATCAACAACTTCTCTGACAAACCAATATCTTACCACTCTCATCACAAAAAATTTCATCTTCATATCTAGTCCAAATCTGCCCTCTTTAAAATCATTACCCTCTGTAGAATTGCAAGAACAATCACAATTCTCTTAGCCTTTCCTCATAAGAGAGGTGCTCTACCTCTCTGATTATTTTTGTGGCTCTCTCTAGACCAGGTCAATGTCTTTCCTGTACTGAGGACTCCAGAGCTGGATGCAGCACTTCTGGTGGAATCTCAGCAGGCTGGAGTAGACAAGGGTGAATCACCTCCCTAGACATGCTGGCCACACTTTTTTTGATGCAGCCTGGGATACATCTGGCTCTCTGAGTTCTGAGCACACATTGCCATCCCACAGCTAATTTTTCATTCACCAGTATATCTCTCCAAGTCCTTCTCTGCAGGTCTGCTCTCAATCTGTTAATCACGCCGTACAGGTAGAGATGACCAGTGTGACCCATGTGCAGAACATTGCACTTGGTCTTTTTGAACTCCTTTTTGAACACATGAGGTTTGTGTAGGCCCACCTCTCAAGCCTGTCAAGGTCCCTCTGGATGGCATCCATTCCCTCCAGTTTGCAGGCTGCATCACATAGTTTGGTGTTGCCCAAGGAATCGCACTCATTACTAATCTCTATTTGAGAAGTATCCAAACACGGATTAAACAGTAACAGAGAAAACTCCTGGACAATTGGACTCTTAGTTGACTATCCTGACTATCCTGATAGTTGACTATCCTGATTATCCTAACAGTCCTTGAAATGGCTTTGACTAATAAAACTAGCACTTTTCCAAATAACTCCCAGGTATGGAAATACCTAGAAATTACCAATGACCAAACTCTTCAGGAGGCATATTTTATTGTTTTAGTTGGCCTCAGTGCTAGATAGTCGTTTGAGCATGTTTCATTTACTACTACTTTTGTAGATCACACATATCTATTTGACTCAAACTGTCAGCTGTTTTCAACATGATAAAGGCAGTTTATTTCCCTAAAAATATTCTAGTGAGCAAATTTGAACACATAGACTCAATAAGGCAGTAACCTTTATCAGGAATGGTGTCTTAATAGACTTCCAGAAACCTTAAGAAGCAATTAATTAAATTCTCTCAAATGCACATTTTAAAAATCATTCTCCCTTCAGCTCTGAAAGTCCTACAACAGATCTGGTTAGTTTAGTTTCATGCCAGTGCAATGACACCAATGCCATGACTTCCAGACTCTACTGCAGAATTTAGTGAGTAACTGTTTTGGCAGTAGACTTTACCAAATATTTACTGTATTTTTAGAAACAGTTGCTCAAATTAGACTGACTAGGTATATCTGAATAGACATGTGACACTGAGTCAGAACACCTCTGAGAAAGCAATGTTTAATGTAAATATTTTTAATTTTCTTTTAACAGACAGATTTTGTTTCTACTAATAAGAAACATACCCTTTTGTTTCATAAGCACATAATTATGTTAACCATGGTTACAAGATTTACCAGTGGAACTGTAAGCATTGAATAACATATTGTATGATGACAAAAAAAGGAGATTCTTATCTAGGTTTTCATTTTTGACCTACTGATTCACATTGAAGTGATTAAGTTATTTATAACTTTTCCATTCTTTCTAGTCAGAGTTATTTTTAATTGCATCTATTATTTCATAGAGGCATGTGCAGTAGCATTTTGCTTGATTATTTCCAGACATGAAGTCTGTGTTAGTAAAGGGGAGGAAGTAGGTAGTTAATTTATCATCTCTATAAATTAACTCCATGTCAGGGAAAGATTTTTCTTTGTGTCCAAAAAAAGAAGCAGGAGGAGATTCTACCTGGTTCTGTATTGAGTGTATCAGTTTTTCTCCACTCAAAGTGATCTCAAAAGGCAGAAACTTCATGATGCATAGCAATAGGCCATGTGAGAGTAAAGACTTGGAGCTGACTGACTGGATAACAGCTTTGCATAAAAGGATCTGAGGGTCCTGGTGGACAACAAATTGAACATGAATCCACACTGTGCTCTAGCAAGTAATGAGGGCTAACTACACATTCTGATTAAGAAAAATTACCACAGGTGCACAGCAAGAGTATGAGAGAGAAAAGAAGCATGTTAAAGCATAGGAAAATTTAATTCCATTTAGTTTTCATAATAAGAGTGGTCAAAGAGTGGACCAGATTGCCCAGAGAAACTATGGAAATTCCATTCTTGATGATATAGATTCACAATTATGCTGAAAAAAGGTTTGGGTGCCTTGATCTAACCTGGGAGCTGGGTCTAACCTCTAAATATTTTCAGCAGGAGTTTGGACCTCATTCCTTCTGGAAAAGCCTTCCAACCTGAGCTGTTATATCAAGACTTTTATTTTCCATAGTGACACAGAGAATGTCATCAAGTGCACACTCAACAAGCTTGCAGATGACACCAAGCTGAGTGGTGTCATCTGCAGACCTAAAGAAGAGCCAAAAATATGATCAGAAGTTTGGGGCAGTTCTCCTATGAGGAAAGGCTGAGAGAACTGAGGTTTTTCAGCCTGGGGAAGAGAAGGCTTCAGGGAGACCTTATTGGTAGCCTTTCAGTATTTGAAGGGGGCCTGTAAGAAAGATGTGGGCAAACATTTTAGCAGGAGTTGTGACGTTACAAGATTTGACATTTTTAAACATAGAGAGGGCAGATTTAGATTAGATACAAGGAAGACATTTTTTACAATGTGACTGGCACCTGTTAGGCAGAGAGGAGGTGAATGCCCCATCCCTGGAAACATTCAAGGTCAGCTGGGATGGGCTGATCCACTTCTAGCTGTCCCTGCTCATTACATAGAGGTTGGACTTGATGACCTTTAAAAGTCCATACCAACCCAAAGAATTATATGATTCCATGAATCTATGAATCTCTGCTTCTGAAATGACTATAAACTATTCAAAGCTTATTTCTAGACTTCATATTTATTTTATTTTTTTGCAAAACAGTCACCTCAGCTTTTTACAAATGTTGAATGACCCTAGATTCTCCCCTGAAGGAATACTACTGTTTCATTTATTTGTCTCTTCTCAGCAAGAGATAGTCCTAATCTTCTGATTGTGGAGACTAATGCTGATTTAATGTTATAGCTCAGGAAAAAAATGTGCAGGGTAAAAAGTTTCAAGTCAAAATGATGTGACAAACATTCAAGGTATTTAGGGGAGCATTCTGGGACTTCTTTGCTAAGATATACTAATAATTAAGCAGCAGCACTGCTAAAATTTGCATATAACTGTAGTTGAGCAAATACTTTTCCTCATTCCTGCAATTTAGGATGATGTGCACAACAAACTATCAAAAGCACATAATAAATGAATGGCTCATATATAAGCTACCTTGAAATTGAAATAAAGCTCTTCAGATCCTTACAGGAGGGACTTTTAAAGAATAGATACATGGCACACAGAAACGTTAAGTCAGGATGCCAGGTAGAATCTTCAAATTTGTTAATTGAATTTACTCACTTAGCATCTTCTTTTCCATCTTTGAGTTCATGCTCTTCCTGTTGAGTTGTCTTAGCTGGTTCAGTTGAGTTTTCAGGTTTTGAAGGCTCAGGTGCTTTTGCTGATTCTGTATCTAGAAAAAGGTTTTAATTTTTGAAAATTAATTTTTAAATAATTATAATAATGCTTTTGAATGAATCACCATATGTCTGACATTATTTCTTCAGTAGATAAGCACTAAAAGACACAACTTCTGGGACTTGACCTTATATCCTGGTCAAGTCCCAGAAGTTGTGTCTTTTAGTGCAATATCCTGCATAAATCTATTTCAGTGCCAACAATACACAGCATGTTTATGATAAGTACATCTTTTAGAATATGTAATTTACTTGTGGTTTTTAAATAGATTCATCAGTAGCCAGCTCAACAATGGTAAATTCAGAACTCTTCTGTATTTGAGGGACAAGAAGTCATGCAGCAAGGTAGAGGACAGGTAGATCTGTCCAGAAATGCCTTGTGAAACACAGGAAGAAAAATGAAGTGGCTAATTTTCTTATGAATAGAAATGCTAATAAAATTATCTATGCTTCAGTGTTTGTACTGCATCAAAGATGTTGTTGCTTCAGCTGCCACGACAGTACTGTTCATTGCTGAGTAAATTATGATTGAAATATATCATTAAGCCTATGAGTGTGTTGTACTTTGCCTAGTCTCTTTCTTCATTTCTGTTACTAGTAACTTTTTTGAAGGCATCTAAGAAAGAAGTCTGTAGAGTTTGAAGCAAATGGCATGGTCCCTTGCCATTTAGATGGTCTTAAATGATGCTTTCTTATAATCAGTCCCATATATTTTATTAAACTTTCATGTTGAAAAATAATTTGATGGATTTCATCAGTCTGACACTTTGCATAATGGAGGAATAAGCTCAGCCTTCACAAATACTTTAAGGATTATGATGATAGAGGAAAAACATGGCAGCAAAACATGGCAACAAATGAATCAGGAGCCTGTTGTATGTGCTGTATTTTAAGTTTGAGACAGTTCAAAGAAAATCAAACTTTGAATATTTTACATCGATACTGTAAAGTTACTTTTCTGATAGTTAAACTCCATATTTAGAGAGTTATTACTTTAAAAGAAGTAAAAAATTCCAGCACTTGTTGCAGTTTCTGTTCCCTTTTGAATTAATGGTTTGTAGTATTCCAGTTCTTCCTGCCTTGACTCCACAATCCAAAAAGCCAAGTACTCAATCAAGAGTGACAGCAAAGCTAATCTCAACATTTCTGTAATCACCTCACTTTGGACATTTTTTTTGTTATAGTAGTTACTCCTAACTGTATCTATAGGCTACAATCTGATATGAACAATTAGAGCAGTGAAATGGTGCTGAAAGCGTGGCATTGAATTTATATCTGTCAGACATAAATGTCTGGCAGATAAATTTCAAATGGGGTGTGTTGTGATCCACTGAAATTAGTGATAATCAGCAGCTTGAATAAAGTAGTTTGACTCATGGAGTTATTCTTCTGGTTTGGTTTTATTCTAAAGGAAACCAGTTATGAGTTCCTAAAGAGTTTTGGGAGTTTTTTGGGAAAATAAAAGAGGAAATCAGGGGACAATCAAGAGGGTTTTGTTAGAAGGAAATTGAAACAAAATGCCAGTGTAGTTACACTGCTTAGTGTAACAGGCTCCTGAATAAGACAATCCATCTTTGGAACAACAACATGTATGAGAAGCAAAAAGCACAAAGTAAAAAATATATGGTACTTGCACATAAACACTCCCGTGCAGAGGATAATAACTTCTAAACTTGATAGATATTCTCAAGGTATTCAGTCTGGTGTTTGAACCCACACTGACCATTAAATGCTGACTGCATTGACTGAAGGAAAAACTTGCAATTACATGAATATTCCAAATTTTCACATACAAGGATTCATCAATTTCTAGCATGGTTTATTTGCATTAATATTAGACTATCAGGGCCTAGCACCACTACTAGCTGTGTGTCAAATTTTAGTTTTTCCTTTCTGTTTGAAATTGAGAGGGCTGTCTGCATAGTCACATATTAAAAAAATAAACCTGTTGCTCTTCACTGCTTGAATCTAGCTCGTAGTCTTCTAATTCTTGAAACAAGGTCCAAAGGAATGCCTTTAAGAACAATGTGGTAGTCATTTTAAAGAAAATTTAGATTACAACTGTTGATTTCCAGAATAAATAGTAATCCAGCGGGTAGGTGGCAGGCTTGCAGGTCAGCTTTGCATAACTTTGGTCACAGTGGTGACATCATGAGTGAGAAAAAAGGCAAAACCATGCCAAGGCACCAACAATGAACACAATTTTCAAAACATACAGATCCATGCTTACTCAACAAAATAAGGGGCTTGAGTTTTTCTGAATTATTTGCATTCCATTGTACTGGCACATAGGTGGATGAAGTTCCCAATGCATTAGTGGTGGGAGTTGAGGAATGAAGCCCATTGGTGTCTACACATTCTATATATTTGGCCTTCCCATAAGGATAATGTATTTTAAAACTGTATTGGGATAAGTGTTGCTGGTTCTGTTTTAAGATGGAAGGGGAAAGTGACAGTTGTGGAATTGTCACTTTGTGGGAAAAAACACTGCTCAATAGAATCCCCCTAAATAAATCTGATTAAATTTATTAGCCCACTGAAACTTTATCATACCAGTGATCTGCCTAGGACCCCAAGGATCAAGGAACAAGATGCAATTTATAAAACCCATTTGTTTACTTCTCTTAGATAAGTTTTTAGATATTAAGGTATGAATAAATG
This sequence comes from Urocynchramus pylzowi, assembly GCA_013397555.1. Classification (NCBI taxonomy): domain Eukaryota; kingdom Metazoa; phylum Chordata; class Aves; order Passeriformes; family Fringillidae; genus Urocynchramus; species Urocynchramus pylzowi. The sequence goes on along the minus strand of VZRH01000532.1, from coordinate 165,490 downwards.
TCAGCAGCTGGATAGTAGCAGTCTGAGTACAGAACAGAAAAAGTGCTTTTGCTTTGCTATAGTTCAGGAAGGGAAGAATTTCTTTCCTAGAATTCCCAGTCAGCTCCACTGCCTTGCACTAGTAGTCTGACCAGTATCACATCTATGCTTCCCCTCCTGTCTCTACTGGTTGGATATACACAAAAGCAGAACTTTTCATGGCTAGCAGTTACTAATATAAAAAAACAAAGAGTTTCCTGGGCTTCTTCTTTTGTCTTTTCAAAAGCACATTTTAGTTCAACTTAATCATCAACTGACATAATCTTATTTAATTTTGAATCCACAATATATTGTTTTATAGGGTGATTCACAAAACATTGACTCACTTTTATCTTCTTTTTCTTCTGTGGAAGCAGGATTTCCATCAGAACACCCACGTATAATGTGTATTCTATATTAATTAAATATATATGTAAAATACTTCCTCTTATGGTTAACTTCTTAGTGACTTTTGCAAAAATGCTGTCATTTTAAAATACACTGATGCTTAAAAACTACTATATGATTGCTCAATCATAGTATAGTACTAATTATAGTTAATTGAGTTGCTATGTATGTAATACAGTTGTAAATGTTACCACTCATTTCTGATGTTTTTTACCAGGATTAGTGTAAGCAATGTTGATTTAAAGAACATTTAATGTTCTTTTTTGTTCCTTCAGTGATGAAAAAAAATCCTGCAAATGTGATGGGCCTGAACCATCTTGATCTGTTTTCCAATACTTGGCAGAAACACAGAAGAGAATTAGTCATGGTAGACAAAAAGACAAAGATAAAGGAATACTTTATATTTCTTCTGTTGAATATATATTTGATGGTTACTTGGAAACTTTGTGTAGCTTGATGTTTGTGCTCTGTGCTGTTTTCAGCTGGGGTAGAGTTAATTTTCTTCACTCTGGCTGGTGCTAGGGCTGTGTTTGGATTTGTGCTGAATAATACAGAGATGGTTTTGTTATTGCTAGGCAGGGCTTGCACAGAGCTAAGGCTTTTTCTGCTGCTCATACTGCCATGCTGGTGAGGAGACTGGGGATGCGTGGAAGCCTGGAAAGACATAGATGGAACAGCTGACCCTAACTGACCAAAGGGATATTTCAGGCCATATGACACTTTATTTTCTGACCATGCTCAGTATATAAAGTGGGAGAAAGAAGTAGGAAGGAAGTTGGGAGTGATGGTATCTATCTTCCCAAGCAACTGTTGCACATGATTGGAACCCTACTTTCCTGGAGACAGCTGAACACCTGCCTGTCAATGGGAAGTGAATTAATTTCTTGTTTTGCTTTGCTTGTGTGTGTGGCTTTTGCCTCCCCTAATAAAATGATAAAATATCTCAACCCACAAGTTTTCTTTTATCCTTCTGATTCTCTCCCTGATTCTGCTGGTCAGGGAATTAGTAAGCAATTGTGTGGGGCTTGGTTGCTGTCTGGGGTTAAACATGCTTACATGATAAAATGAATTTAGTTAATATAAAAACAATGGTGCCAATTTTAATGGTGCATGGAAACACTTGAGGGTGGACAGCATTGTTTGAAACAGGAAAAGGTGTATAAAGGCATGGTGGAGTCTGCTAGTGGGAGGCAGAGTGAATAATGTTTGAGTAATCTGTTCTTTTTTATGCCTTAGAAACATAATTTTAAGCACTTAAAATCAGTGTGGTTTTTTGACCTTTCCTCTTTTTGCAATGTGTTAAACATTTCAAAATATGTCAGAAGTCTCAAATTGTCTTTTAAGTGGTGTTGCCTGCAAAGTAGCATAGAGAGCAAGTTCTCTTGAATAGCTGGTGTAAAGACTGACTTTGCATTTGAAGCAATGGAACGGGAACAAGAGAACCAGTCTACAAACTCCATGTGATACTTATGACATAGTTAGTCGTTTGCCTGGTTGTCCTTGCTTCACAGAGGTGTTCTTGAGCTATCTGAAATATCTAAAAATGGCTATAGGGTCACAAAGATCTCAAGAAAAAATAAAAACACAGGAAACCTATGGATGAAGGAGAGAAAAGACTTCAGCTCTGACATTACAAATGAGCACCTTTGTAATCTTTTTCTTCTGATATGAGCAATTAGAGCAGTGAAATGGTGCTGCAAGCATGGCATTTCTGGAAGCAATGTTTCTTGAACAAATGCTATGTGCAGGGAAAAAAAGTCCAGAAATCAGCAGGAGTGAAATAAAAAATCGGTAAGTAGGTCCATCTTAACCCTCAGCTTCAGGGGCTAACAGAAGTATTATTTAAGTTTATTTTCTATGAAAGAAAGATTGTATGAAGAACTTGAGTTTGTTTTCCTAACATTTAGACATGTCACTCATATGAAAAATGAAGATCTGAGAGGAATTAAAAAACTTCACATCAGCAGGGGTGATTAAAGCTGATTAAACATATTCAAGTCCTTGGTAATCTTTGAAGAAAATATTTTATTTTTTATATTATTTTATGGGAATAATAGCTGCCTGCTTTCTGAGTGCCAGTGACGAGCATAAAGGATAAGATGACAAGGAATAGGATTATTTCAAAGTCTCTTTGGATTGGCAGGTTTAGTCTATTGGGCTGCAGCTTATAAAATCACATATTTCATTTGTATTTTTTGAAATAAAAACCACTAATTTAACTTTGGATTTCCTGGTGCTAAGGGACAGGTCTTATCTTGCCACTTAAAGGCAACTTAAGAGTCAAATTCATAACAGGCCAAACAGAGGTTTTCGCAAAAATTCAGATTTAATTCAAATCACCCTTCTCAGAGTTTTAACTCAGTTGTAATCCATACAGAGTTAGCTGGTACCTAATTAACCAGAATTAGCCAAGCTTTTACAGCATAGGATTTTGGTACCCTCAACAAATACATCTGCTTTTTCTCCAGGAAGGCAGAGCAACCATATTCCCTACAACAGCTAGTCATCTCTGCTTGGCTCTGGGCCTTATTTATTTGCAATATGGTCAAATACATGTTGGGAGGATTTTCCCCCCCCCTTTTTAAAAGATTCAATAATTGTAATATAAATACATACTGAAATAAAAGTCCTTCATTCTCCCTGCATGGTTGCTGTTTTGTTTAATTTCTAGATTCATTCCATGATCCATGTGTAGGTTGGTTACATGCTCCATTCTAACTTCTCGGATTCCATGGGGTTTTGCATTCTTTTCTGCACGATGACCCAGAGGCTAGGAAAGTTATGGAACTTCCTCCCTCTTCTCTCTAGTCTGGGTTTTCCACAGGTAGTTAGGGAAATCTACAGGAGTGGGAGAGATGTGGGTTTGAACCCTCTTATTATGAAAGAGGCAAGATAGAACAAGTAGGCTAATATATCAGAGGGGGCAGCTATCAGCAGCTCTGCTTTTACTTGTTTTCTTAGTGGAAAAGTGATTTTTCCTGAAGTACCTGAACAGAAGAGGGAATCTGGAGTGAACTGAAGTTCCTTTTGAGTAGCCCTTCCTCTGTGGTGCTGCACTGCTTACTTGAGATACTTTCCAAAGCATCTAGGCTCTGAATGTACTAAATATCACTGAATAATTACATGGTAATCTCCCAGAAGGGAGGTTCTGTCTACTTTGTGATCTAAAGGTGCAATTCCAGCATGTGTAGAAATGCCTGTGGTAGTTTTACTTTAGCTTTCTGACTCAAATCCTACCAAGAACAAAGCAGTGTCAATATGCACTTCAGTAAAAGCTGAATAAATGTGACTGTGATTCTGGAAAACCTCTTTGAGACCTTGTTGATTTAGCAGAAGATCAAAACCCAGAATATTGGAAACAGAGTCGTTTCTACTAAGTGAAAAATGTAAAGACGAGGACAGACTTCAGAGAAATACTAAAATGTAGCTGGAAAGAATCAGACTGGAATTATCTGTCAGGAGGATGAAATAAATTATAAAACAGAGAATGATAATGTAGGCACCAGCTAGCAGGTGGAGGCCGGATATGTCCATCTAAAGAGCATAACCACCACCAAAGCTATTGAAGACAGTGGGTAAAACAAGGGAAGTATTTGTATAGCCAGTCAGTTATGGGAGGTGATAAATATGCAAAGAAATTATAGTGATTGGATTCAATATCACGGAGACCCTGTAATTAGGTGAATCACACTTTGTTAAGTACACAAAAAAAAATGCAGGGAATAAATTTAAAAAATGAATCCATTATGGAACAAACTGACTAAGCCCAGAGAATTAATTACAAAGTGAAGTAATTATGCAGAGAATTAATCACAAAGCAAGTTAGTGATAGAGAGGGCAACTAGGAGGCAGAGATAGGGCAATGAGTAGCCAACAAAGAAGCCAAAAGTACCAGGTGTCCCTGACTGACCTGAGTGGCCAAGTTTTAATCCAACAGTCTCCAATGGTACCTCCTGCTGGATTCTCATGTGGGCTGGAAACATTGTGCTGCTTTGTGAAGTACATAGAGAAAGGAGGAAGGTAATGGCTGGTTTCGGTGATGCGAAAAGAAGGGGGTGAAGATAAGCTCTGCTCAGTCTGTTGATTTGTATTTAGCACTACAGAATGGCAAACTGCTACTATCATTAAGGGTTTTTATGGTCTATTTTATTTTGATTATACCAGAGAAAGTAACAAGAGATCTTGGAAAGGCTTTTCTTTAACACATTTGAAGTTCTCTATTTAGCTGATCTGCCTTAACTAATGTTGTTTGAGCTCTGGCTGTACTCCAAATTTGTACATACAGCATAAAATGCTTTCTCTAGTCTCTTATCCTCAGCTTACCCACACACATTCTCATTTTCTTCTTCCAGAAGATAACCACACAATTTTAGGTCTGACACAAAGTTCACAAAATTTTGCAGAAGTTTATCTAGACCCTCCTGAGAACTGCTTTAGACTAGCTTCCATTTTCTGTCCAGAGATAAAGAAGTTCCTTATTTGGCTCAGATGATAGGGACTTACATTCAGGGTGGCGAAAATCATAAGCTTCTCCTGAAGTGTGGTCTCTGTAAATTTTGTAGCTTGTATAGCCAGTGTCTATCTAACTCATTAATACTCTTAGTGTCTTGTTGTAGCTGTTTGAAAATGAGGTGAAGTACCTTCCAAAAAAAGGGTATATTTAAAATTACCCCCAAAACACATGGACCCTAACTCTGTTATTATAATTTCCTGAAGTAACTAATGGTGTAGCTGCTACTATACCACCACATATATTTTAGAATGAAAAAAAGTAGTTTATTATGCCAGAATATATCTTAGTAAGTTATATTTATCTGTAAAATTAGATTAAGTTTTTTATGGAAACAAAAAGAATTTCTGTACTGATATTCCATTCTGTCATGGGATAGTATCTGTGACTTAATGTTGCTAAAAAGTCAATTTATTAGCCAATCAAATTTGTTTTTTCCATTGCTGCTACAGTTAATTCAGGTCAGACTTTGTTTTCTCTTAATTTCATGCTACAGCCCTTATATAACAAGACAATTGCACTAAACGGACTTTGTTTAAAGTTTCATTATATGAGGAAGCAAATTGTGACACTGTGCTTACGTAAACACAAGTCAGAATTATGAAAGTTTCCTTAGAATCTTTTTTCCGGTTGCTTCACTCTTAGTTATTTTTTATCACAGAAATCTGGAGATTCCTCAGACTTTGCTTTGCTGCTTCAGTGAACATGAGCTGCTCTCCTAAAGGAAAAGCTTTGGGTGACAGGAAAACTGGACTCCGTTTTTCTCCAGAAGTGGAGGATGGCGAAGGAAAGGGCTGCGCCGCTCATGCAGCGAGGGAGGGAGGGAGGGAGGAGGGGATGTGGCCCAGCAGTAGCTGGTGCTTCCCCCACGCTGAGCCTTTACTTTGGTAGAGGTGTGAGCAGTCATTCGGGCTCTGGTGTACACAAAACAGGCTTGGCTGCTGGAGGTGGGGGAAGGGAGGGGCAGGAGAGCCGTGACCAGAGGCCTCTGTCTCCAGAAACTGGCTGCTTAGGCAAAAAATTTTCTTGTTTTACTGCCCTGAATTCTATGATCCTGTGTACCGGTCCTGAATAGCTTCTGAATGGGGATGGCAAATATTTTTACCAGCATTGCCTTTTTTTTTTTTTGTTTTTAGTTTTTTGTTTTTCTTTTTTTTTTTT
>VZRH01000532.1:125909-157666 GCA_013397555.1 Urocynchramus pylzowi | reverse complement strand
ATAAATTTTTGTTTTTTTTTTTTTTTTTTTTTTTTTTTTCTATGAAAATATTTGTGTTTTTCTGTCTGTTTTTATTCAAAGAACCAGGCACTGAAGTTCTAATATACATATGTATAGAGAACTAAATTATAAATTTTATATTCATATTTATATATATGTATATTAAAATTCCAATCAAAGTCTGTGCATACTCAAGGTTTATGCATGATGTTTTGTTGTAAAGGTTGTTTTCTTTGTTTCAGGCTCCCTCCTAATAGCATAAATGCATAAATTAATACATAAATTAGTATAGTAACCATTTGCCAGATATTGTGTACTTTCTTCTCTTTCTTCTTTACTCTTTAGATGGTATCTCCTTGCAGGTAGGAAATGTCTTAATCCTTAATCCATTAGTGTACCTCCATTTTAGCAGTGTTTTGAAGAGTGTAGGCTGATGGTGATACAACCTGAATGTTGCCCTGATGTACGAAATTATTCTCACCAAAAGAGTAATTGTTGTCTCCAGTGAAACCTAAATGTATCTGTTTTACTAGAGTACTTTGCCAAGAGAGGTATCAGTCTGCACAGAACTAACCTGTCAATATTCAGGAGTTTTCATCTTTTAAAATATTATTTTATTGACACAAGAATACTGAACCATAAAAGAAACATGAACAATGACTATAGATCTGCAGTATACAATGGTTACTGAACATAGACATTTTTGCCATTTTTTGTGGATGACAGTATGGATATGCCCACTTAAAATTAACTTTATAATGGAGGGGTTTAAATTTTTTCAATAAGCATGAATGATTAATAGCTCATGCTGATACTAAAGAACCTTTTTCACTTCCACAATTATTTGGTGAAGCCATAAATTGTTGTCATTTTGTCTTGTAAAGTTTTGATTATGTTGAGCTGGAAAAACCAAAAATGTTTTTTGGGATATTATTGGGAAAAGATAAAAATTCAAAGGCAATGAGATAAAAAGTACTTATTGTTTTACTTCAGTTTAAAATGTTTCATTAATTAAAAAGAAAAGAATTAATTAACTTTTACAGTGAAGAAATTCTATTCAAAAATATAGACTGTAGACTAACATGACTTACTTTATTTTTCCAAGAGGATTTACATTATCAAAACCAAGCTGAAAAAAAAGACTTCTTTAAAAAGCTACTAAATTACTTTGTCTTTCCAGTGGTTATCAGGAAGTAGGCTGATATATACCTTCATGACATTCTAATATTCAGAAAGGACACAGTGACATTTCCTGCCAGATGGAAACAAGATGCATAAAATATATCATAAAATACATCATGTAAAGCAGCAGTACCTGTATCTCTAATTCTCCATTTGCAATGTTGATCATGACCTCTCATAAGCCTGTACTATTTAAGTTTAGCCCTATTTGGAAAGCAGCATTCAAAAGGAGAAAATTATATTTTCTTCATAAAGAAAATATGGTAGGGTGGAGGAGAATAAAGACATTTATTTCATTTTTCTAAATAAAGATTGATACCGTATTCAGTAAGTATATTTGAAATTCTATCCTTTGGTATTTACTTACATAAATACTTCTAAACAAAAAGATAGTATTAACAAGTCCATAATAGAGAAAAAAAAACCCCATACCTGGCCTGTTGATGCCTTTGGTGGTGGAGGGGCACCTTCATTCTTGCCATCTGCTATCTCAGGTGCTAATTTTGGTCTAGAAAATACTGATTTTAGTTTTCTAAACATCTTGCCTCTTCAGCTCCCCTGAAGCCTCTATGACTCTTTTACCATGAACAGGTTTATAGCACATGTTTTCTTGCCATCAGTAATCAAGCCAATTAGCCAGTTAATCAGGTTTAGGTCTGATTAGTGCCTTAGAGAAATTTCTTGCACACTCTATTTCAGTGACATTTTTTTGGTCAACACTAGCACTTTTTCTTTTTATCTTGTAGAATAAGTTATTTACAAGTTATTTCTAGTCTTAACAGTTACACCATATACAGTTCCACTTTTCATGCAAAAAAGTCAGAGGAGAGTGATTTTTTTTTTTCTTTTTAGAATAAACCAGTGTCTAATCTTTTATGTATTGGATATTAAGCATTTAGTTTATGTTCAGAGATAAGGTTTTAAGTTGTTAGCATATCTGTAGTTTAACCAGGAAATGAAAATATTTAATTAATAAATAACCAACAATACAATACCTGATGCCTCAAAAGCTTTAATTTGTTTGCAGTCCTGAACTTATTTTTAAGTGAATGACAATAAAAGGTCTTCTCTTGGGGTTTGTTTTGGAAACTTTATACCTTGTCTTGTTGTTCTTATTTGAAAACATGAAAAAAAAATTGTCTTTCATTTTCTAATGTGTTTACAAGCAATACATTTTTTGGTGTCTTAGCTAGAATTTTGATGAGAGTAAGTGTTTGGTGAGTGAATATCCTATAAATAAAAAAAGCATAGTTTATAACTGGAACATGATATTGAGATTCTATAGGGTTTGGGTCATCCTATATAAATCAGGTATGGTTTAGTTTATAGATAAATTCAGTTTCAAGTATCTCTTCTAATGCCATGTAGATTAAGCTCCTGTTGGCAAAGATCTTTACAAATTAATTGTCTCTTTTTTATCCTTAATTTCACTTTATGTATTACTAGTCTATGCCTTCACTTTGAGCTTTGAATTTGAGCTAATAGCTTACACTTGATTTATGCTGCTCATCAAGGCATCAATAAGTACAGAAACCTACTCCTCTGAGTTATTCCTTAAATGACATATTTAGCAATTACATCGAGGCATTGAAAATGTCCCTCCTTGGGGTTTATCATTTGGCAAGGATGGTTTTTAATCCTTATTCTACCATAGCAGCAACTGTAAGAATGAACCAACAATATTCATTAGTTTGCAGGTTTTTTCCCTCCAATGAAACTTATGAAGCAAACTTTGTAATGGTTGGCCAGACTCCAGTTTTGTGACTGGGAACCTCCCCCTGGGCATGATTATTTCACAGTTGCTAGATACAGCAAGAGCTTAGAACCTCCACTTATTATTAGCCTCTATGACCTGATTTACTTTAAAAGCAATGCAATTCTTGCAAATCTTTCAAACTGTTTTTAAAAGTAGGGTTTGGACAAGTAAATTATAAATTAATATATAAAGTATTTTCACTTATTTATGCAGGTCTGGACAATAGGTAGCTTCTTTTCTTCTGGATGTGAATTTTCACATCACCTCATAACAGAAGAATCTTAGAAAACAAATTAATTCTTAATTTCTTTTGTGAAATTTCAGTGGATTAAATTGACCAGTTCAGGAAACTTTAAACAATAGCCACATCCAAACCATATTTGAATACTGAGCCTTTTTGAGAGTAACCATTTTCTCATTAAAAAAAATTCTCAATTTCTAAAATCTTTTAGAACAGGTAGTTTTGTCCCTTTTTTATTAAAAATGGTAAAGTTCTGCATAAAAATCCATAATGCAATGAAAATATGTAATCTCTCTTAATAATTTCTGCAAAATTATGCCCAGTCATCTTTTCAAAAATGAGAAGTAATACATTTAAATGCTTGTTGTAAATATAGTGTTTATGCTGGCATATAATTTATAATTAAGAGGTGTGCAAAAGGAATGTAGCAGACATTAAAAGGAAGGTGCCTTTGGAAATATGTGCATACCATGGACATCCACAGTTAATGAATGCTACATTTGCTTAGTCTGTGACTAATTAAACAAATGTTTGAAATCCCTTCATATGATCTGATTTTGTAAAGAATAAGCAGATTACAACAAAACTTATATTTGGATACCAATAGAGATAAATTCATGTCTGACCCTCGTGAAATGACTGATCTGCTTCAATGCATTTGTTTTCTTCTATGTGCAATGGCTATTTAGGTATTTTTACCACACTTTGAACATGCTAAAAGCACTTCGGGGAATTGAATACTGTGATGCACTGTTAAGTAAGAAGATTAAGAGTGCAGCAGAAAAGAAGATAGACTCTGTGCAGTCAGCTTCTTAGCTACATTGGCTTTGGGCAGGGCTTACTAGATGCTGTATTTATGGTAAACCCCAGAGGGTACAGAGATTTCAAGCCTCTCTCATATATTCTCTAGCTGCAGGATGACTATATCCTATATCTGGTATTGATTTACCTCCTATCCTTTTTTTTTTTTCCCTCAAGGAAATATTTTTCTTCCAGTAAAAAAATGTGACATATGCATTGGCTTTTCAAACTTTTGATAAGATTTTTATTGAAAGGATTTAATTTTTAATCTTAAAGAGTGCAGTACTTAAATAATAAGAATACACAAAAGGAAGTGTGACTTCTTTTTCTGAATAATTAGGAGAGTTGTTAATACGAAGAGATTCCTTTTCTCAGGACTATTTTTTGAGGTGGTTTGGATTGGTTTTTATTGGTCTTTTTTTTTGCCTGGAACTTGTAATAAAATGTTTGAAAGCATCATGAGCACAGATTTAACTCCCAATGTAGTTAATAGGCATAGAGCGAATTTCAAAGACTGATTTTCATTCCTCCAAAGGTAGTGAGGTAGTGTCAGTTACTCCATTTGTTTGAATGTACAGATCAATAGATATCACTTGGAATCTTTATTTTGAATTAAGTCATGTGTAACATTTTAAAAAGATCAATGCCTGGGTTTCACTTCTGTTCAGATATTCTCTAGATGCAAAATGTAGTGTGCAGATGTTTTTCGTAGGTATCTTCAGTTTATCTTTGTGATTTAAGGATCTTGACAGCTAAGAGTAGCACATCTTTCTTTAGAGCTCTGTAATAGTAGTAGTAGTAATGTAATAATAGTAGTAGTAGTAGTAATGTAATAGTAGTCAGACAGAAGCTGAATCTAGCACTTTTCATAATTTTTTCTCCTTCACAGTGTAATGTTTGGAAATTTTCACTATTTGTGTGGATTAATGAAAACTATAACAGTAATTTATCTATCTTAATGTTGGGGTTTTTGTTAAAAGACTTTATTTTTTTCCTCAGATTAAAATTGTTTTTGGAGCTCAGATTGCTCATATCTACTTATTGTCTTCTTTTTTCAGTGGAGATGATAATATCTTCTAACTAACTCTACCTTAATAAAGAAAATGCTTTCAGTGGAAATATATTTCCTTAGGAATATTATCACAGTCATGGCCAGATGTATGCATTACAACTTTAGTATTCAGTGAGGTATCTAAAGAAATTATAAAGATTTCTTACAGGGTGATTCCTTCACCATTTTACTATATCTAATTTTGTACTGATTAATAAGGCTTTTCATATGTTGCCATTTATATGCTGCCACAAATCTTCTGCATCCTAAGTTTGAGGCAGTAATAGGTCTTATGGTCTGGAGGAATCTGAAAATTTGTAATAATCTTGATTGTTGGGACTTCAAGGAATGCAGACTTTCTTTAAAATTCAGTTTTATTTGTAAAATCAGATCATAGGATTTATTCAGCTTACAACAAAAAAGAGATCAGAACACTTTTTTGGGCATTATGCTGAAAAAAGACAGAATGTTGTTATTTCCTATTCCTTTTCCCAGTCCTCTATATAAAATTGCTTAGTTAAGTTGAGAGCCATATCCTAAAGGCTCATTTTCTAGCCACTGTACCAGATCCCAGCTAGCTTTGAATATGATCATAGAATCATGCTGTAATGTGATGTGTGGGTTGTAGGAGGTGACAAAATTGACTGTCAGCCTGCCAAAATTATAATGGCTGATGCCACTTTTTGCTAGTGACCTCTTTTGATGAAAGTGACATGTGACTTAAAGGTGTAGGATTTAAGACACAAGAAAAATTCAAAGGTCTTTATGTTTAGTTATGACATTCATCTGCAGGCATAATAAAAGCTGAGGTAAGGTTCTTGTCTACTAGTAGAAGGTACACTTCCTCTAGCATGTCTGGCTTTTTTTCTTATTTTCTTTCCCTGTCTTTTGGCATCTCTTTTTTCCCTTAGAGCAAAAAAAAAAACCAGGCACCATAAATAGATGTTTATGTCTGAATTTCTTACATGTCCTTATGGGCAGAATTTCTTTAGTAACATCATTGTCACTGCCTAAAATGTGACTCATCACATGAGAAAGCTTTATCTGCTAAGCTAGAGCTCAGAAGTGTCTTACTTAAATGAGTATCCAAAATTAGTCTCTGAACATAGAGCCAAAAAGGAACAGACTCTCTAGAAAGGTAGCTGCAAAAACTAGTTAGAGGATTCTCTGCCAGGGCTACATCACTGAAAGAATGAGGTGTCCTGCAGCCCCTCCACAAAGACCACATAATCTCAAACCAGCAAGTTAGGGTCTCCTCAAGTACCTTCATGAGTACACAGTACTTGTTTGGAATGTGAAAGAGGTCACTCCTGTGTCAGAAGCAAACAAAACCTAAAAACCAGTGGTCTCATGCCACATTCAGCCATTTAGTAACCTTATACTGCTGAGGTCATAGTCCCCTTTCTTTTCCTATTTTTCGTCTCCATGAAGAACAATAGATTGCTGTAAAAAGAAATAAATTCTCTCCCACAACATTTAGATGGGAAATTGCCTGTATGTGGTCTGCTGGATATTTCCCAGGGGAACCCCTCTGTGTGTAAGGCACTTCAAGGGAAACTGAAGTAGTTCAAAATATGAAGTTCAGGCGCTAGAGTTTCTCAAATATACTTGTGCTGGTTTAAAACCCAGCGGGAACGTTAGGTCCACTCAAGCTGCCCCCCATTCCTCCCTTCCAATAGTGGACAAGACACTTTGAGAGAGCAGAAGATGGAATCACAATTTGCTAAAAAATTGCATATAACCACAACAATATGAATAAAAGAACGTACAAAAGGAGAGTGTTTTACCCACAAAAGGATATTTACTACCGAACAAACAAAACACCTGCTGAAGACAGTGCCTGGTGTGGTTTTCCCAAAGGCAGAAATGAAGACAGCCTCTGCTGAAACCATGCCATGATGTTATAGGTACAGAATTAAACAGTGCTAGAAACTGTACAAGAAACCCTTGTCTCTCTAACGATGACAATGTGAGATGAGCTCAAACATCATTCTGTACTGTTAAATTTTTTTTGGTGAATACATACTGCACCTGTTTACAGTAGGAAAGTTGACAAGGGTTCCTTTGCTGAATGTCTTCAGTAGGAAGCCCCAGGAGGATAACAGGGAAGGGAGACAAGCTTTTCCTTTGAAAAGTCTGACTCCTGGACTGGAGCCTGCATTTCAGTGTGGAGCTGCATAGACTGCCTTTGCACCAAATTTAAAAAACTTTTACTGAAAACTACTGGACAAGTAGTTTTTTTCTGCCTGAAGGGTATTTACATCAGGAGTTAGAAAACTAAGTCACATTTTTAAAATTATTTTCCCTCAAATGCTAGTAGGAGCAGTAAGATCTCTGAACCGTGCAAGCACAGGCTAAAATAATAGGCTGTCGAGAATTTCAATAAAATGTCAAGACTCCTAAAAAATGTGTTTCTGCTGCTTTGTTTTCAAGCCTTATAAAATAGCATTAATCTGGAATGCTTATTGTTGTTAAAAATTTTGATAATGTAGTGTTGGTTTCAGAGCCACTGCTTCACATGTATTTTTATACTCAAAAGAAAAATGCAAGGGTTATTCTCTAGTAACTATATTTATGTGTTAAACTTTGATTTCACACCAGACTAGCCAATTATCATTTACTTATTTAACCTCTGATCACTGCTTCTCTTCTGTAGAATACCATGGATAACAAGGATGGTAGAGTGGTAGAAAATAATTTCTTTCCCTTAAATAAAACTCTGAGAAAACATTGGGTGAGTTTGTCTCTCACATGTTTGAGTGCATCAGGAAAATTAAAATTCATTGTACATGCAAAGAAAAGATATTCTTGAACACCTAGATCTCAAATTTTGATAGGGTTTCAGTCTAAATCCTCCATTTTGGAATTCAGAACCATCTAATATGAGATGAAATGAAATAAAAGGATTAAATAAAAGGATTTTTATTAAATCCCATTAAATAAAAGGATTTTTTCCTTTAAAAAATCACAACACAAAAGAAAAATATCCATAGCCAACCAACCAACCAACTGAACACAAAAAACAAATCAAACCAATGAAATAAGTGTCTTTTGCTCAGAATATTTGCAATATATAATCTCATTCTTGGTGCCAGGTTTCTGTTCAATATCATCTCAACATTTTGCAATTACATTCTCTTATAGAAATAAAGTGGGATTGGGGAGGAAGAGAGAAGAAAATAGTTTCTTACACAAAAAAGTATCTGAAGGTGATCAGGATAGAATTGCAATTTCATGTTCAATATTTGTGGGGTTTTGAAGATTCCTTTCTAATAAAAATGAGAATTTTAAGAAACAGAAACAAATATGATAATTTAAGTGATGCAGTCCCCCTATTTATTTTTTTTTCTTAAGACTACTTTACTTCTCAATTGCTTTAGTTTTAAGAGCTTGACATACTTTCTTGAAGAGGGACTGTGGAGATGATGACATGGCTTAATTTAGGTGAAAAAGGACCCAGAAGTGCAAGAGAGGGACCTGTGGGGAAGAGCAGAAATAAGTGTGGGGGAAAAACATCTGTGGCTACGGTACTGTCTTGCAAGCAAATGAACACAGTGGGGAGGGGAGGAATAGAGGGTTATACACTTAGGGTCTTTCATGCCAGCAATGTTAACACTTGTGTATGTTAACACTTCTATCTGAGGGAAATGGAAATAGAAATTTGGTTATAAATTGCATATCTTCTGGAAAGCTGAAATTCATTGTGCTATCAAAAGAAGAAAAACTCTCAGAAGTGTATAATGTATTCCTCTAAACACATCATATTTTCTATGTACCCTTAGAGCATCCTATTCCCACTGCAGTGGTGCTAAGCCTTCTGTTTCCGCTAACATAAATATTTAAAGCATGCCACCAACACAAACTACCTCATCTAGTCAACAACATGGAACAAACTGCAAACTGAGTACTGAAAAACAGTGCCTTAGCAGAGAAAAAACCCCAACACCTTAAACATGGAGGTAGTTCGATATAATTGATAAAGCACTGAACTAGGACTTACACCACTTTCAGTCAGTTCATCAAAAATTTGCATTTTTCCTTTGTGTACTTTCCTCTCCTTAAAAGTAATTACTGTCTGAGGATGCTTTCCCTGTCATGCAGAGATCGAGACTACTGTATATTTTTTTTAATTCTAGCCTTTTTTTGCAACTTTCAGAATTGTTATGATTGACAAATAAGTTGTTTGGATAGGGAAACCTCTGGTGGAAGGAATAGGAGTTCTTGTTATTTTTAATTCATTATTAATGGTACTTAACACTCCAGTTTCCTCTGATGAGATAGTGCTTTATGAAAACATTCATATGAGGAAATATTAACACTTTGTGTAAGTAGCTTGGCTCAGAAAAGTAGTGTCTAACATAGACTGTTCCAAGTGCTGTACTGGCTTCTGCTTTCTCTTTTCGCCTTCTTTTAAAAGGGAGGAGTGAGAATATTTTAATGCAATTATCCAGTGAATTCTATCATAAGCTTAAATCCAGGGCCTGTCTTTGGTTCTGACCCCTGATAAAGAGGGATTCATATTCATAGTTCCCATTCTTTTGTAATACTAGGCTGACCTAAAGATGAAAATAACTATCCTCAACATCTGCTGTTGAATCAGTATAGCTGTATCTATTATAAGTCAAAGATTAGAAGGAGAGGCAGAGCAAGTGTTAGCCCTGCACTTCCATCACTTGGGAAGTGTAGAGCAGACTGGTAACTTCCCTTGTAAAGATGGGAAATTTTATGTAAATAATTTCATTTCCACTTACTGGATAAAATACATGAAACTTGTAGGAGTGAAAATCAAATGGAAAATTCTTCTAATAAGCCTTGACTCTAGAGTAATCATGAGCTGACTGGCCTGCAGTTCAAGAGAGTCTGGTGTTAATGATAGACTTGATTTAGCAACTCATTTGATTCAGTAATAAAAGGCAGAAGAGTAATGACTCTATAAGCAAGCCATGCTCCATTTCTAGTTTCTACTGTGCCTCTCTTTTACAAGTATAACATTGATTATGCTTCTGATCAGCTCCAAGGGAAGCAGTAGAGGTTAATGTTGCTAGAGACACTCCCATTATACAATGAGATAGATTTGAAAAGAAGGGTATTGCATGGCAAAAAAAAAATCCTTTTTTGGCTTGACCTACTCTATTCACTTTATGTTTGCAGGAAGGGGTTTACTTATGTTTAGGTAATGCTATGAAGAATTCATATTCCCATTTTACTAATATTTTTTGGGGGCAATGTGAATGAAAATTTGTGAATTTTAAATTTATAGGTTGTTACTCACCTCTCCTAATGAAATATAATTCATCAAATTTTGACATTTCCATCCTACAGATAAGAAAATCCTTTATCTGTTGGGGCCTGCTAACCACAACGTTATTTTAAAACTTACCTGATTTCTCTTCATTTTAGTTCATTATCTCTTTAACCTCAATATTACCACCTCCCCCCAAAAGCATCTTTCATTACTTTTAATTTTATCTCTACCCAGCTGTCAGATAATTTGAGGAGAAGGGTAGTTTAACTTTCTTTAACTCAATGTGCTGAAGTAAGCTTGCACCCATTTGAAACTTCAGTCTGTCTCCTGTGTCCCTATGCACCACTGGAATGGTTCTGGTGGGCATAAAATAGTTGTGAAAGACAGTAACTTGCACTAGTGATTTTTCTACTTGCCATCATCTGTCACACTTTTTGATTCTGTTCTCCTGGGATATGTGTATATGGATAATTTTAAAAAGGGTGAATTCCTTCACTAAAGTTGTAAATGAAAAAAAAAGTGATGTAATTAGTTTTCTGCTTAAAGTTCACCCTGTCCATAAGTCTTTGAATAACTGTTTCTTAAGTGTTAGGAGTTATATATGAATGCTCTTAGACTGCAGTAGTATGGACAGAAACCTAGATAAAGAGATTCTAAAGGTGATATAGGATGTTTGGTGGTAGAATGCAGTAAAATATTTGCTTTTCTAAGTCACTAGTACTTTTATTTAAGGAGGAAAAAAAAACTTTTAAAGAACACCTGAAGAATTTAAAGGAATGAAATAGACACTTTTCTCCCCTCCTGCATTAGATTTTGCTAATACATTTGATATCAGGTCTAAGCTTGTTCTTGGAAAAATGAAAGTTCCTGCAGTTTAGGCAAATAGATTTATTTAGTATTTAAAAGCTCAATCAGTGCTGTACAAGCTGGAAAGAAGCCATTTCCTTTCTGGTATAGATTTAGCTTGGTTATGGCTCTCACTGCTACAAAACTGCCATTTCTTATTCAGATAAAATATGACTTTTTTTCTCTCCCCAGCCATTAATCAAAAGCACTAGTAAGTTCATGATTAAGCAGTTTATGAAGAGCAGTAAATTTTATCAGGGAGAGAGAAGATTTATATTTCTCTTTAAAATTATAGTTTTTTCAGTTATAAAGCAGCAGACCAGTAGTCACTTTTCCTTCAGATGAAATCCTGGAAAAGTTCTTAGTTATAACTTTCCTGTTTGTTTAAAAATCTCTGGTCTTTAGGAAAGACCTCATATTTTTAAGGGCACCTGACTGATAGAGAGGGACTAGAAACTGTGAGCTCCCATTCTACTTCCTTCATGTGCATGTATAAGAAGAACATGGAAGATGGCATCTACTCATACTTCCAGTTACCCATGTCTTTTGCATCTTCAGCACCTTTGTATTGTAAGAAACATGTTTCCTCACTAGATTACCAAAACTTCCCCCCCTTTTCACCCCCAACTTAGTGTCAACCCATAAAACCCATGAGTCTTGTTATCAACCATATAGTTATTAACTTTTACTTGTGTAATGATCTGAATTTTCCTTTTTTCTCATTTTCATTTTGCAAAATGTCTCCTAAAATTTCTGATTTCCCTCTTCAGCTTGTTTAAAATCCATTATATTCTTCCTTCGGTATGTTGGTTCCTACCATGCCAGTGCCAGAGAATCCTGAGATCAGGATCACTTTGTTCTGAGACCACTGGACCTGCTTCTCCTGTCAGAGCTCCAATGCTGTCTCCTGCTGAAAAATCACACCAGGTGTTACATCAGGTCTCCCTCAACAACTTCCTCACTCGAATTTATTTTCTCTTGATCTTCTATAACCTTTTTACTTTTGGTCTGTCAAAGCTGTTAGAGAGAAAGCAGCCTGTACAAGCTGATGCTTTTTTGGAATATCAACTTGTGCTCTATTAGCAAGAGCAGCAGCAAAATCCAATACTTAATGGAGCTTCTTGCACCACTAATACACAAAGCAAATCACAGTCAGAGCTCTTCAGCTAGGTTTTTGGATAAGAAGTTTATTTAGACCATGCAATGGATGACAGTGGTCTTGTGGACAGATATGTTTTTTCTGATAATTGAGCAAAACTGGTTTGTAGACCATGAGTTGAAAAGTCCTGCTATTTAATAATACAAGCATTGACAGTTTTGAAGGTAGTGCAACAGGCCCAGCAAAAGACTGAGCACATCCATTCCACGTCAGTAATTTAGAGTGGTCTATTCTTTGATAAGAGATAAGTGTTAGATCTGCAAAGAGTTTTTATTTCCTACCTCCCTTTTAAGTCAATAAATACTGAATGAATATTACAGTATGAGGCACACAGAAATACCTTTCATGATTGTAATCCTGAATGCTTAGGGACCAGGTCTGCTGAATTTACAATCAAATGCTACAGTTTTAGAGCTTCCTGCTGCAGCCTCTACTCTTTTGCTGAATACTACTTAAAACTTCATGTATTAATTTATTCTAGTAGGTAATGTTGTATGGGAAGGCACCTCTTGTGTCATCAAGGTCTCACTTTAAAGTTTATGGGTATGTATTCTGGGTATGCAGTCTTCTGGAAATTAATCAAATTTCTTCTTAGGCATTAGTAAAACTTTAGGTTTACACTCTCCCATCTCAAGGTTTTTCTAAAAAGCTGTGTAGCCTGTAGTTAAATTACAGATTTGTCCTGCTATTTTTTACAAATAACCAATCTCTGCTTACAGCAGTGCTCCTACTTTAGTGGTGTCCTCAAGCCCAAGTGATGGGAAAATTGTCAGATAATTGCACCACTGTCAGCTGGACAAGAATGTACTTTTTTCATATACTCTCAGCTGTCTGAATTTTGATAGACAAAAAAGGGTAAAAAATCCCCAAAATTTTCTGTGTGCAAATATGATCCTGGACTCATGGGAGAAGCAGCCTGCTTGTTAAGATAATGTAATATCTTTACAGTTGCTTTTAACATAGACTGAAAATTACATTTTGTGGTTTCTGTATGAAAAAAGTATTTCATACAGGATATGTAAATATTTTAATATAGATGTTTCTTAAGTTTTTTTAATAGGAGCAAGCAGGTTTTGCTGTACTGCTATGTAACACAAAAACATGAGATAAATACATCCTACAAGATGAGCTACACAGGGGAGTTTACGAATCCCTATTAAATTCAGCAGCCTAATTGTATGCAAAGCTAAAAATGGCTTTGAGATGATTACTGTCTACAGTATCTGACAGGAAACTGCTCTTTCTTAATAGAAGAACACAATAAACTCAACCACCTACTATGCTTTAGCTTTTGGTAAATATCAGGCTCCAAATAATCTGTCACTTTCTTGCCAACTTTTTTGTTTTATTAATTGTTTCTTAATCTGGCTTTATATTTTATTTGCTCTATTTATATTGATTTACTCTTTGTCACACATCTGTCCAATGAATTTAAAAATGAAAAGGTGGAAAAGAATTTTATTTGACAATAAACACTGTATTAAAAAGACTCTGTATGGTCATCTAAATGTAACATGTTTATTCTCATGCCTGCTTTGTCATGAAGTGCAGAGGCTGAGATTCATCCCAACTATCTGAAGGGGGAGCAGTAGGTCTCCTGAAGGGAGATCAGACTCGTTTATGCCTTTCTTCTCACAACATTGTGAAAGGCATCAGGACAAACGAATTCTTGATGAGTGTCTGACATGGTCTCTTAGAGGTCTTGTGGCAAAGCCACAATAATTTAAATACAGAGATTTCTTCTCTAACGGATGGACAATTTTTTTTCAGTGATGCATGTTAACTCTATAATGTCACAGTAAGAAGGCATGATACTGCAGTAGCACTCAGGGATGAGATTGTCCTCTATTTCTGTCTTGTCTTGGAAGATGCACGGCTTTTCTGTGTTCTGGACTGAGTCATGAAGTCCTGCTCTTAGCATAAATTGCAGTGTAGACTTCTCTTGCACCATCTCTTCATGTCTTTTCCTTTCTGTAAAATGGAAGACCACAGTTGCTCTTCAATATTCTGCTATCTCTGCAAAGGTAATTCAAAGAATAACTTGGAGGGGTGGTTGGGGTGAGGTCTCTGTGTTTTTCCTGTACTTTGATCACCACTGTCATGTGTTGCATGGTCTAAATAAACTTCTTATCCAAAAACCTAGCTGAAGAGCTCTGACTGTGATTTGCTTTGTGTATTAGTGGTGCAAGAAGCTCCATTTGTGAAAAGACGGACTATTAATCATAGCACCACAGAATGGCCTGGGTTGGAAGGAAAGGTAATGATCATATAATTCCAATCCCCTGCCATGGACAGGGACGTCTTCCGCTAGACCAGCTTGCTCAAAGCCCCCTCCAGCTTGGTCTTAAACACTTTCAGGAATGGGGCATCCACAGCATCTCTGGTCAACTTGTTCCAGTGTTCCATCCCTCTGACCATCTTCATGGACCTCATCTGGAGGTCTTGCTGCAGCCAGTCCACATCCTGCTGGTCACATTTCTTTTGGTGCAGGGTACAGCTGGCTTTCTGGGCTCAAGCGTGTGATGCCAAGGTATGTCAAGCTTCTATTCAACCAACATCTCCCAGTTTTTTGGCCCAGGTCTTATCTCAATCCTCACCCAGCCTGTATTTATTACTGGGATTGCCCCAGTCCAGGTGCAAGACCTTGCATGTGGTCTTGTTGAACTTTGTTGGATTCTCACAGGCCAATGTCTCAAGCCTGTCAAAGTCCTCTGGATGCATCCATTCCTTCCAAAAACACCTCTCAACTTGGTGTTTTTGGAAAACTTGCTGAGTTTGCATTCAATCCCACTGACCACATGGGATCCCGACCAAGACATTCACATCCACTGACATCCTGACAAAGATGTTGTAAGTCCCAACACCAATCCTTGAGGAATGCCACTTTTGGGACAAAAGGTTTAAAAGTGAAAGAATGGTGAGGAGGATGCTAGATTTGCTTCAGTGGCCTTGCAGATGGGAATGCCAAGGCATGGAGAATAAGGGCGTGGGAAAGCCCATATTTTATGCCTATTGCTATTTCTCCTCTGTTTTGAGAAGTAGAATTTCTGTGTAGAGATAATGTAGGTGTTCTGAGAGACTTGGAAGCACTCTCATGGACATGCTTGAAAATCATCCCCATTCTGGGAGGAAGACGATCAAAGCTCAGAGATCATAAAAAGCACAGGGGAGGTCACAGCATGCTGGCAAATTGTGCGTGGGCCCTTGATAAACTGGTGTGAAGAGCAGCCCCTCCTTTTGCTAGGATGGACTAAGCCTCGTGGGACCTGCATTCCCTCTCAGTGGGACCTGCATTCCCTCTCGTGTGTCTCTGCCTGGGTGTAGCTTAATGATCCTCTGGTTAATGAGGTAAGGAAATAAATATACTGTTTACATTTCAGCTGTGGTTTTGTGGTTATTGTGGCTTCCTGCTTGTCAACACACACAGCCACTCATCAATGATCTCTGCTTGGACATTGAACTGTTGACCACAACTCTTTGAAAGTGACCATCCAGTCAGTTCCTTATCCACCAGTTGGTCAATCCATCAAATGTAAATTCATCTTTTCCAGTTTAGAGAAAAGAAAATTTGACATTGTAGGACAGTGTCAAATTCTTTACACAAGTCCAGGTGGATGACATCCATTGCTTTTCCCTTATCCACCAAATCCACAACCCCACAATAGAATGCCACCAAATTTGTCAGGAACAATTTGCCCTTAGAGGTGCTGTCACAAGTCCCCTCCTTATCTCCCATCTGCCTTGGCATAGTTTCAAGGACAGTCTGCTCCATAAAATGGTGGACATGGAGGTTAGACTGACCAGCCTGTAGTTCCCTGGGTCTTCCTTTCCTAATGCAGACAGAAAAAAAAAATCCAAAAATGGCTGCCAATTTTGGATATTAGATTGATCTTAAGAATTATTATACTCTGGATACCAGATGTGGTTACTGAGTATATGCAATACAAATAGGGGGAAAAATGTTGGATTATGATCTATCAGAAAAGTTGTTAAAATTGAATTTTAGTCCTTCAAGGAGGTGGATCTATTCCATATTATCATGGCAAGTCTGTCAGTTAGGATTGAGATCACATTAGATAATTGAGTTTGCTGGTCTTGCATTGTGGACGTATGGAAGGGTTGAGGCTGTTTCTGGGACATTCTTTCTCCTTGCTCCTATTAGGAAGTGACATACATCCTTGTTACTTCCTCAGGTGCAGAAGTCAGGAAAGCTTGGTGTGGAAGGATAGCTGACAGTGCCATGCCATCTTAGATGACTGCCTGTTTTGCTTATGTGGCTCTCAATTGGCTGCCTGCCTTAGACTCCCAAAATATGGTTGTCTGTGACATATGCTAAAAACATCCCCACAATATGCAGGCTGTGAAGGTTATGTCACTTACCTCCTCATTTGACCAGCTACTCAAAAGCCACCATATCTCTTAACAGACCCACACTTCCTAACACCAATGTGCCAAATACGTACTGGAAACTGAAAACTATCTGAAATCCTTGTGATCAGAAAGTGCAGAGCTTAGTTTATGATCCAACATATATAAAGGACATTATGATTTTACAGGATGTACAAATATTTATTCAGCTTCTGAATAGACAAATTAAACATGGTGCCTGGTAAAAAGAGTTAATGGTATAAAAAATAGTCAGAGAGGCAGGGTATTTTTATAAATTCAAGAAATATGCACATATGTGGAAAAATTAATGAAGTATTCTCACTTGAATTTAACAGAGACTTAGTTGAAGAGAATATGTTATGTTCCATGCCTGAGTTGAACATAGTATGAATGATGGAAAGGGGAATAGAAATAGTAATTAAATAAGCTATTGGAAATGAGACTGCAAAGGCTGGAAGAGCCAAGAGGCTCTTTGCATGTTCAGTATAAAAAAAAAATCTAAGACAAGAGAGCAATTTTCACAGAATTTTGAAGGTAAAAATAATGAGGCATTTATATAATGTGAAGAGAGAATTTTCTATAGAGAAAGTTCCATAGACAACATGATGGTTATACATGGCTGCACTTTAGGACAACAAGTATATGTGACTTGATGTCAGAGTCATGATGGATCCAGATGCTATAAAGTCTGCTGGTGAGAAAAAGAGGAATAACTTTCTTCATCTTCTCACTTGCTTACAGTGGCATCTTAATCCTGGAATACATCTTAAATTTAAAAACCATCCCTCCATTTCTGCTGTGGTTTAGACCCATGGTGAGTGGGCTCTCACTTGGTGTTTGTTTAATTGTTCAGTAAACATCTTCCTGGGAATAAAAACAAATTAAACAAATAAACCACTTTATTTCTCTGTGGATTATGTTTCATTCTATGAAGCCATAACCTCAGGAGTTGTGTCCTTTCTCTTGGTTTTTTTACTGACTAGAAGTATGACTGTGTGTATATATTTTTAATGCTTTCCAATAATCCCTTAGGATTTGTGAATCAAGGACTCTCTGTATCTGTGATGAGAATTTGTACTTGGATAGGAACATAAGTCTTGCAATCCCTTGGGATAAGAATTTTTATAGCTTTTCTTCATTTATTCAAGAGAAAAAGTTTTAAATTACTTGAAAGATGTTTTGAGAAGAAAATCATTAAACAAGATACATCATTTTCTAGAGAACTTGACAATAAGGAGAGTGAAAAAATTGCTGCATTTTTGAAAGCAAGATAGTGGACCAGTTACTGAGTATAAACAGAAGTAGGCTCAAATATATTAGGGTCTTAAAGAATGGATATTTCAAAAATATTAAATTTAATTTTCAACTATGCTACCAATCACTGAAATTATACCTATTGTGAAGGAAAAAAAGGCCTTGCCTTCAAATCCATGAAAAGTGAAAAATTTCAAAGCACAAATCTTCTGCAACATTTATTTCACATTTTCACCATTTACTGGTTTAGAACATTTTCAATACTCTTCAGTTTATAAAAGGTTCACAAAAGGTTAATATCAGTTCTCAGTAGAAGGACCCATTTCGAAATGGATGAATTCTTATCCATTGTCCTGAGACAGAAGAGTCATTTGAATGAAGAGCCACATCATTAAGTCTGTCCTTGTCAAGTCCATTTTATTTATTGCTAAGGCCACTGTCAGATACATAAGCTTTCACATGGCATGGTATTGCACATGCCATTTATATTGAATACTATATTTTCAGTGGTTTATATCTGCCAACAAAGCAAATGGTTGGAATGCTACTCATTGAGTGCTGAATTTCTTTTATTTTTGATTGAACTTGGTGGTATGTATCAATTCAGTTTCCCAGTAGACTTTTTTGGCTATTTTTTTTCAATAAGAAACAATGAAAAGATATTAATTTGAACAAATATTTTGTAGAACTCTTCCTTATAACTGTGCCACAAATTTGAAGAGACAAGCTTGGTCATCTTCCATCTTTGCTGCATCTCAAGGGGCTTGTAGACTTCCTAGTTTACATGGGTAGCACAAACCTGTTGGAACTTGGAATGGCACAAAATCATTAGAGAATTAGGCTGTAATGAAGCAGTGTAGGAGGAAAAAAAAGGCTTTGAGGAAAAAAACCTGTGCCTTTTAAAAGAATTTTTACCTATGCCTCGCAGCAGCCTCTGATATAAGAACACTTGCCTTGCAAGTTTTGGTGAGGAGGAATTCACTGCTGTGACTTCTCCCACAGGAGATGGCTGAGCTAGATTGGAAGAGGCAACACAGCTGAAGACAGATGGCAAGAAGCTGTGCCTTGTCTGATCAGCCCCACTGGTGCTGCTCTGCAGTCTCAGGGCTGGGGAGAGCAGGGGGACCTGCTTGGAGACCCTGTGCAGCTCTGCACAGTTGTACGTGTGCTGCGGGGCAGGAGGTGGCACGAAGGACATCTGAGAATTCTGAGTGCTTTAAAACTTCTGCCATGTGGCTGCTGCTCACATCAGCTTCAAGAACAGGAATTTTAACCCAGGGAGGGTGAAAGCCTCAACTTCAGCTGGCTTTTAGATGGGCAAAATACTTCTGGGGCAGACATTTAAGGAACTCAGGACTTCTGGATAGCAGCATGACCAGTTTAAAGTTATGGTGAAAGCATAGCAAGAATGAATCTTGTTGGGACCTCAAGAAAGAGAATTGGATTAGAGTTAGTGTGCAATTTTCCACAGAAAGGCTTTTTACATGAGAATGTGTTGCTTCAACAAAACTGAACCTTTCCTGAAAAAGCAATGCAGAATCTGACAGGAAATATCATTTAATCAAGGGATGACTTTTTTAAATCAAAAAAAGAGTGACACCTGAACGGCAAAGAGGTTATATCAGAATCAACTTTGTATTTTCTTTCAAGTGGGTTAATCTCCTTGAGTTATGATATGAAATTTTAAGAAAAGTAGCTTCAACCACAGAACTTGAATTGATTAAGAGATGAGGGAAGCTTTGTCTGTGGGAAATATGTGCCAGGTGCCCATTAGAATGCTCATGGATAAGGTGGATAATACTTTATGTTAGAATAGCTTTTTAATGCTCCTTTCTCCACAGATATAAAAAATTCTTGATGTGTTCTATTCTATGTTCTAATACTGAACAATAATGGTTTGGGTTTTTTTCTGAAGGTATCGCTCACTGTGTAATTAAGTAATAATAGTCCTACATACAATCTTTTCTAGCTAACTGCTGTAGTCCTTTCACTTTTGAGCCTCACTACTTTCTTGGAAAGTTGTTATTTATTCTGCTTATAAATGATTTTATGTTTGCCAATGTAAGCATAAAAGAGTCCAAGTCTGAGCTAAGAAATAAAAATGAATTGTGTATCTCTACCTTTCAGGATATGTCCAAAGACAGTAAATTAGCTAATTGCTAAAAGCTTCTTTCAGAGCTCTGCAGCCTCCAAACTTACAATAAAACCCCAAGGCAACCTCAGGTCAAATAAATAATACTGCAAACATAGCATTTACATTGTTCTGCTTTAATTTAAGGCTTAGGTTACATGGATCATTGCATTAAGCTGTTAGAACATCATGAAAAGTTCTCCCAGAATCAGTAGAGGAAAGTACTTTAAGGGATGATAAACAGGTTTTGTTGGGATTTACAGGATATACTCATTCAGAATTTCTGTAATTTTGCATTTTTTCAGCTACCCAATACAAATGAGACAAAGTGTAACTGAACAACATTGATTGCAATAACAAAATGATAATGCTTTTAGCCTAATTTTTTAATAATATCTGGCTTATATGGACATTTTACCTGTCTTTAGTTCACCACAGTAATTTTTTTGTGTTGGCCTGTGTAGACAAATCTGACAAAAACTTAAAGGTGTAAACCTCTTATGATATTACAGAAAGGTCTGAATTTGTGTTCCTGCTGATGTTGGAGGTAGATGTTAACTGTAAGCTGATCAAATGGAAATCAGCCAGCCAAGAAATCTATGAACAGTTATTGTTATGTCCATAGCTCTGAATCAACTGCATGGTGGTTTGTGCTTCATCAAAGTGGTTGGGCAGGAGGCAGGAGAGGTTTGGAATCTAGAGGATGAAAGCAAAATATGATGGTTTTGTTCCTTGGGAGAGGCGCTGTGTTACACACACTGTGATCACTGAGGTTTGCTATTCTCCTTAGAAAATAATTTGAAAAAAATAAAATAATAGAAAAAAATAAAATAATCACTACACAAGTGATGGCTACACTCTTTTTTACCACCTCCCCCACACCCCCAGCCCCCCCCCAAAAAAAAAAATCTATTTAGATTTATCTTTAGGACTTTCATCATGTGTCTAATATCGTTTTATAGTAATTTGGGCTTTGAAGCAAGCGCTGTGTTGTCAATGCTCAGAACCATACTGATTCTACTTACAAAGTCACATCACCATTTTGTAAAGAGAAAAGGAAGCCCTGAAATAAATACATATAAGGTAGAGTACTAGAGTTCATGTTTCATTAATTTATTTTGAGTGATCCTTGCCAGTTGTATTTTATTTCTGCCTTGATGAACTTTTGTAATACTAATAATTTGGCTGAGTATTCAAAATGCTTTGTGTTTGAGACCTCAAGCCTGAAAAATATAAATTTTCTTCAGTGCTAACTTTATTTCTCTTGAAGTTGAGTAAAAAAGCAGAAAACTGGAGGAACTTAGTAACACTGGAATATAGGGCAGAGAAAACTGCCTATGTAACTCAAATGATTATGATGGGTAAAACTCTTGACTTTTTTTTCCTTCAGTGCTAGATTTTTTTTCTTTTAAAAGAGATGGAATCAAATAGCTTAATATTTAAACAGACTCACTTCAACTTTCTTATTATTTTCTGTGGATTAAAGCATATTTGGAGCCTGACACTTCTTCTCACATTAAGTTTAAATGAGGATAACTTTCTTTAAAAATAGTGGAATAATTTCAGTGCAAAATTGGCTCCATTGTGAGGGTAATCAGGCCAGTTAGTGGCAATACCAGAAAGACGACAGCAGTTTTACCCATGGAAAGTATATATAGTGGCTTTAGTCTCTGCAGGATATCTCTCTCTATGCAATTCAAAGAGTGCAGTCAATAGAATAAATACCTTGGTCACATTCTGAAAATGACACTTACCAAAGGCAGTTATTAGTGGTTTGATTTTCTAGTGTTCAGAGCGTTTAAAGGTGAGATGTGCAGCCCTGCATACTGAGATTCAAAGGATGGCAAATAGACATAAAAGTTTTCTCACTTATTTTCGTGAGGGAAATAGAATGTAAGATCAGGAAAAAATAGCTCTGCTAAGACTGGAGACAGCTTTCCCTTGGTCTCTCCAGTAACTCTCTTTGAAAGATGGTTATCACCATTTTTTAATGTAAGAAGAGTAGTAGTCTTGCATTTAAATTATGCACCTCAGCATTCAGAGTTTCAGATGGGTTTCTCAGTATTCCTTGTGTTATGTGAATAGGGTAATTGCAATCTGTATATTTCTGATTTGTCATCGTTAAAAATTCAGTTATCACTAGAAAAGTATTTAATGTTCTATCTTCTGTCAGGTTCTCTTTTCTGCCTAAGCTCTGCACAGTGCAGAAATAGGTTTGGGTGAGTAGAAACAGTAGTAAAACTTTCCCCCTTACAACTGAATTTTCTTGTTCCTACCCCAGTAGCACTTTGTCCAGATGCAGAAAACCTAGCAAGCTGGGGTCTGTCCACAGCAATGTAGTCATGGTTTGACACTGGCACGATGCCAGTGCACCCATGAAAATATGTTTTTCTCAAATGACTGCTGTGAGATGTGACCAGAAACAGAGCAGAGCAGACTCAAGCTCAGAAATAAAGAAAAAAACTTTATTAACCTACAACTATAATAAAAGAAACACACAAAATTCAGAATGAAAACTTAGCAAAACATTCCTCCTCCCTGCCCCGCCAATTTCCACCAAAGCACAATGAGACAAAACCTTGGATTCTCAGTCAAGTTACCACCTCTCAGATAATCAATTCTCAGTTCATCAAAGGAGAGAAGAGTCTCTCTTGTACCATAGTCTTCCACAGGAAACACAGTTGAAACCTCTTAAGTTTTCATGACACACATGACACCACCTGGAGAAAATCTGCCATTGTGGCATCCTCCTTCCATGTACAGTGCTCTCACCACTGTCCATGGATCAAAACTACTTGTAGGGTTCCTTTTAAGGATGCTTTGCCAAGTACCGAAGAACAACCATCTCTCACCTGGGGACAACAGTCCCCCCCCTTTTTTACCTCTCCTGGGGCCGAGGGTCTGGAGAACAGAGATCTTCTTCTTCCCTGAAGACAGAGGGCACCACCACACCCTCCTCATCTTTGTTCACTTCACTCCTGTACATGGCGTCACTGCAGCAGTGTCTCATGGCTCAAGCCATTGCCTCCCCCCAAATGCAGTCCCTGTATTACAGGAAAATTGGTTCAATCTATGGCTATACAAGAAAAGTCCAGCCAAAGGCCACTCCATCATGTCTTCCCACCTAGAGTTCTTTCCCATCTTCTCCTGACATCTCAGCTCCCAGGCCGTCTCTCTTCTCTTTCCAATCAAGGAGGATTAGTGTTTTGCAAAGTGTTCTTTGTCTAAGAAAGTGTTAAATTCTCAGGTACTGCTGCCCTCAGGACGGCTGAAGTCTTACAGTAGGCTGCCCGGGACTCCCAGGGCTGGGCCCCTTCCTGCCCCCCCCTTCTCCTTCTCAGCCATGCTGGGGCCGGCCCAGTTCCCCCAGCTCCATTCTCTTCACTCCCTTCTCTGGCCCACCTCAGCCTAGGCCGCATGGCTTCCCTCCCCCACACCCAGCCCCTGGTGGGCAGGGCAGGTCTGAGCGCTTCACTGACCAGAACAGAAAAAGAAAGTTCCTCTGGGAGTTCTTGCTTTTAACCTGCTGTGTTCTCAGAGCATATCCATGTCTTCAGCGCCCCACACCAGGTATCAATATTCAAATCTGACCACTGGTTGGTTTGGCAACAGTTTCCCGAGAAAACTCACTTCCTTGACAACCTAGGACATGTAGTAATATTCAGAATATCTATGGTGGAATTAAGCCAGGAAGGGTACTGAAAGCAGTAAAATTTAGCAGGTTTTGCTGAGGCAAACACAGATGCAGGGACAACTGCAATCTTCTACCATCTATGGGATGTTCCTCTGGATGTGCACCCATAAGGCACACTGGTGTCAAAAAGCTCCATCTCATCTGGTTTCCACTATGTCCTTGTCCTTGGCAGCAGTACAGTAATTGCCTAGTCAGAACTCTACTCATGGTTACACCTGTGTTTGCATATAAATGCCAAGAAATTATGATGTTTAGCAGTAGTGAGAAAATGTTTACAAAGATATTCTTAAAGTATCATTTTTAGGGAACTAATGTGAAATTGTGAAATGCAAATTTCAAACAAATATGATTCAGTGAACCAGAAACAAATTAGCTGCCACTTAAAAATGTCATTAACACATTCAGAAATGCCTTATTTGTTAACATTTTCTGATAGAAAATAGTACTAGGCTGAAACAAAAGCTGAGTTTGAATTACACTGTTCAAATACATGCATGAAATACTGCTTGATTTTATAAATTCTAGCAGACTTAATTTGTTCATATTTTAAACTGAGAAACAGGGAGAATACAGATTTTCCACAGTCTCCCAGAGTGGCCAGCCTACCCTGGAGAGGAACGACTTTTATGTACACCTTACTTTGGAAATCTATTGAAACAAATTGGATACTCCTTATGTGGGAGTGCAATGCCACCAGTGTAACCATGTCACTTTTTCCTCATCCTAAAGCAATTGGTTGTATTTTCATTTACTTATAGGTGCTGCAACAACAACTGACTCCATCTAAACTGATACCGTTTCTGATAATCAGACAACATGCCTGGGGAATGCTTCTGTGCTGGTTTCGTATTTTTGTTCTTCTCCTTCTCTGCCTGGTGTATATTTGTTGGGAAAAATTCTGGTCTTTTTGTCATTATAATCTAAATTTTTTGCTCAGTGGAATGAAAAACTTCAAAAAGATGTAAAAGAGTGACATAAAAACTTGAGCTTCTAAATTCTATGTGTCTTGCCAAAGATCATTGTAAGTCTGAGTGAGGTTTGAGGCATATCTGCATAAAACAATGGCAACACATAACCCAAGTATTGCAATAGAAAATGTAAACCCAGACTTAGAAGTACACAGACTCCTGTGTTTTACTATTTCTCAGAGTTTCCATAAGAGTTCACTTGAGGTATTGATCTCAGTAGGATAGTAGCAGCCCTGGAAACAATGAAATTCCGTACTAGCTCATTTTTTTAAAAATGTAGCTACCAAAGCAAAACTTATTCTGATTTATACTGCATGCTCTATTTTCCTTCTTTGAAGTATCAGAGAAAAAACATGGGAAAAAAAATGAAGTGTAGGGATGGAGGGAAATACAGGACAGAAAAGCAAAGCTATTAAATGGGTTTTGAGATGAAAAAAACTATTTCATCATGGAGAGAGATTAACAGCAGTTTCAAGTCTCTTGAATTTGGATTACTTTGCTCTTGCATACGCCTTAAATCAAGCAGAACAGTTCGTAAACAAGCCTTTATGAGCATCAGAAGTTGTAAATTTGCGTCAATGAATAAATGCAAATATTTGAAACAGAAACTAGGGTCTGCTTTTGCTGAAGTCATGTGCAGAACCCCAAAGTGACTCTAATGTTCAGGGTGAGGGACCTGCTCAGTACAGTAAACATTGTCTAGCACATCCATGTAGTTAAAACACAGCTGTTTCAGGCAGAATAGTACGTTTAAAAGCAGGAATTATAGAACAACTGCAAGGCTTCTTTAGGTTATTTCATCCAATCCCTGCTCAAATCCAGGATGGCCTAAGGTATTTGCTCATGACTTTGTCAAGTTTTCAATACCTTCAACGAGGAACATTAATCAGATGGGTAAGCTGTTCTTGTGGCTGATCACCTACATTGTGATGTTTTCCTAGTACCTGTGCCTATCACCCATCACCTTCTTGCTGTGCAGCAACAAGGGCTGTCACACGCTGTTATCCTGCTGCCTTGTTGGGCAGCATCTCCAGCTAGGTCACCATTTACTTTCTCCTGAAAACTGAATAAACCTGGCTATTAGCTTCACTCTGCACGCCATGGACTTCAGCCCACTGTCCATCTGTCTTGCCTCTGCTGAGTTCATTTCACTATCACTTCTCTGTATCCTTCCTAAAGTTTCTGTTATGAATAAGGGCAAGGGATTTTGAGTTTTTTTTTTGGTTTTGTTTTGTTTTGTTTTGTTTTGTTTTGTTTTGTTTTGTTTTGTTTTGTTTTGTTTTTGTTTTTTTCCGGGGTATGCTTCCAACTTCCTCTTACTGAAGGTAAGGAGCAGGAGAGAAATTGAAAGAGTAGAGTACATAAAGCATCTCTTCCTGCCTGTTTCTACACCATAGTGCAAGAATTTTGCAGTTACAGAAATTATACATCCACAACACAGGTATTTCTTATAATTTCAAATCATACTGTTATAAAACTGAGTTGCAATAATCTGTCTGAATGAATGGAGACAAATGAGGTTGCTAGGAATCCAAATGTTGTTTATCCAGGGAGTTCAGAGGGAGGTACGAATTTAGATCCAGCTGTGTAAAAGTATGAAATACTTATCCAAGAAAATTACATAATCGTAATTCTGCCCTACATCATTTGCAAAGAAAGATCAAATATACTGGTTAAACCAATTAATTTAAGCAGAGTTCAAAAACACTAAAATGTCATTGCCAGAGGTATAAGATTTCATGTGTTGCCAGAGCACAATAAAGGTAAGGTTCCAGTCCAAGTAAGACTTCCTTGTAATAGAAAACATTATCCCAAATCTTCACACACAGATTTTGTGCAATTTTTCAGTGACTTACAGCTAGAGGTACATGCACCCATATGGTATATGCAGCCATATACAAATAATGATAAATAGCTTTAACATGTATTTATCATTATTTGTATATGGCATATATGCCATATTGCAGCATAAAGTTCAGCCATACTGAACTTTGCCTCCTATAACACTCTCAAAGCCAAGAGCTACATGGCAAAAGCCATCAGGAATCTCTTCATACTGTTTTGCAAAATAAGTTAGTTGTCTTAACCCACCAAAACACCAGAAGTAAACTTCAGGTTCCTCTTCACTCCCTTACTACATGCAAAATACTTCAAAAAGCAGAAACTCCAAATGAATAGGAAAACCTTCTCTTTCACAAAGTGGTATATTTTATCAGGGAAAACAGAAACAGTGCTTATAAACACATTCTGCAAATTAGGCTTATAGATGGCTGTCATATGACACCTCACATCACCAATATAGACTAGCAACCTGCATTTTAAGATATATATTTTGTGGGATGCATTAAACATTAGAAGTGATTGCAATTCATATTGAACTGATTAGATGTTTCCCCCTTTCTCCCTACATTATTTGCAAAAGGTCAATGTGTATATTAACAAAATCCTCCTGGAAATTCAGAAAGGTAAAAAAAGCAAAGCCTGCATGCAGACAGGTGAGCAATCAAACACAAAATACAAATTAAATACAGGACCATTCTTGATTTATAAGCTGTCTTATTGCTGCATTTCTAAAGACATGATTTTCTTTTCTCCCCTCTGGCAGTCTTGTATCTCTTCAAATTCTTAACATTAGAGAAGATATGAAAATTATAATCCAAGGGTAATTAAAACCAAGTTGTAAAATTCTGGAAAGAAGATATTTCAGAGTATATTATGGGACAGAAGAGTTAAAATTATTATTTTAAAATCAGCTTGATGATACAGCTAAGTAGGTATTCGTTAATGTTTCAGAAGTTCTGGATGCAAAAAGATATTTAAGTACTGTGATGCACATGCCTTTACAGGATCTACTCTGAGCCTCACAAGCACATGCCAAGGGCCAGGTGCCTAAATAGGCCAACAGTTGTGTCACACTGCAGGGCCTTGCTGAAATTCTGCCTTACTTGGATTTCATTACTGAGGAAATGCATTTGGGCAGGACTGTCTGGATTATCCCTGGCTCCTTTAATCCAAACCAAAGTGATATTTTTCTTGGGGTGT
Source organism: Urocynchramus pylzowi (assembly GCA_013397555.1). Taxonomy (NCBI): domain Eukaryota; kingdom Metazoa; phylum Chordata; class Aves; order Passeriformes; family Fringillidae; genus Urocynchramus; species Urocynchramus pylzowi. The sequence continues at coordinate 129,907 of VZRH01000532.1, read as the reverse complement.
AAAACCCCCAGAATTCACTGGAACCCTGCGAAGCAGTCATTTTAAAGTCTGTGCACTCCTTGGTACTGTGTGTTCTAAGCACATCTACTGTGTTAAGGAAGTTTTCCCATCTTTGGGAAAGTCTGAACCATTATGCAGTTGGGAACACAAGATTCAAGGGGCGGTATAAGAAGACATGCATTAGGGAGCATGCCTTTGCATTACTGTTTGGGTGCGTAATGGGGAAAGGGCTGTAGCCTCTCCAAATTCCTTGCTCCTAAGCACATTTTATGTATTTTAAACCAAGAAGTTACTGAACAAAGTCTCCATGTACTCGTGAGAACAGAGTTTGGTAACCACATAATTCTTTTGGGGGCAGTGGGAGCACCCTAGCCTCACTTGTCTGGTGACAAGGCTCTGATCTCTGGAAAACTCAGGTGCCCTGCTCGCTAGAGGAAAGTTCTGGGCTAGGATATCATGTTGGCGGCACTTTTTCCTCTTATATCCATGTATTTAATGGGGAAAGCTGAAGGTTAACAATTCTATAGGGCTGGGATACCTAGCTTTTGAACACCAAAAAAGAAAAGAGGGGGCACATCTGTCAGGATATAGGAAGCCAAGGTGTAGACCATAAACATTAGCAAAACTTGATCTATTCAGAATTTTCCTAAGGTATGATGTTAGTAGTTTGCTTTTTTTCATGTAGTTGCTTCCATACCAGTGAATTTTCACTCAGTGCTTAATATGTTGAGGATTTTTTAGTAACAAACAGTGCAGCTGCTTTCTATCATCCTTAGGAATGTGGAGAATAATGTAAAGACTAGTATTCTCCAATTGTGAAAGAGTGTTGTGGAAATACATGCTACGAACTGAGATGGAAATCTACCATCTTTCAAGTGGTGTGTCAAGTTTGAATTAGATAAGTGTATTAAATTCATGTCTTCTCACTCCTTGTTTCTTTGTCTCAGTAGGGGTAACAGGGATGATAAAAATATTAGCAAATCAGCGGTGTTACCAGAACTCTTCTCTTCTAAGCAATGAATATTTAAGCATCATCTGGGATTGTTCCAGCTATGACACACAACCAAATGCCGTTCCTTTCAATTTATTGCAAGAACAGTTCAGCTAAGAAGCAGGGAAAGATAACCAAGAGCATTTGGCTGTTCAGAGAGTTTCTAACGCCAGACTGAAAATTTAACTAACTCCCCAGATGTCATGGTTATGCATTTACTTCCCCTTAGCTCCCTACTGACAATTCCGGTCGGTTTCAGCAAGACCTGGAACCTGACACCATTGATGAGGGTGAAACAGTGCTATATTCTGAACCATGTGGTAAAAGAATTACAAATTAAATTAAGACAAGTGAGAAGAACATTGTGAACATCATAATCATTCATATCAGTTACCACTCATCTTTCCAGTCACAGTGGTTTGCAGTAATTTTTATCACATGCCATGTTTGAGCTTATTTTTCAAAGTCAGCCATCCCTTCATATCTTTATTTTTGCTAAGCCACTCACCAGTGTTTTGTATTGCAAGGAATCAGTTCATTTCTGGGCTGTATTCATTAATTTATTTTTAAGAGCGTTTTTATGGGCAGATCTTGATGATGATGAAGAAACTTATTCAATCCCTGTGGAGTATTAAAAGGATGTTTCTTCCATCTACAAAAGTCTGCCAAAATACACAGTGGTTTTGATTGTTCAGGTTGCTGATGGATTTACATTGTTTGATTATTTAAACATTTTATTATCACTTATGAAGGTTGAAAAAAATTTTCTTTGTCTTTCATCTCCTCTTTTACCTCATTCTGATCAATGTTTCAATTCCTTCCTCTCATTGTCTAGGAATGGCTATAATTCCTTCTCTTTCTTCTCATAAAAGAGAGTACAGAGCTAGTCTGCTAATGCTAGAGGAGGTGGAGAAAATTCTGTATAAATTTAAATGTAAAAAAGCTGTCATTAAAAATTTACTGCACTGCAATGTCCCTTCAGTCATGCATCATGACATTTCAGTTTGCAGTAGCTCAGAATGTTTGGATGAGATAAAGTGAGCTGAAATGGTGAAAATGACTAGTTCCATCTTGCCTGCAGTAAAAATATGATGAAAATCATCTTGCAGTCTTCCTCAGCAACATGGCTAATTAACTTTTATATTCTCTGAATACAATAGTTTATTGAAAATAAAAATCAAGAATAACAAGGGTGACATTCTTAAGTTTGTTTGGGTTTTGTTTTGTTTTGGGTTTTTTTTTTTTGTTTTTTGTTTTTTGTTTAAGAGGAACATTTAGAAATCTGGAAGAAAATTTTTAAAAATCATGAAGGCAGTGTCAATGCTTTAAGGATTATTCTGCATTTAATTTAAACCATGTAACTCTTCAGTCTCTTAAATTAAGATGTTTGTAGAGATTTAATGTACATTAAATGAGAACAGAATTTACATCCTTGATGTGTTTGTTTTAGTGTTTTGAATATTTAACATTCAGTCTGTAAAACAGAAGCGAGTGACTATCAATAGTAGGATATCTAATATAAAGCTTCATTTTTAGAATTTGGAATAACACTTACTGGGACATTATTCGACATCAAATTAAGGAGAAAATTCTTGTGAGCTTCAGATTTCGGTGGGTTTATAGAGGAATACAAATCAATTTGTCCTTAAGCCCAAACTTGCAAGATGTAGGACACTGGTCATGGCATTTATCATCTGTTTGTTAATACATATTTTTCTGTAGTTAAGAATGTTCATATGGGACCATACCAAAAGGCAACTTAACCCAATATCCTGCCTTTGAGAATAACCACAAGAGGATGCCCAGGAAAACTTGTACTAAGAGTCATAGCAGAAGTAACATCAGCATTTCCTCTGATGATATCTCAGATTCTAAACTTTTTAAAATTTAGCCAAATGTAATTGCTGCGCAATTACTGACCCTTGGTGGTTTTTCCCTCATTAATCTTTCCAGCCTTTCAATGAAAACATTTAACTTGTGTTTTAAAGGATGCTGTCATTCATTTAGATTCCAAAAACTAAATAAATATAAAACATTTGAAGAGGTGAAGGTTTTCATAAACATAGGAAGAACAGAAATATAAAAGTCAGTATAGAGACATTTTCTTTCATTTCAGATTATCTTCCAGCAAAATTTGGAGTATGTGGTTCTTTGGATTTATTTGAATCCGTGAAAATCAGAAACTAAGGAATGATTTTGTTGTTTATATCATACTGGAGAATTTGGAGAGACTTGGTAATGTTTCCATTGTTCAGGGTGTCTTGGCATTTGTAGTAAAACAAAATCCAAGCCAGATATTTTTAAAAGATAGTTTTAAAATTATGATTTTTACTTGCAACCAGTTGGAATCAGAAAGTTTCTAACATATGGCAGAGAGGGAACACGAAACCATATGCACCCAGCACTGGGACTGTGTTCCTGAGAAAAAAACATTTTGCTATTTTTATGTCGGCCAGCAGGTGTCAATACCCCAAAGTGAAGATGCTGCCCAGCAGCCAGATCCATTTAGAAAAAGGCTGGAACAGGGGGTGTAAGTATTTTGGATGTCTCACTTTGAAAGTTGACTTTGTGAAGTGCTTTGTCACCACCAGAAAGGAAGGCATCTTCTGAGGGGAAGGAGGAGAGGGAAATTAAGCAAACCCTCTATTCCCATAGTAGATACCTCTTAGTTTCTTTTCCTACTGATCCTAGCATTTTCATTCTCCATCCCCAGAACTGCAAAGCTTTGTGATGTCTGACTGCAGTCTTCAAGCCCCTCTGTGCTCCCTATCCATCCTAGCCAAATCCAGAGCCAAACAGGGGAAAAGCGTCTAAAAGTGGGAAACTTGGCAATTTTGATCAATGCAATGTACTTTAATCAAAGCTGTTTATGTGCTATTGCATCCTATATATTTTTCTCCTGAAAGTGTTATTCTAATCCATACTGTTGGATATTTTCTGTGGTACCTGTTGGTTGCTATAATGAAAAAAAAATCTGAAGTGAAATTTGTTTTCAACAAAAAAAAAA
>VZRH01000532.1:93237-112260 GCA_013397555.1 Urocynchramus pylzowi | reverse complement strand
TAATTATAATTAATATAATTAATATAATTAATATAAATATAAATATATGTGAAAATATAAATATATATAAAAATTATAGATCTTACACAACTTTTATTCAGCACAGCAAGAGTAATTTTGTTCATTCTTGCTCTCTGGCCTGAAAGCATAGTAAGCAGGCAAATCTGTAATAACTTTTGTATTATGGGACAAGTCTTCATCTGAAATACAAATAATTGCATACAAGGTTTAATTTTTGTCTTGACAAATAAACAAATACTTTTTAGGCTCCCTCAATTTTATTATTTTAAAGATTTTCTTAGGAGGTTGGTTATTTACAAAGGCTTGTAAATAACCTGAAACACTTGAAAGAAATAAAATAATTAATGATAAATAAATATAGTCATAACTAAGGTGTTTTTTGCAATATTGAGGATTTTTCTTTTGTTGTAATATTGCTTCTGATAAATTTTCTATTTATCTGTTGCTAACATGAAATTTTTTGTATTCAAGAAATACATATTCTTTAAATCATGTCCTGGTTTCTCTGTCTCTCTAAGTTAGTTCTCTGGGGTGGACAGCTGTTCAGCTTGTTTCTGCTTATAATGAGAATGTCATCTCTCTTTTCTGTTATCCAAGGGACATTTTTCCACATTTTTTCTCCCTCTGAAATTCTCCAGTTGCTGATAGTATTCCATATGTCACTCTAGTGCTAATGTATACCCTTGTGAGATTTGAATCCAATATGATCTAAACCTGGGAGAAGTTTGTTTTTGCATAAACATTGCTTTGATAAAATATAAAAGGCAGCTTATATTTTCAGAACACATGCCACCCTGAGAAGTATTGAATTTGTTGCTGTTGTTTCCCCTAATTTATCAGTCAGAAGTCCAGATAGTATTGGGAAATTCTGAAAACGTATTAAAAATCATGCCCAAAACTTGCAGAAAATATTAATTCATTATTTCTTTTTTTTTTTTTTTAAATTAAACTAGTGCTAATGATTTCTTTGCTAAAGTCAACTAGAAGGTGAAGGTGTGTTTTCTAAGAATATATTCTAGCTATGTTTCAAATTTTATAGTCTCTAAATCTTCTGTAATTTATAGTGGCTTAATTGATTTTTTTTTCAAGTGATGAAACTTCTTCTAATTAATCAATGGAACAAATTTTACACCATAAGAGGATTTGGATTTGCAGCAGGTCTTTTTGGGTTTTTTGTGCTTTTTTTTGTTTGTTTGGTTGTTTTTTTTCCAACATTTACATTTGCTTGATTAATCCAAAGGTAAGAAGGTGATCCCTGAGGCAGAGTAGATGGAAAACTGAACACTGCAAAGGCAAAGGAGCATGCAGGATCCTTTGTCTTGTAGCATAAAACTCAACATTTAGCTTGATTATCTGCTAAATTTATTTATGGACTTATGAATATAGTCTTCCTTGTGACCTTATCTTGAAACTGTAGGCTATCTTTGACTGAGGTAGTTACTTTACTAAGCTAATTAGCATGGTAACATGCTTGCTTAAGTGCACTTGGTTTCAAAATTTTAATAACTATTATTAAAAGTGTCTATAGAATACTTAGTCTGTCAAAATGCTACACAAATCACAGAGCTATTGGTAAATTTTTGAGACATATTCGTATGTTTTAGAAGGTGTTTTTAGAAATATCAAAGTGTTTTGATATACAGTGATAAGGTATTTGTGATCTTTCTTCAGTTTAATCTTCTGAAATATTAGTAAATGTCCAGGATAATACTTTTTTGTGGCTGACACAGTGAAAAAGGAAGCCTGAAGCTGCATGAGCTGAAAAGACAGTACCTAATTCTATTGTCTCCAGAATTTTCCTCCATTCCTCTTGCATTAATTTAGGAATATTTATAGCTGCTTCTTAGGCAGTGTGTGCCTCCTATATATTTATCCTTCACAGGATAATACCTCCAGCATTATCATCTTTACCCATGTAGGAGCTCTGCCTTCTTGATCATGAGATACTACAGAAAACGAAAAAGTGAACATTTCTGGCCTGAGGCTATTTTGATGACTCTGAATGTCAGACTTACAAACAAACACAGAATGAAAACATTCTTAATGAATCAAAATCAAAGTCCAAAAAACTTCACCTTTTATTGGATCAATTTAATTATCCTGACTTTCACGCAACACCCCTTTCCAAAGCCCCAAACAAAGGACACACACAGACCATAATGCCCTCCCCCACAAAGCAAGCCTACCATTTCTTTCCACTCTTCTATTTCTAGTAATTTCACTTATAATAGGCTGCTTTGGAAAAGACTAAGTTGCCCTCTGATAGCAATACCTTTGGGCTTTTGTTAAACATAACTGGTACAATTTTATGGTACATACCTTCTAGAGCAATAGATAAAGAGAATTTAGATTTCTGCAGCTCCATAATTGCACTGTTATTCACCCTCTGCTGAAACTGTTTTCTACAAATTAATTTTTATTTTTCATATGTAGGATTTCTTGTAATTCAAAATAGCTAAAGAAAATGCCTAAACTTTCCAAACTAATCTGTATTTTATTGTCCCTGACATCAAGGAGTCTCTTTTGTTCATCCATAGCAGCCTCCTTTGTGGAGCTAATTAGATTTTAATTATGCCATTCCTCAATCCTTCCCATAAACTGAGATTCCTATGGCTTAAATCTGAATTCAAAATGTTAAGACTGAAAAATTCTTGTTGATATTTTTACTAATATTCTGACACTTAAACTTCCAATGTACACTGAGATTTAATAAAGACTCAGAAAAAGCACACAAATAATGCACACAAATGCTTTATTTTTCAATAAACCTCAGTTTCATTTAACCTCTGGTTAAGGTCCAGAGCTTACATACATAAGTACATTCTTTGATGTTTGTTTAGTCATTTACATCCTTTACCAGGAAAATACTATGAAAAAAGATACACTTTTCTAAGTCTATATATAAAAACACTGTTATTAAGCCTGTGCCCAAAAAGGGGAACTGTTCTCTTTAAGCTTTAAAAGTAAAATCTTTTCTGCTCCTGATATCCTAGATGATATTCAGTGAAGGAATTCTGGGCTGTGGACTGGGAGAAGGTGTTCTGTGGTAACAATGAGACTCTGTAAGCCCTTTCAAGTGAAATGTTCAGACCCTGAATCCATCCTGCAACAATGTGAGTAAAGTATTTGGCTTCATCACAAACATTTTAGCACTGTATTCTTGGGTATCACAGAAGAATATAATTTTTTAGGATGAAGTCCAGTTAAGAAATGCATTATGGTTGAGAAATTTGGGGGAAGCTTTGTGGATTGCACATAATAAAGACTGAGGTAGGAGAGAGGGAAGAAAAATACACAAATAGGAGAATGAGGTTCCCATCCTTAGCAACACGATTGGCACTTTGATGAAAATTAAAACTTCACATTAAGTGGCCCAACTATGATCTCAGCTTCTCTGCTCTCTTTGTTTACTTGTCCAGAACTACTCTTTGTACAGAAACAAGAGAGATAAGAGCTAAGACTCCTGTGTGAGTAGGGATTAATGATGTGTAAAGATTACTAGACCAGACAAGCATTTTATTAGCTGAGTTGCACCTGGAAGTTTAGAAAGTTGAGGAAGTTTTGCTGGCAAAACTGGAAATCTTGGTGTTGCTCAGAGTCAGTTGTAATGTGGTTCCTGCCCCACTCCCACAGATGTCTGTAACAAAGGGCAGCAGATCTGCAGCATTTTATTTATTAAACACTTTTTCTTTGATTATTTATATATTAGGTGCTTTTATGGGGTAGTGAAGAGACACTTCACTCAGATTTTCCCAGAGGTACTACTTTCTACATTGAACTTTTGAAAAATGAAATCTAGGAAGTCTCCATCTTCCCTGTCATGCTTTGTTACAAGGAATAGCTTTCCTTGCTGATCCTTCAGCCCTTGAAGTGGTTGGGCCTGTACAGAGCCTGACTGTGCAGCTGGGAGACAGGAAATCTTGTTACAGCTCGGTAAGTGGGGGAAACAGAAGAAGGTAACGCAGGATGTTTTCCAAAATTATCTACTCAGTATGAAGGAATGCCTTGTTTATTCAGTCATGTTACATGTAACAGGATTTAAAATGAAATAGATTTAGATGTAGAAAAAATAATCAAATTCATTAAAAAGATTATAAATAAATTAATTAAATGTATTTAGCAATAAGATTCTCCCTAGCAGATTCTGTATCTATGCCAGCCCTTCAAACCTGACTAACAGGCCAAAAAATAATTTAGGGATTGGTATATCTTTGGGAGCTCTTGAAACTGCAGTTGCCTGCTTTCTGTTTTGGAAGGCATTTATTGAAGTCATTCGTGTTAAGGTTTGGGGCAAGTCTTTTCTTCTTCAGTCCCAGATGATATTATCTGCATTTCTCTTTCTTGTTTATTTCCTGTAATTTCCTGTGAATTAGCACCAGGATATCAACTTCCAGTGCAGGAAACCAAATCCTTTCCTTTCTCTCTTCTTCTTAAGTCTCTTGATTAATATCTGTGCACCTCAATTAGCATATTCCTGGCTTCAAGCTTCTTTTTTCTGCTACTGACTTCTGAGAAGAAACTGATAAAATAATGTTATGAGAAATGTTTATGCATAGTTTTCTTACTGGATGCATAATTACTTTTTTCTCTAAGCTTTATGTAAATATTAAACATGAGATAGCAGATGGTAAAACTGGGAATAGGTTGCTCTGAATAACAATCCCTCCCCTGCACTCTTGTAGTTTTGGGGGGAACCTCAGGGGGCCCTGCCTATTGCAGTTCCAAAGCAGAAACTGCATGTCAAGACACTGATTCCCATTAGCTACCAGTTTGTAACTATATGTTCAATCTGTGAAAAGAAAATGCTTTAGAATAGCATCAGTTAGTAAAACTTCTAGGATTTCACTTACTTGTTTGTGCATTTGTAATTGGAAGCATGTGCTTTCATTCATCTCCATCCTCAGAATATTCTGCTGAGACCTTGGCCTTCTCTTTGATTGTCTTCTTCTGCAAGAATATGCAAGTGGTTTAGTCTTTTTTCTTGAGAAATCTTTGTCGAGAATAGAAATGTTTTGATCACTAGTATGGATTGGAAACAATAAATTCATCATCTTCATTTGTGTTGACAATGTCTGAAACCAATTCCAGGAGCATAAAGCAAAAGACAAAGAGGTCTTTGAACCTTCTGAAGATTTAAACAGGCAATGGCTGTCACAACTTGTTTTTTTTACTCATGAACTGTTCATCATGTGAAGATTTTAAATCTTGTATGGCAGCAAAATTCCTGCTTGGATTTTTTTTTTTTTTTTAACAGCGTAATAATGGATCCATTTAAAATTATTTTGTCCCAATACCACTGTTAGTCTTTAGTCTTTTAATATTTTGTGGTCTTCAACTAGTTTAGAGGCAGTGTTCTACCCTACCTCACAACCTTCTGATGACTGTCTAGGGTTCAGTTCTGGTGATTTAGCAGAGTGCCATCATGAATCACCAGGATGCTAAAATCTGATTTATATGTGAAAGACCTATTTTGAAGCTTGCTTCTGCTTGTGATATTTCCACCCATATTTGCCCTTACTTGAAGAATACCCTGAAGCACATGGTATTCTTTGGAAGTGTGTCACTATGCAACAAAACAGCCCATGCCTTCTAGGCTAAGCAAAGACATACATTTACATTTCAACACTTCATAACCCTGCACTCCCCCCAGACTGAAATCCTAATACCTGTTGTATGCGTTTTGCTGCAGGTTCTGACATCTCAGGCTGTGGTCAGAGTCTGGATCTTCTTCCTGCTCATTCCCCTCACTGCACATCCATTGCTGTCACATTGAGCAATGGGTATGAGAGAAAGGACCCAATAGTGGCTTTGTGGCCTCTTACACCACAGTCCAGCATTGAGGACTACAACATAAAACACTAGACTAATTCTTTTCTAACACAAGCTGAAAATCTATGTGCTCAAAGTAAGCATTTAGTATCCTAGACAAACTGACTTCCAGATGTTAGATAGGATTGAAGATACGCACTTGCTCCAAAAGAAATACTTCTAGGAATCTGAGTCAACAGTTCCTTTTAAGAAATTTATCAGTCTCTTATCAAATTATTTTTAACACATAAGTAGTGATGCTATCAGACCATTTGGGTGATTTGTTAACTTTACAATCATATTCTTTCTTATGCTGTTCCTTGTTTTTTAAAAAATAACAGCATGGATTTTTTTAATAATAATCAAGAGAGCAAGAAAATAATTATCTTTTACCTGTTCCAAATTCATTACATATTTGTGGCACATTGACTGTTCTCTATAGCTAGTTTTTCTCAATATTTGTTCAAAACATTGAAACAGAAGTGGGAAAGAAAGAGGAACTTTTAAATTTGGAATAAAACCAAACCAAACCAAAGCACAAAAACCCCACCTTAACAATGTCTTGGCTTGAGACTCAAACAATATATAGTACCTAATATGATGCTTGACTCAATTTAAGTAGTTTTCTTTAAAAATAAAGATATTTCAAGGTCTGATTTCCCTGATGTATATTCCTTCAAATAGCCTCAAATACTTTTATGGCTATTGAAGAAATAGTCACAATTCAGGTTCATGTAAGGCAAACATATGTTTTACTCTGTGTGATGATCTATATTTTGATAAAGTCTAAAAATTTATATAAAATTTTTTAAAAATCCATGGGTGCTAGAATATCAGCTTTTATCAGAATGTTTAGCAAAAAAGAGATGTAGTCACAGGTTTCAGATGGAGAAGTAGTTATTGCTGTATTGATTCATTCAAATGCACAAAACAAGTCCTAGCAATAACCATATTCCTTTTTCTTTGGCATATTCAGAACCATGATTCGGGTTGGAAGGGACCTCAAGAATTCTCTAGTCTATCCAACCTCCTACTCCAAGCAGTGTCAGAGGGAAAAAGATGCTGCTTATCTCCAGTCTGCATCTCCTTGTTTCAAGTTATGTCTGTTGTCTCTCATGCTCTGTTCATGCACCCTGATGAAGTGAAATGCTTGCACAGGCACCTGAGGCACTGGCTGAGAGCATCATATCTGAAAAGTTTACACCTAGAATAATCAATAGTTAGTGCTTGTGCTAAGGTGTTGCACCTGCTAAGCTGTTGCACCTGCTTTTTTCAAGGCTGTAGCAGTCTCCTTGCTGTTCTTAGATGGAGCAACAGGCAGAGTAGACCTGACTGCAGTGAAGAGTGCTGAGGAAGCAGAATTTTTATGAGCTGAAGTTCCATGGTTACTTTGAAATAATCAGATTAAGACATCTTTGTGTCTGTGACAAAACTTGCATCCAGTTCACCAGCAACAGGAGAGATGAGAGTTTACCCTCAACATTTTATTTTTAATGCTGTCAAGTGCCTACTGCTCCTTTCTGGGTCAAGCATCATCTCGTACAAGAAGGACATTATTCCATCTATTCTTGTTTGGAAAACACATGAAAATCCCTGAACAGTGAAGACTATTTCTAATACTGACAGTTTTCCATCTGTTAACTCACTTGCTAAGCCTTAGAAAATGAAACTAATTTACCAGAATTAAAGCAAATTAAGTAATGAATGACAGTAAATTATTGATAAAACCAGGGAGCACTGCAAATTTAAGAAGACAATAAACAGTTTTATTTTTGAATTAATTTATATTCAAAATGAGAAAACACTTTATTTTGCCAGCCCTTATAAATGTTTTATGTTCGGTATTTCTTCTCCTAGTTGAAAAAATGATGACATTTATATGTTGAATGACATATATCTCTGGCACTCATCTGATATCCTTTAGCATGGTCCAATTATTTTCAGTGATGCGTCAGGGACAACTGAATGTGTTGCTTACATCCAAAGGCTAGACTAATGCTGCTTCATTAGGCACAAGCTGCATGCCCAGGGACACTCAAGGCAGTTAAGCATCTGGGCCAATTTAGATTTTTGTGTTTTCAGAACTTTTGCCTTAAATATTTTGCATCTCTCACCCTTCTCCCTGTCTCATCAGAACATTCTTCTGTCTTTCAGTTCCAGAACAGGTGTTAGCATATGCAGAACATAGTTCAGAGTGAATGGATCTCAAAAAAGTGACTTGAACACTGGACGATATTCAGGGTTGTTTTCAAAGGAGACACAAATTCATCTATGTGCAAAGCCTGTCTTGATGAAGTGCATGTTTTATCAAGAAATAAAGATTTGTGGGCCAGCCTCTGGAAGCTAGAGGCATCTCCACTATAATGCTATTTTTGTATAGGCTTGAATTAGCATGTGCACACAAATTTCTTGCATGTGAGAGTGTGTATGTGCAGAGTGAGGGTGCAACTGCACTTAAAAGAGGGCTGCAGAAGGGATTGATATTCCTACATGATATGTCCAAAAGCATGCAGGGAAAATGTTACATTTGACAAAAATGAGCTCTGTGTGTGTGTGTGTGTATGTGTGTGTTTGCATAGGTATTGCTTGCATGCCTTGCTCTTTGTGTATTAGCAGTTCTGCTTCTATTTAAATATGGTTTTGTTAAAATTGATTTGGTATCTCATAAGGGACTCAGTGCCCTCTTGGGATTCTAGCCAGCCATTTTCTCCACAATTACAATGAAACTTTAACTCTTAAACCAGTATACTAAGACATTAAGATGCACAAGAGAGTTTTTATGTACCACTCTTTTCACTGGAAATTGGTTTGTTTGCTTGAGTGTCCTACTTTAAGGTGATAATGGGAGTTCTGAACTCAAATAAGAACTTCGGTGCCCATGTGAGTATGGTTCTTTCAACTCTATCTTTGCAGGAGATAATATTCCTCTTTTGGAGAGAAATTTTATACTTTTGGAGGTTTTCTTTTTTTCTGTTTGGTACACATTTTGCTCTTTTCAGAGCTTTTCTAAGCCTTCTTAGCCCCACTTCCTTTATCTGTCGTCATCCTTAACTGTTTTAACTGAAGATAGCATAGAAGATGCTTCTTACCACTTTCATTAAGAGCTCCTGAGTTCTGCAATTCCCTCTCTCATGTATTTTCTCTCACATAGCCTGAAATCATCCCATCATGGCAGACATATATCAGAACTTGCCAGATATTCTTAGGGATTTTCCCTTCTAAAAAGAGGGAATTTTTTGCAGGTTGTTTATCTCAGGTCATTTACTGACTGTTTCTGCATGTAAAGTGAGAAAATAGAATCACAGAATGTGGGACAAGGCCTTTAAGCTCATCAAGCCCAACTGTTAACACCACTATGTTCACAACTGCACCATGCCCTCAAGTGCCACATCTTCACATTTTTTGAACACTTCCAGACACCACTGGAAATGGTCTCTGGAACCACTTGACCACTTTTCTGGACAAGATTTGTCAGTGCCTGACCATCCTTTGGTGAGGAAATTTGTCCTAGTACCTTATTTAAATCTGCAACTTGAAGCCATTTCCTCTTGTCCATTCAATGTTATGTAGCAATACATTTCTTCTTCTGTATTATTTGTGGCTTAAATACTTATTAAATATTGTGTGTTACTTCTTTAGGCATCTTCCTACACAAATAACAAGCAAATTAAATTTTCTGATTCTGAAAAAAACATTTGAAATAGGTAATAATGGAATAAGTAAACTAATGGAACAAAAATATGTAGCATAGCAACTCCATTGCTGTAGAAATTTTATAATGAGAAATGGAGTAGGCAAATGTGACTTACTTATATAATTAGTAATTTAAAGTATTTATTATAATTAAAATTGTAGGAATTATGTGGATAGTAATCAGTTTTCATTACAGTTCTTTGCACATTTCAGCGCTATAATTAGACTGTGGCATCTGTCATTGTTGATTAATTTGTAGACAACTCTATCTTCACATTAAGATTTAATGTGTACCGTGGCAAAATTATCATTATCTAAAAATACAAAATAAAAAGTGCTAGCTGTTTGGGGATATTAGCTTTTTCACTTTATCATTTTGGAATCAAGAACATTCCAGTGGGGTCTGTACCATTCTCTGTGAGCTGCACTGGGTGGAAGGTGACAAAGCAGCTCTTTTTGGGCTTAGAAAATAACAGCCTTTTTTTTTCTTTTAAAGCCTTTCACTGTATTCTTGCACACTTTGGGCTCAGCAGTCCATGAAAAGCTGTTCTAATGGTAGGAAGAGAAGAGCTTTATGCTTTCAGGCTGTGAAGAGTGATAGTATCATCTAAATTGCAAAAGATTTAAATATCTCTGGTGTGACTGCTGTGTTCTATAAAAACTTGAGTTTGGCTTCAGTTGTTTGAGGATTTACTTTTATTTTTCCTGTATTTGCTTGTTTGGCTGTCACCTTGAAAAGCTTTCAGCCATAAGTGAATGAAAGCTAATATGTCCCTGGTCTGTTCACTTAGCTCCTGGGATGCCAGAATGTCATGCTTCCTTATTTTTTGCAGCCACATGCAATATACCTTAGCAGAACTATGAATGCTGTTGATTGATGACCTGGATAGGTCTGCCTTAGCAGCAGTGTTGCTTCTCTTGTGTTCTCTACTTGGACTGTACTTAAGGATGTGCTGGATTTAGCAGCAAAGGTGGTTTATGAAGTCATTTATGAAACAGTTTCTCCTACTTCTTCTTCTCATCCCTCTGTAAGATTTCACAATCTCCTCGGCTGTGCTGGCAGGTTTTTTCTGTCTTCAGTAAAAACTGATTCACTAGGCTGATCTAAGCTAAAAGACAACCTTCTGAAAAAAAGAACAGAAAGCAACATATGGGCAGAAACAGGGATGAGATCAAGAAAGATGGGGATTTTTGATCTGTCTCTTTGCCAAGAGTAGCATGTTGAGACTGTATGGTTCCAGTCTAGTCTGTTATGAGCTAAGTCACAGGGAAATCAGATATGCAAAGCCACCAAACCAGGACATACTTTGCAGATACCATTTCAGGGCTGAACATCAATCCACACCTGAGCTTCCAGGACATTTGCTTGGTTGTGGAGCACATATTTGGACTAATTCTGCTTTCAGTTTCTTAATCTGCCTGTGTTACTGTGCAAAATTTTCACTTTGAGGCTGGGAGTATTTACACTGAGAAACACTAAAGAAATAGAACAGCTTTTCAAAACTGACATGTATTCTAGCCAACAAATATATTTCTTCACTTCTCTAATACTCGTAAAAATCTTCAATGCTATTTAGGAGAAGATAATCTCTCCAATACACATTGCAAGTTAGTTTAACACTGCTTAGAATGGCAATCATGATAAAAATAATGTGCAAGTCAGGATGTGTCACATAAATATTTTTACAGATTCAATTACTTGACAATATTTTATTGAGAAATAAACTCTCGTGATGATCAAATCTGTGCTACTAATGAATCTAGTGTTAACAAAAATATAGCTGGCTGTATTAATAAAGTTAAGACACATCTTAAGTCCTGTGCACATATAGATGTGTTTTGTTTGAAATGCTTTAATGTGATATAGTCTTGTAAAACAACATAAGTACACAGAATTCTGTCCTTGAAAGGAAAATAGAAGTCTTAGGTTGTCAAGATTTGTAAACATGAAGAATCTCAGGCATAGCACTTCATTAATGCAGTGATTTCATTTATTATGGCAAAGCTTGCTTGTTTGCATGTGCAATGAGTTACTTTTCTGATTTCTGGATGAGACAAATATCATGCAAATCACTTTTTTTTTTTTCTATAGATATGAAGTGATCCAAAAATTTGAAATTGATGATTTTGATTTTCTAATTAAAAATAGGATTTAAAGCATGTTAAGCAGAGGGATTGCATTATGAAAAAAGTGTGAAATAGGTTTCACATTGCTGTGACTGACTAGCATACTGAGGGTATCATAACCATATTGCTCCATGATAAGCAGGTCATGATCAGCAGCAAGAATAAAGATTGAATTAATAGATGAAGGGACATCTAAACATTTATACCTAAGCCCAGCAATGAGACTAGTGAGAAATCCAAGAGATGGAGGTAGGCAGGTGAGGTGAGTATGAAGTTGTAGCAACTGCTGTTAGCCATATGTGCTGTCATGTTCCAGCAATCTCCAGTCATATTCAGAATTATTCTAAATCTGGTGTTAGGATGCTTCTAAGATAATTCTAGAAGATACGTCTGATATGTAGTAAAAAAATTGTGTTTTCCAGTCTTGTATGTTAATACTCTTGCAAAATTCTCTTTTTGTTTTCAGAAGCACTTTCAACTGATCCTTGTAGTGGGTTTAGTTCTGTCCAAGTGCCTATGCACCCACTAGAATTATTTACTTTTTTTCTGCAGCAAGATAGCATTAGGGGAAGAGCAAAGTAGGCTCAAAACTTTAAAGGGTATGAAGAAAACTTTATTAACACAATTAAAACAATAATAATCAGAATAAAACCTTTAGAACACTTATTGCTCCCACACCCTCTTTCCTTTCCCACTGACAATGTAGAGACAAAACCTGGGATTTTCTGTGAGTTTACCACTTCTAAAATACTCTTTAATCAGTTCTTGTAGAGAAAGGGGTCTCTCTTGCCATGCCATGGAGACTTCTCCACAAGAAACAGTTCTCTCATGACTTTTAATTTCCACAAATAGCAGCCACCCAGAAATCTGCAATTGTGAAGTTCCTCCTATCTTTTCCAGCCTTCCCACAGCTGCATTCATGGGCCTTGTTAAACCTATGGGGTACTGTTTTAAGGATGAGCTATTTAAAAGCAAAGGTTCTCTTTATCAATTTCTGAGATCATCTTCATCTCTGGCAACGGAGGTCTTCTTCTTTCCCTGGGGGCAAAGGGTCTTCATCACTCTTATCTCTCTCTGTTCAAGCTTCTCTTTTGGATCACAACTACTTCGACATCTGCTTGCCTCAGTATGGATCCTTTTGCTCATGTCTACAGTTTGAACACTCCACCCGCTGCTGCTTTTCATGAATTAAAGGGATATTCTAGTGTATCACAGTCCATCACCATGGCCTTACCAAAAGAATTTCAGCCCAAGACTAAGGCATCTCCTCATTCTCCTCCCATCTGCGATTTGACTCCTTCTTTATTGACCTTGGTGTCTTCAAGTTGTTTCTCTATGTGTCTTCACTCTGTCCTTTTCTCTCACTTGAGTAAGGATTGGCATCTGCAAGTCTCATCTGTTTTGGGGAGTTTTACAGTGCTGAAAGAGATGTAAAACTGTTAATCTTGCCTGGGCCTGCACATGTTCATGTGATTTCTGCCAGGTGGTGGCTGGAGCACTCACGGTGATGGATTTTCAGGTCACACTGGGGGGACTGCATCAGAATCTCAGGAGGCCTGGGGCTGCTCCCAGGGCCTGGCGGGGAAGGCCTGGGCCTTCTCCCTGAGAAGGGGCCCAGAGCCTGCTGTGTTCATCTCGTTTCAGCTGCATGATCTCCTGCCACACCAGGACAGCCCCTGGGCAAGATGACTCAGCAGCCTGCGCTGCTGCCCAGCCGGCCCCAGAGCTGTTTATGGTGGAGGTTCCTTCAGCGGCTGTGCTGGGAGGAAGAGGGGGCAAGAGAGGCCAGGATCTTATCAGCCAGGCTAGGGCTCAGCTGCAGCACGCTGGGGCTGATGGCCTCCCCACCCCATGCCCAGCAGGCTCCAGGACCCAGCCCAATCCCACCAGGCTGCGTGGGCCACGGTGGAGCACAGCCTGGTGGGGCCCACATCGTCTTGTTCCCAGACCAGAAGAAAATGAGCTTTTCCCAGGCTTGCCTGTCTTAAAAACATGAATCTCACAGAGGTAGCTCTAGCTTTCTTAATGGTTTAATCAGTTGTCAATTCTCAGAGCTAGCCAGCTATTGGTTTTGCTAGGCACAGAGGATGCTCTTAACAGCTTCTCTCAGAAAAAAATCACTTCTGTGGTTAGCTGCAATGCAAAACCAGCACACTTGTTTTCTCCCTGTCTTCTACATTATTATGCCTTTAATAGAACCCCAATGGTACAAGAATGGTAGGAACTGGAATGTCATCCAAATTTTTATTTTATTGCTAGTAAAGTAGCATCTTCAATGGACTCACTGCATCGGTAGACAAGGTAATAACTCCCATGTAATCTACATAGACTTTTGTAAAGCCTTTTCCTTAGTCTCACACAGCATTTTGGCTATTAAACTGGAGAGAGGAGGGTTTGGCAGATGGACTATTAGGATAAGGAATTGGCTGGATGGTCACACCCAAGAAGTTATAGTCAGTGGCTAAAGGTCCAAGTGGAAACCATTTAAAAGTGGTGTCCCTCAGAGATCCATACTGGGACCAACACTACTTAATATCTTTCTCACAGATATGGATGATGCCATTGAGTGCTCCCTAGCAAGTTTTGCAGATGACATCAGGCAAGTGGTGCAGTTGATTCACTGAAAGGAAGGGATGCCTTCCAAAGAAACCTTGACAAGATTAAGGCGTGGGCCCATATTAATCTCATAGTCTCTTGAATTTCAACAAAACCAAATATAAGGTGCTGCAGCTGGGATGAGAAAATCCCCAATATTAGTAAAGGCTGAGAAATTAAGTCATTGAGAGAGGATCTGCAGAGTAGGACTTAGAGATACTGGTACATGAAAAACTGGACCTGAGCCATCAATATGTGCTTTCAGTCCAGTCGTATCTGGGGCTCCATCCAAAGCAGCGTGGCCAAGGGGGCCATTCTGCCCCTCCCCTTTGCTGTGGTGACACCCCACCTGCAATGCTGCATCCAGCCCAGGGTCCCCAGCATAAAACAGGCATGGAACTGTTAAACATTTTGCTTTTTGCTTGAGAAGAACAGCTGAAAGAGCTGGAATCATTCAGCCTGGAGAAGAGAACACTCTATGGCCTTTCAATATTTAAAGGAGGTTTAAAAGAAAGATGGAGAGACTCTTTTTTTCCTTTTTTTTTTTTTTTTTTTTTTTTCTTTCTTTTCCTTTTAGTGGCTTCAGATTTTTCTCTTATTTTCTGAAATGATGAGAATTTATTTCACTTGAGGGAATACAGCTGAGGGAATCCTATTGGCAATTAGCCCCCCTGGGGGTCGAGGCTATTTAGCTCAGTTATNTTTTAAAAGGGGTTTAAAAAAAAAGTTGGGAAACTTTTTTTTTTTTTTTTTTTTTTTTTTTTTTTTTTTTTTTTATAATATGCATGGCCTTTAGACATCAGGAAGAAATTTTTTATGCTGAAGGTAATGAGACACTGCCACAGGTTGCCCAGAGTAGTTCTCTTCTTCTACAACAGAGAAGTTGTAGATGCCCCATTTGTGGAAGTCTTCAACATGAGGCTAGAAGGGGCTTTGAGCAACCTAATCGCTGCATGGTGTCCCTGCCTATGGCATGAGGGTTGGAACTAGATGATCTTTAAATATCCCTTTCTACCTGAATCTTCCTATGAATATGTTATATTACATGAATATTCAGGGTGGCTTTTTCACTCTGAAAATCAGCAATCCATTAGCAGAATCATCTACTCAGAGAAAAAGTGCCTTATTTTTAACTTGATGGGTTTGTTACTTGCTACAAATATATTGCATAAATCCTTAGAGCAAGCAAGTAGTATTGCAGGAATGGATTTTTATTTTATATAAAATCAATTAAAATAGACAGCACTCAATAGGACACATGTAATTTTTTTTCTTCAAGTAGTAATGCTTACTGGTTTATATTTTTACAGTATTTTTTCTTCAGGAAGCCAAATAGGGATTCTCAGTTTCTGAGTGTCAGGAATTAAATGCACTTCTTCCCAGACTCTCATAAATAGCAAAATGCAGATTAAAACAGTAGCAATAAGGGCTGCTTGTTTTAATCCTAATTGTTGCTTTTAAGCAAAGCAACAGTTAGATACACATGTGCATTCATACTGTTCACACTCTGGAAATTCTTTGTAGATTAGACTAATTTTGATTATTTTGCTATATATTGTGTAAATATATTAAAATATTGCAAATATATTTAATATATTGTGTAAATATATTAAAAATGTGTTAGAAGAGCTGTCCAGGCACATGCAGGCTAAACTGATTGCTAATATCAATCCTCTCTCTGGCCATTTGTTAGGATACTTATGAAAAAGTGTGAGCAGTTTGCTTGGAAGGATGTCTTGTACTAAGAAATGCAACTGTATTTCCAACTTTATTTTCTTTTTAGGTGTCCATATGTTGGGGTTTAGAAATGTTATTCCCCAAATTATTGTTGCCACTGAAACCATGTACTGTTCCCTTGGTCTCCCTCTCCCTTCCCTGTGGTGGGCTGGAGAGGAGAACTGGAGATGCAAAAGGTAAAAATCATAAATTGGGATAAGAAGAGTTTACTGGAAACAGCAATGAGATAAGAAAATGAACCATAACAGCTACAAAATTGATACCAAAGTGTACAAGAGAGGCAAAGGCTTCCAATGTGGAAGCTCAGAATTGGCTTTACCCAATCTCTCCCTCCCCCACCCTTACTCAACTGGAAGGAACCCCTTTTCCGCAGACATTATTCATTATTGACCTGGCTACTGCAAAAATTAACCCTGTCCTTACAGGAACCAAGAAACCATAAAAATATAAATCCTTTCCATTTGCTATGTCAGATTCCAAGGAAACTCTTGTCACCCACACCACAGCTCCATCATGACATGCATACCTCTCGTATGGATCATGCTTCAGTTATTGTTACCATGTCGTGTAGAGTTTACCCTGAACCCTCATTCTGAAGATATAATATGTGTGAATTACTCTTTCTGCTAAAATCTGTCTGTCCTCCTGGCATCAGAAAATCTAGATAACAAAAGTCTGGGAATGGGGAAAGTGAATTTTACTAGGAAATCGCCTCGTCAGTGCTGGCAATGTTTAGATAAAACTGCAATATACAAGTATGTTGTCCAGCAGAAAAGCAAATATTCTCTCTTCTGCAGGGGAATTCCTATTCGATTTAGTTTTTTTAAAATTTTAATATGAAATCTTACATGACAGATCTGCCCACAAAAGTTTGTGGGAATTGCAGTGTTGGAAAATTTGTAATATAGCCATCTATGAGACTTTCTTTCTTTTCATTGTTTTTCAGCTTAGAAGATACAGAATGTATGCCTAATGTGACCCAAAGTTGCAATTACCACAGAGTACATGGCTCAAAAGATGGTATGAAAGTAGCTCTGCAATTTAGCCTGATGCTAGCAAAAATCTGGAAATCTAAATAACTTTTTTTTGTTCAGCTGAGAAAATTAAAAAACACCCCATACATTAATTAATGCCATGTTTGGAGGCATGCCAACAGCTCTCCAAACAACTTACTTTTCATAAAGTAGTCCCATGGTCTTTCAGATAATTAGGGAGGGAATTGGGGGATAAGAAGCAACTAACAGCTACACAACAATCATACATCTTCACCAGTTTTATTCTTTTACCATTTGCATGGTGATAAGTTGTTTTCCTTAAATAAAAAGAAAACAAGAAAAAAAGTTAAAAAACCACAAAAAAACCCACATCAAACCAGGCAACCAGCCAATCAAAAACCCTTCCAACAGAAACTGGAAGCATGAAATTATTTTTACTCAGTAATACATGTGTCTTATTGCACAGGCATCTTTATTTTGGTTCAATACACTTGCTATTTTCACTGCCTTTGAGGAGTCTCTCATATAGAGAGCCAGAGCAGCCACAGATATTTACTGATCATTGTACAGGATGCGATAGGTCTGTCAGTATAAAAATCAGACAGATTGAAGAGAATTGTATAGTATATTTATGAAATTTTCAGTCTAGACTGAGTTAGTTCATAAACTAATTCACATTCACATATTTCATGCAGAGCTTGCCTATTTGATTCTACTTTTTCTGAAAGAAAAAAGCTATTTGATGGTTTGCCAGAGGAAACCTCAAAGTGGTGATGTTTATGAGAGTAATTGCTTGGTCTTGACAACAAAATTTTGAATTTTCCTTATTAATGAGCTTCTCAAATGGGGAAAAAGGTATAATTCATTGTTGTGTTTATGATAGTTATTGCAGAATGTAGTTTTCAAATATTTGTAGAGCAAAGAAAACTAAAATCCACAGCTGTGCCTGGTACCTTAAAACCACTTTCTTGTGAATTCCTAACAATGTAACTGTATTGGAGAGGAGATTGATACTTGAGCTAAATTCCTGCAACTACTCTGACTAGCAGAGTTTTCGTTTTATAAAGTGAAAAAAAAAAGTGTCTCATGGTAACCATACAGACTCTGCTTCTCTACCACAAACTGAGAAAATATATAGTACCACATGTATCCTATAACTATACCAGACTGATTGTAACAACTTTAAGTCTTTATTGATTTTCACCGAGTTTGATACTGTGTTATGAATTTTTTTTTATTATGAGCACAACTTTTTATTTTAGTAGTTGAATAAATTTACTTATTATCTTAATAATGCATAGGGATTGTGCTTGTCTGTTTATTATGTTATAAAGTGCTACCTCTTCTGAGAGAGAATTACAAAAAAGATATCTGTAAAACATAACAGAGGAAATATCTCAGTGTCTTTTATGAGGCTGACTGGAGAAATGAGGAAAATGCAAAAATTCCTTTTCAGAATCAGCTATAATGGCTGAGTCTTCCCTCCCTTTTAGGCTTAGAACTGCCATCTTAGTAATTCCTTTGTAACATCCATCACTGTTTTTCAATTTTTTTTCATTACTTTCTCAAGGTTATTTCACTGCACACCTGCTGCGAGTGTACAGCATAGAACAACTGTGGAATTGTACTGCTGACAGCTGACAGTCTTCTGTGTGTTTGTACTTAGCAGGACACCACAATTTTGTCAAGGTTTATAGGTGTCCACAGATGAGACTAATACTTTCTGTACACAGTTGAATGAGAGATTAATAGTGTTTGTCCTGAACTCTTTGGTGCCCTGTAAAGGCTATTTTTGAAAGACTTTTGTCAACTACTTAATATTTTTATGGGAACTCTAGTCTTAAGATAGTAGTTTTATTTCCTCTGGAGAAGTAAACTTTTAAAAAGAGTATATGCAAGGAGCTAAGCAAAAGTTTACTCAACTTTATCCTAAAGTGTTCTAGCAAGAAAATAATGTCTTGCCAAGAATTACTGAAGCACATCTCAAAAGGCAATAAAAATCCTTTTTTCTTTTTTTTTTTTTTTTTGTGGAATGTTTTTTTTTTTT
>VZRH01000532.1:63922-93185 GCA_013397555.1 Urocynchramus pylzowi | reverse complement strand
TTTTTTTTTTTTTTTTTTTTAGTGGAATGTTCTTTTTCTTTTTTTTTTTTCTTGATGTTCTTGAGGGATATTACAAAGGAAGAACATAAGATATCATCAGGTCAATCTTTACTACTGAGTACGATGGAGCAGCTGGAGGAGACAAAGATGAGTAGCTAGTGGTAAATTCATTTTCTGCATGAGCAGAAACATCTGTTCATTGCTGAGACGTTCATTTGTCCAATCTTTCAAAAACTTTGGTTATACATGCCCACTTCTCAGCATGAAGCTGAATTTCTGTGTTGGAGGAAAAGATTAAAGTGTGGTTGCTTTTATTTATTGAATTTTGTTAGCAAAAATGTGAGCTAACAAAAATGTATAGAAAAAACATAGCAGATGAGAAAATACATGTATGTCAGTCTAGTCACATCATATTTTGAACCTGTGTTGTAACCCTTGACAAGCATTATTTTGCATGTGGTCTACTAAGTGGTGTTAACTTCTACCTCTGGTTTGATTTGTTTCCTTTATTTCCTACACAGTACACTACTGTCTTGTACATAAGAGATTAATATTTTTCCCTTAAAGTCAGATTTTTCAAAGAAGAACAATTTTATGAATTTTTTAGGCAAGTGATAAAAGTGAATATTCTTGTGTTTTTCACGTGCAGAAAAAAAAATATGGATACTTGGGAATGTATTTCTGAAATTCAGTTGGGAGTCTGGACTAAAAGGGATATTTAAATTGGTATCAAAATATCAGTGAAGAAATGATGCCTCAGGAATGTTATGCTCAGCACTTAGTCTGCAAGTGTGGCTGCTGTAAATATGTGTTGAAGATGAATTCTGAAAATATTATTTACAATTAAGACTTATTTTTAATAAATATTTCTGCTAGTGCTAATCAAAAATGTAGTATGCTTTTGAGTAATTGAACCTCAGGCAAATATCTAATTGCTTTCTGCAAGATACCTGTAGATTTTTTTTGCCAAAATTTTCACTTTTGCTTGGGAAATATTGTATAAAACTTCATGTGAAGGTATCCTTTTAATTTTTATTTCAATTACTCTTAAGACTGCTGTATAAAAATCTGCTTTGGTGAATTACTGTTCATAGGTGTTGATTATTCTGTCTTAAAAGTTAACCTTGATTCCTTATTTTTTTTAATTAAAAAGTACATTTTGTAGAAGTATTGCTTCTGATATCTTAATTTAATGATGAATTATTTCTAGCTCTGCTCACTTTTTTTTTTTTATTTTATTTTATTTTATTTATTTTCTCTCATGTTTTCTCACAGAAACAGCACTCTATAAAACACAAGTGAAAAGAAGATTGTTGGTATTATACAGATACAGTTTGGGTGGAAAGAAAACCTCTACATTTTTAGGCCATTGATCAAATTATACCTTGATTACAGATTCACAGCCTTCCAAGGAGAGCTACAAATCTTGCTGAGTGTGATTCTCTTATAAAACTTCAAGGTGTGAAATAGCTGTGTTAACACATTTTAAATTAAACACTGTAACTTTAATCCTACCAGTATTAGCTTTCTCAAGTGTATTTCATTTTATTATTTTATTTATTTTATATTTTATTATTTTAATTTGTGGGTTGTGACATCCTTTCTCTACCTCACTCTTGTTAATCCTGGCAGAGACTGGGATTCAAGCCTGTGAAAAAATTCTAATTTTTTTCTTTGGAAGGAATTTGTCTTACGTGTATCAGAGGGATTATTGCATGTGCATCTAAAGACAAAATCTGGCATAGAGACTTAAGCTTGTTTGCATCAGGCTGAGCTGCAGAGTGCTGTACAGGGAATTGTTCATAGTAGTAGGCAAATATTGTAATTGCTAGATTATAGACAAGAGCCCTGCAGCAACAGCACTGAACAAAGCAGTCTTGAACTTTGCATAGATTTTCCTGCTACTGAATTCAGACTTAGAGGCAATGTGCTGATTGTTTTCTTCTGGGGATGTTGAAGTTAGAATGCAAGGTCTTAATTATGTGCAAACTGCACCCAACTTAGAATAATTTGCTATTTCTTATTTTGGGAAGGTCTCTTCCCTTTCTTATGGAAGCATAAGAAGCAATAAGATGTCCAAAGATTTCCTGCCCAAAATGTCCAGAAGATTTCCTGCCCAAACATTTCTTCTGCCTATAAAATTTCTATATGATCATATGAACTTTTTTTTTTTAAGTACTGTTTTGTCCTGCCTTTGATTTCTAAACTGTATATGTGTAGCATATAGAATTACTGCAACAAAAGTATGACCAGCACAGTATCTCACTTAATAAATTGCTATATGACACACAAGAAATGATGGAGGTCAAGCCTGAAATCCTAAGAGGGGCATTCTTTGAAAGCTGCACTTCAAATATACCAAAAAGCAGTTTGAATGTCAGAGGCGAACATGATACCGTTATTTTTTCATACATAATTCAGTTAGTTCTCTACAACAGACTTGTTAAAGGTTTGTTTTGGTCCCTATGTTGTGAAAAACTCTGTCATAAGACAGGTCAAGATTAAAGGAAAATCAGTGAACTAGATCCCACAGGTAACCTGGTGGGGGATGCTGCAACAGCCTATAGCAGCATGAGGAAAGGCGAAAAAGCCCCACTAAGGTACTTAGATGGCACCAGGAAATGCTGCCATCACTAATTTGAAAACCCAGATTAAATGTGAAAATGAGAAATCACACTTAATATGTCAAGCAAATAGTCCACAAGAAGGCCTGAAGAGCTGCAAGTGTTCTTCATTTTACACTTTCACAGGGTTAGGATGTTTTTGCTGTAGTAGGTATTTAGCCATTTAATTCCAGGAAAGGCTTCAAGGCTGTGAATCTGAAGACTTCTCTTAAATCGATATACATCCATCAATCCTTTCTTTCTAAAGATGACTTAAAGATAGAAAAAAAAGAAGTGATTTCTCTAATGTAGTCTTCTTGTGATTATGGCATGCATCTGCAAAAAGAGATTTCTGAAATGATTTTCTGTCTTTCTTCCATCCTGTAGTTTACATGGTATTTTGGGATGCAGTACTCTTGATTGTGTCTTTGGAGCTGCTGTTTCACAGCATCTAAGTCTTTTGACTGCAGCAAATGAAGTTTTTTAACCCAATTCTGTTTAGCT
This sequence comes from Urocynchramus pylzowi, assembly GCA_013397555.1. Classification (NCBI taxonomy): domain Eukaryota; kingdom Metazoa; phylum Chordata; class Aves; order Passeriformes; family Fringillidae; genus Urocynchramus; species Urocynchramus pylzowi. The sequence goes on along the minus strand of VZRH01000532.1, from coordinate 90,078 downwards.
GACCCTGGGCCAACACCAGGAATCCAGTGTCTCGAGAGTTCCCATGCTTGTGAGTTTTCTCTCCCTCAAAAAGGGGGTTCTCCTTTCACCTGGGCTTTTTAGCTAATTTCAGATTAATGTCTTTTGTGTCTCACTGATAGGGCCACATCAGCCCAGTGCTTTAAGTCTACTGAAGGAAGACTTGGAAGGCAGACACAGCCATCATCATGTAGGGTGGAGAATGGCTTGGCAGTCTGCACCATTCATCATGGAACTGTGCACAGTTATCATGGCTAAATTCTTATTGCTTCCTATGCTTGCAGTCTGGAATGCACATTGGATGGCACAGCACATTTTCCTGACCTCTTAGTGTTCTTTCTGCCACTAATAATTAGCGTGTTTCTTTGGGTTGAGTCATGCAGATTCTCATACAAATATGCCGTGTGAGAGCAGTTAAAAGGTTTGTTACCCTGGGGCTTCTTAAGTGGTAGTGCAGCATGCAATGAAGAGAGAGCTGGGAACTTTTATTGTTACAACTTCCACTAAGTGTGGGCCACAGCCAGCAGTACAACCTGGCCAGCAGTTCAGCCTGGGTCAGTGGTTCAATTACTTGGTCTCCACCCTGAAGCAAGAAAGAAGCTTTGGATGTTGAGGAATGGGCATATGGCCTATGATAGTTATGGTTTACAAATTCAAAATAAATAAAAAAATAAATAAAAATAAGGTGTGACTATTTTTATTCTCCCAAGTCTTTTGGAATTCTGTCATCTTCAATAATATTCCCAATTACATCAATGTATCTCCAGATCCAATGACATAAGTGTATGTCTGAGGATGTTTAAGTAGTCCAAATGCAGGAGACAACAAAGAATCATAGAATTAAAGAATCGTTTAGGCTGACATAGACCTTTAAGATCGTTGTATCTAACAATTAATGCATAAATCATATCCTTTAGTGTCACATCTATATGTCTTTTAAGTACCTCATTAGTGATCCAACCCCTTTCCAGACCAGTCTGTTCCAATGCTTTACAACTGAAGAAATTTTTCCCAATATCAAATTTAAACCTCCCCTGTGACAACTCAAGTTGATTTTCTCCTGTCAAAAAGAGAAAATCTTGTCCTGTCACTTGTTGCTTGTGAGGAGGCTGACTACTACTTGGTTACACCTTCCTTTCAGGGAGTTGTAGCGGGCAATAAGGTCACCCCTGAGTCTCCTTTTCTCCAGGCTAAACATGCCCAGCTTCCTCAGCTGCTCCTCATAAGACTTGTGCTCAAGATCCTTCACCAGCTTTGTTGCCCTTCTCTGGACACACTCCAACACCTCAAATTTGCAGTGAGGGGCCCAAAACTGAACACAGGATTTGAGGTGCAGCCTGTACCAGTGCTGAGTATAGGGGGATGATGTCTGCCCCAGTACAGCTGGCCACTCTGTTTTTCATCAAGTGAAAAAACCTTCATTTATATACTAAGGTCCCAGCTAAGCTCATGTCTTGTAGCTTGACCAAGAAAAACCCAAGCTTACTGCTATGGCTTTGCTAATTTTTACAGTTGTGTGGAGTTGATTATTACAATGGGAAGGCAGAAATGTAAGGATAGAGAAGTTGCTTCAAACTTGCAAGTTCTGTCTCCTACAAGGAAAGTTTTAAAATCTGGTGTTACTTTGGCACATTTAATATGCTAAGATATATTGGCAGATAGAGAGAACACAGCATCAAAACTATTCTCAATCTTTATTCTTAAAGAGCATTCAGTATGTATTATATATTTAGCAGTAATCAGCCCAGTCAATAGCCTTGAGCTAACATATCTCAGAAGGAGATGAATGTCAGACAGAATTAATGCCTTTATGGAAATTTATTATTTGGAAGAAAATCTATTCTAGTATTTACAGTTGTGGAATTTTGTAGCAGTCATAGTCAGTCAATCCCTTTCCTTTCAGGAAGATATTCAATAAATGACAGCACTCCAGGCACTGTTATTTGTTTTCTTACAAGATAAAAAGAGTATCAGCAGTGATGATTTTCTCCAAGATTCAGACAGAAGAAATATATATGCATATATTTTGAAGCATAAGCCATGACTCGTCCTGATGCACTGAAAGATCTCTTTGAAATATATTCTGCATAATCTATTAAATCATTGTTGTACATCCTGTATGGTTCAGTTTACAAGTGAACAGAAGATAAATAAGCTAATAAGTTTATAGGCAAATCAAATACAGGGTATAATGAATAAATAAAGATATACATGATATGTTTATTGTTTGGTGGACTATCCTGTTAGATGAAAGGGGAATTAGGGAAGTAGCTATCTTTTTCTTCTAATTTTATCTGAGGAATAGAAATGATCCTATTGACAATGCTCAAATACTGAAAAAAATCTACACAATTCCTCTTAATCAAACCAAATTCAAAGTTTTACACTCCAAAGAATAAACATAAAGACAATGCTTTAATAAAGTTTCTCAAACTGAGAAAGGGAGACCAGCTTATTGGAGATGAAAACAGAAACCAGTCACATATTTTGCAAGAGAGAAGAGAGGTTTCCACATTACAGGGAAAAAGTTTACACAGTCTTTTTTTCATAAAAAATAAACAAGTTTGGTTGTTGTTTTTCAAATGCCCTACATTAAAAATAAAAAAATCCTGTAGAGGACAAATTGCAATTCAGTTAAAACTGCTAGAATTTTAGGAATTAAAGATATAGGAAGTTTAATGAATCTGAAAGACTAGAAAGAATGGGTTTGGAGACCTGATTTTATGACTTTTTTTTTCAAGTTGCCTCCTGTGTTTTGCAAGTTTTTAAACTCTTGACACATTTTCTCAAAAGCAGTGTCAAAGGTACCAGTAAAACAGTTTCATAAGGACGACAGCTTTATTAAACAGCATTCCCCAGAGCAGGACACTAACAGCTGGTTAATATTCATCACTGCAATTTATGGACACTAGTTGAGTGCTATGTCAACAAAATCAACTTTTGTTCAGATAAAGATTTTTGAACTGGTTTAAGTCTTTTTTGTTGGCTGGAAAATCATGGATTTGAACTGTGTAAATCTGTTCACAGCTGTAGAAATTGCTTCCTTTAAACAACAATCTATATTGCTATCTGTTTAATCAAAATGAAATAGATGTAGTCAAACGATCTCCTAGTCTACAACGATGCTTCCCAAATGTTGGAAAGTTAAATTAAACTTTCAGAAAAAATATATGCTTGTTATAGCATAAAATCTGTTCTGTTAGAGAGACTTTTTAAAAAGTAATTCTTACTACCGAGTGGAAGACAGAAAGTTATCCTGGGCTGGTTTAAGCGGACTTGAATGTAAGTCCAAGTTTAAGAGACATAACCAATTCTAAATTTAAATGTGAATATATATAGCAATTTATGTTAAACCTTTGCCACTTTTGCAAACTACTTAGAAACAACTTTGTCTTCTCACTTTTGCTCCCATACTCCCTGTGTGTGCAGCCCTTTGAGCCATTTTCCTATTTTCCTACTGTGATCCCTGTCTTTAATAAATTTTTTTTAAGTGCAGCTGATGTTTGTACCTGTGTGTAAACCATGATGATGTAACATGATGGGCAGCAAAGTCTTCAGATCTATATATTGAATTGCAGATCTTTACTCATGTTATTACTGCTCCATTTCTCATGTACACAGCATCACACTTGATGCAGCCGTGCAGGAAAACTCGTGGTACTAGAATGACATAGAGTTAAATTTATATTTATTGAATTAAATTCTCATTCTTTCTGATAGCATTTGGAGAATCATCCTCATCTCATATGCAAGTGCCACAGCTTGCTTTTCTGCCTTAGCAGAGGTGCTAATGTGATTTTGTCGCACAAACTTAATACATTTGTTGTGGATGTATCAGGGAACGTGTGTATATTTCCCAGTACACACCATTTATGCTGTGGTATTTGTAAAAAGAGGCATTTTATTTACTAGCCATTAGAGGCCCCAGTCAGATATAAGCATTTCATTTGGCTTAGCTTGAGACAATATCTACAGCAGAGTTGTTGAGTATAAAGCTGTAAAACAGAGCAGCTCTGCTCAGCAGATTGTGGATCTTACATGTGCAGAAAACACTTATGACTTTAATTGTGTAATTAAATTTCACAGAAAGAGCCCTTTACAAGAGTGAAAAACAAACATTTCTGACATCCAGGCTCTAACTGCTGCTAGCAGCTTTTCTTGTTTGCATGTTAGTGACAACTTCCAAATGTTGATGTTTGTAGTCACTCACTTATCCCTGTTTACCCACTTTCCCACCTATCTTTCACATACCAAATATTTCACTTCCTAGCCAAAAGGACACAAAACTATTGCAATACAGAGATAGGATCATTGCCAAGCACGTTATGTATTCATTTTGTGAATGGAAGGTATAGTTATTGTGTAGAGGCTCACTATTAATTCTCTGGCTTCTTCCTTGTTAATCTTCTGCTCTAACTTTTTGCCCCTGCTACTGGTAGCAATGTCATCCAGTTTTCTCAGATTCAAAGTTATTTCTCCAAGCCACTCAGAGCAAACAGCCGTGAGAAGAAAAGAGGTGTAATATGACTTTGGACACTCAGGAGTTGACAGTGCACTGTTGTGACAGACAAGATTTCCATAACAGACTGTCTCTTGGCTATCCATACAAAACTGGTTTCAGCCATTTGCAGTTGGTGGTAGTTCACAAGTTTTAAAGCACACTGTGACTGACTGTCATGTTTAACCTGAGGTGTTTTGGAAGGGAAATTGAAAACCGTGCTGCACAAATCTGACTTTTGAGGAAGAAATGCAAGGCCATTTTTAAAATCTGGGATCCTTGTATGTGGGTAAGGGGAGGGAATTCAAAAGTTTATTTTAGTCTAATTTTTTAAAATGACAAACTGTGTCTAAGGTAAAAATGTGCACCCACATCTGAAAAGCCAGCTGCATCCTGGGTTGGATCAAAAGGAGCGTCACCAGCAGTTCAAGGGAAGTGATTCTGCCCCTCCACTGTGTTCTTCTTAGATCCCATCTGGAGTAGCACATCCACCTCTGGGGTCCTCAGCCTGGGAATGATAGGGATCTGTTTCAGCATGACCAGAGGAGGACAAAAAGATGATCTGAAGGGTGGAGCACATCTCCTATGAGGAAAGGCTGAAATTTGGAGTTGTTCAGCCTGGAGAAGAGAAATATCTGGGTGGTCTTTGAGTACATAAAGGGGGCTATAAGAAAGATGGAGAAAAAAATTTTAATACAGCCTATTGCTGTAAGGCAAGTGGTAACAGTTTTAAATTAATAGAAGGTAAATTCAAACTAGACACAAGGAAGAATTATATATTTTAGGACCAATGTAAACATTGAGATGGGAGCTATACCACTATACTTGTATCAGAACTGTTGGCATATATTTTAGTATTAAGAATTGCAAAACTCTGATGAAGGCACTATATTGAAGGCTAAATTAAATCCTGACATGTCTATAGTGTCAATAGATGACAATTTCCCTACCATCAGTGACTTTGTGTCAGTGTTTAATTTAACTGATGTCTTAAAAATACTGTTGTCTCTTCCTGAGGCATCTATAACTTCTGTTCAGCATACTGCAACCTTTTTTTTTCCTGTGTAGTTATTTCATTTTTCATGTATGTGCAAATAGCTTCCTCTGGTGTATCTGTATCAAGTGAAACACAGATTGTATTGGCACCACTGGGCTTAATTAATCTTCTTTTTTCTCTCTTTTAAAGAAGATGAAGAGCAGTAATATAAGAAATAAATAAAGTGGGAACAGATTTATTTCCCAAGTGAGAGCAAACAGATTGTCTCTCTAAGGGAGGAGCTAGTTTGGTCTGTGGTTTGTAAAACCTGGCAAGGTAATGGTCATGGCCAAAATAAAAAGTGAGGAAGAGAGGGTACAATAGAGGAGCCAGGCTGGGTATATAATTACCTAATTAAATTTCTTTGTTTCTGTCTAGTCAGTGCCTCTTTTAAGATTCATCTTCAGGTTATACAGGATACAGAAGTAACAGTTATACAATGGCAGTAGAAAAAAGCAGAAAGGAGTGAAACTTAAAGAAAATCTGTGGAGGTTAAATTTACCAAAGAGAAACTTTAAGTCTCCTTTTTAGTGGCCTACTGTCTTAGAAGCCTGTGGGAAACAGTAGGGAGGAAAACAATAGATAAACTTGCATCATGTTCACTTTAGGGTTTTAATTAAAATCCATCATTTTGGTGTTATAGTGTCTTGCTTGTTTGGCACTCTGCAAGCCAGAAATGTATCATTTAAATCTATTATAAACTCTTACAGAAAGGAGCTTCCATGTAAAATTCAATTTGATAATTTTAGACTGTCTTCTTTATTTTTTAAAATTTAATCGGAAGTCTACATTTTTTAACACCTTCCTTCTGTCTGTTGCTCTGATTTGCTGCTTCCTATGGGCAAGTGATGAAACACATGGTTTTAACTTTACTTTGTTAAATTTAGGACTTAATGAAGCACATATTATTAATATTGCAACTATGTTAATCACATTATTAATATTACATTATTAATATTGCAACTATAAGTGATGATTTTTAGCTCGTAAACTAATGTTCAATTTTTCAACCTTTTTATAGCAAAGTACATGTTTTTATGCATTGTAAAGGTTATACAGTGACTTTGATGAAATGAATGTTTGTTTTAAATAAAAAGGAAACATTTCAGAATTCTCTATTTCATAAATGGGAGAATGGTAAAATGTGGTGGTGATACATGAAAAGAGTTAGATTCACAAGTCATTATGTCACCTAATAGATTTCAATGATAACAACAAATACCCTTGTGGGTTACCCCTGGTGAGGAGTCAGGCCTCATCCAGCTGCTCACTCACACTTCCTCAGGGGTGAATTTGTATGGTAAAAATGTGAAAATTTGCAGGCTGAAAAAACCCCAGTTTAATAGGGAAAGAAAACTGTGTGCACAAGCCAAGTAAAATGAGGAATTTATTCACTACTTCCCATTGGCAGGTAGGTTCATAGTCATTTCCAGGAAAGCAGGTGTTCATCATGTGTAGCTTTTACTTGTGAAGACAAACACTAGAATTCCTTATGTTCCCCCTTCTTTCCTGTCGCTTTTATTATGAAATATGATGTTATATGGTGTGAAACATCCTTCTGGTCAGTTGGAGTCAGCTGTCAGGGCTGTGTACCCTGCCTGTGTACCCTTGTGCACCCCCAGCCTCTTCTCCCTGGTGCTGTGTAAGCACTGCTCAGCATTTACCAAAACTTCCCTGCACACTCAACACTGTTTTGGCTGCAAACCCAAAACAAAGCACCATGCTAGCTATTATGAAGAAAACTCACTTCATTGCATGTACAAAGTTTCTGAGTATCATGCATTCTCTTCACAGTTCTGGCAAATGCAATCAGCTCTTTAAGTAAAAGTAGCATTTGCAATGAGCTTTGATAGCACATTGCAGATGGATCTTGGATGAGACCCTTAGGCCTTGACTCATGATGGGTATTAATTTGCAGTGCTAAAATATAAAATTGAAGTTCACTTTGATTTGCAGGGAGTTATTCTCACTATTTTTATGCAAATGGAAAAAGAATAAATACCTGAGGAATCAAACTTTGTTGCCTGAAGAATCTGATGTGCTTGAGAAGTCCCTGTGGGAGGGGTTTATTGAGTAGCCACTGCCGTACAGAAAGATGAAAATGCTAACCATCAGGAAAGCAGGTGGTTCAAAGTCAATTTATGCAAAATGTGTGAGTGGGTGCTAAGGTTCAGTCTCTTTCCTGGAGGCCTCTGTCATCAATTATACAGTGCAACCTGGATGCCACGTGATGGCTTGGGGACACATTGCACTGGGTTTTTTCAGCTCAGGACCCAGGGTGATGTAGATTTGATGTAGATTTAGACCTGCGTACCTCAGTGAGCAGTGCCTAAATCTGAAGATTAATCAGCTTTAGCATATGCTGTGCAAAATGCCAACTTTTTCTGCTTTCAGTAATAGGCTGAATCAGATGTGTGTACTCACATCTCAAAAATTGTAAGTGAAACTTAAATTCAGACCTGAATTTTATAGTTGCTGTTACCTGTAGTTCATATATCACAAGGTTCTTAGTGTCCAATAGTCCCATGTCTTCTTCAATCTTATGAACAATTCAGAGCTGGTCACTTTTACTAGTTGGCTTTGCTGTAATGAATACTTAGGCTGTGAAATTCACCTAAATTATAAGTTCTAGAAGCTTTGAAAATTTCTTCCCCGCACACAATATGTGAGTAATATTTTTTAATAAGCTCTCCAAGACTCATCTTGAAGGAGCACATAGAAGGAATAAAAAGTTGCTATAAGTGATCTAAGCACAGACTTCAACAAAGAAACATAAAACTGATATACTATCCTCCACTAAGAACTTCTTTCAGGCTGCCTGAGTGGTGGGTTGTTCTGGTATGGAAAATGATTGGTGTCTTTTTATGTAGCATGCCTGAAGGGCTGATGGTGCCCTGAAAAGCTGAGGATCTGTGAGGTCCACTGTGAAGCAAGCCATGTGATCCAAATATAGCTTAGAGCCAAATCTTTTCTTTTGCCACACAGTGTCAACAGGAAAAAAAAAACAAAAACCAACCCACAATGAACATAATTGTAGTCACATAAAAATTAAAACAGATGTGTCATTTTGTTGCAGGGGCTGAAGGAGAATACCAATGAGGGAAGCTCTGAATAAAAATCAACAGTAAAATCTTTTTTTATAAGATAGTTGATCTATTTCCAAAAGAATGTAGTTAACAAACAAACTATTAATACTTTAAATTCAAATTATTGAACTTAATTTTTAAGCCCAAACACAAGCTCCATGACATTTTAAGTGAAGAAGCTTACCTGGGAGCTACTTCTAGAATAGAAAAAGTAACTTTGGGCAGAAGTTGGACAGTTTTGTTCCACTGTTGTACTCACTGGAGAGACACCCTTTTCTTGCATTTCAAGTTGCTTGCTAGCTAAAGAAATTAGATTTCTTTTCAAAATGCAGACAACCCTTTCTAAAGATGCATCTCTTTCTCTCACTAAGATATTTTCCTTATCTTTTTTTTATACAGTATTAGAGTTACTTATACACTTTAAATTGAAGTATTAAAAAAGAGTTTAAAGAGTTAAAAGAATAGAAGTTTAAAACAGAAGGCCTTTAGTGGCCTAAACAGTGTACAGCTGTGTTTTGTTAGGTGCAGGAGACTAATTTCTAAAGCTGCCTTTTATGTTTTAGTCCACCAAAATCATCTGGTCAATGTGTAGATGTACATTTATGATACAGATATTTACCTTAAGAAGATTGGAGATGTTTAAAACCTGAGTATGAGTCCCTTTAGGAAAAGGGCCATATAGAAATCTTAGTAATAATATTTGAGAAACTGTAAGTATTAGGATCAAAAATAACTTTTGCCACTAATTTTTAAGGGAGAAAAAGATTTTTAAGTGGATCTAAGGGGAAATTCCAAACATAAGAAAAGCATAATAGTAGCATGTGGAACATGATCTGTAATCTTCAGCAATTCCCTTCCTTTTTTAATCAGTTCCTCCTCTTGTTCCAATTATGTCTTTAGGCTGCAAATTATTTAGCAAGAAGTATGCAGGGTTCACACCTATCAGTGCAGTACACACTCTCTTAGTGTCACCAATATTAAAAAACACAAAAGGAAAAGCTGATGTTTAGACTGCACTAGAAGTGCATATTTTATTATTCTAAGTGATTTCTACTTTTAGAAAAAGCTTGTTACTTCAGAAACTGAATGTTTAATACATTTTTTTTTAAACTTAACATTTTTGAATTTCTCTGTGCTGAAGAACTGATCCATTAACCATTACTGTTAGGACATCATCTATTTCTTATAACAGTGATTCTACTGATTTAAGTTAAATTTAACATTTTGAATATATTGCTCTTGTACTAGAATCAGAGTGAGCCTTAATTTGGCTTTTTGCTTTCCCCATTCTGGTTGGCCCATTTTTTTCTAGTCTATGGAGTCCTAAGACTTCCTACTGTATTATACACAGTATGAGCCAAATGTTTGATGCAACTGACAGTTCTATCACTTTAAGTAGCTATTTTTACTTTCAAAATATTTTCCATTTAAATAGCTAAATTGTTCTTGTTTTCATGCTCATAGTCATGATGTACTGTTTATTCCAAGATGATGATTAATCTGTCCTCCAGAGATGTCAGACAGTGCTGTTGCCACTGTTGTTTACAAGTCTGTGTCTGTGCTGAGCTTTGTGTGTGTGATTTTGTAAGGAGGTGGGAATCATGGGGGAAATGGTGTTAGTGACATTGTGAATGGAACTTTGAATTTATAATATCTGACTGATTTAATATTTAATATTTTAGTATTTAATATATATTTTATATATCACAAGTAGATTTGACTAAGTTGATGAGGAGCGCAAAATACAAGGCAAATAGTATTTTTTGCTTTCTTATAACTTCAACACAGCTGTCAGAGTCCTGTGGGTTAGACAGGATTGCCTCAGAAGTCATATTTCTCAACTTTGTCATTAAAAAATAAGTGGTATAAACCCTCAGCTCCTTTATTACTGGTTAGAAAGGTGGTTTGTATTTGTACAGCTTTAGTAATTAAAGTCACATTCAGGACATACGAATGATTCTATTGGAACCAAAACCAAATAGGATCAAAAATGTCCTTTGCCTTCTTCCCCTCAATATTTCTGTAACTCTGCTGGAGATTTCTATCCTCACACTTCTGCTTACACAAGTACATATTGAATTGCTTATTCAATGAATATACAAATAATCTGTCTAGAAAGAAACAAGTACTTAGTTTTGAGGTGTTTTAAAGCACTGTTTGTTTTCCTTAACCTAATTTCACACATCTGCCTTAGGGAAGGGTTAAACAGTTGTGTCTACATAACTGGCAGGAGAGAAGTGTGGGAGCAAACAGCTGACAATGGGTGAGAGGTGATAATGATATAAACCTCTTTGCTGCTGAAAAATAATTTTGATATGTTTTTGAAATATCTTATATCTTTGATATAAGCAGACTGTTATATTCCAAAATATGGGAAAATGGAAATTATTAGAGATGATGCCAGAGCTCAGTAACACCAGAATTCCATATTTATAACAAGTTAAGTAGCAAACTATTATTGAGTTCAGCTTGTCTGAAATTGACTGGACAGCATGGAGTAGTCAAGAGATACTTTCTGCCTTTCAGTATCAGATAGTACATTATCCCTAATGTGGTGTAGATGTGAGCTGTGTTAAAAGAAACTTCTTCCCTTCTCTGCTCCTGCTTTTGGCTGCATGTGTCCAGTATTTCCCTTGAGTCAGATCCAATGACAGAAATTTAGCCTACCACTAAAAGAATAAACCCAAAGCAAACAAAAAATTACTTTTCCATTAGATTAGGCTGCTAAAGTGACTCATCCTGCAGCTGTGGATTAGTTACATCTCATGCACGGAAATGAAACGGCAGCTGGGGCTGGGGGAGAGACCACCCTGCTCAGTGACAGCTCACAGTTTCTCCAAACATGCTGTCATGTTCTGGAAGACACAATCTCACCCTCAGCCTGCTTCCCTCCCTTCCTGTCAGCATGAACATCTGTGTGGCAACGATGTGGAGCTAAAGAGCTGACCTGTGGTATTCCTAGTCTGGATTAAGTTTGCCAAACTGATGCAAACTCATGCCTTGCTGTAAGGGAAAGGATAGTGCAGAACAAGGCTTAACAGCCAGGACTAAAGTGAGACTGCTCTTCACAACAGGGTTGCTTGCTTAAAGTACATGCAAAGCTCTGGATTTAGGATATAACTGTAAAGCATCTTAATCTAATCTAAAACACAGCCCTCATGCTGCATCTTCCCTTACACCTGGGCCAGTATTCCTGTGAGATGATGATGGTAACCAAGTTCAGAGAAGTAATTTGTTTAAAATAATCTATTCTAAATATGGCTTTTTGATTATATGACTTCTCAAATCACCTCATTGCTGTATCAGGTGATTGACAAGGGAAAGTATAGAAACTCTGATTGTGGTAGTCCTGATTTTAAATCTTTTCTGGCAGCCAGCGATTTTCATCACAGTAAATGTATTTACTGTGGGTTGATGCAAGTAAGGAAAAACACTTCTCTGGAGCTTCCCTGGTGTCCCAAGTGCAAACAGCCACATGATTTTAGTATTTTTATTTTGCAGAGAAAAAACAATTTGACTAGTTCATTCCTGTTTAGTGTCTCTCTTTTATGACACTTAGAATTCTAGCCCTGCATTGCAAATAAGTGATAATAAGATTGGCACAATATTAATCTGCCATTTCCAAGTCTTAACACAGTGGAAGAAATCAGTGATGAAAGTCTACATTAGTGGAAGAAATAATTTTTCTGGTATAATTTCTTTATGCAGCTGAACACAGTCTATAAAAATGAGTTTCCTGATAATGAAGATGATCAAAAGAGTGGCTCTATAATATTTGTGGCTGTGAAAAGCTATTTTGCTATTACAAAAAGGAGGCTTTGTTTTTCTTAATAGTTTCAATTATTTCTAGGTAAATCTCATTTTGGAGGGGATATGAATCCATAAATTGGTTGTGAAAACATTCAGTTTGAGTTTTCTGCATACCATAAGGTCATAAATTCTCCTCCCTTTTCAATATGTCAGGAAGTTTCAGACCCTTTGAGGGAAAATAGGAAAAAAAATTCCCTTTTACTCCCACCAGTTTAGGACTTTCTGTATGAGGATGACAGATCTGAAGATCATTATCTTCCTGTAGCATGATGACACAAGGCTTTTTCAAGGAACCCCTCCAAAGAATGAGGGCCAGGAATGCCAAGAGTTGGGAGTTCAGAGTCTGGTCATGATGGATGCAGAAAGGATGGTTCCCAGGTGGATGGCACCCTGGTTCCAAAATTCCTAGTGGCTGGGGGAAGGCAAGATGTCTTTGGTGGTGCCTGTGGCTGTAGATGCTGCTGACAGTCCCAGGGGACTGAGGGAAACTTCCCCTTAGCCAGCAGATCATTGTTTTGCTGTCTGTAAGCTGATGCACTTTATTGCCCTTCTTTCTCTCTTGCAAAGATTCTTTTGCGATTTTCCTGCCCTATTTGTGCAGAAGGGAGAGACAGACACCTACTTTTGTGAGGATGGACCATATGCATGTGTAATTTGAAGGCTGAGCCAATGCTGCAGGCCAGACTCAGGTTCAAATGCAAATTAAGGACAGGAAAGAACTCCCTATGTAAGAAAATTCCATTTATCCCTGAAACGGCAACACAAGGCTGTTTTAATGGTGCTAGGGGACCCTGGCATGGATTAGTTTCATCAGAAGATATACTGTGCTGGTCCAGCTGCCCTCTGACTAGTAAACCTGGGAAATTTTTTTAAAATCTAGTGTTAGAGAGTTTGGATATTTTTTCAGAGATAAGCATTAAAAAAAAAAAAAAGTTGTATTTAAGAAATGACACTTGAAATTCTTCCCTTCACCAAATAGGATATATTTTTTGATGATAAGATAAAAATTTATTTTAAATTTATTTCCTATTTTAAACAAAAAACCATTGTTTTGGTGAAAAACATGCAAGAAAATATTTTCAACTAAAATTTTCTCTTTCTCAGGAAACTCTGATGGTAATAACATTACACCTGAATTTAATTTTTTCCACCACTGAAATTATTACCTAAATTAAACCCAAATGAGTGATTAATTTGGGAATCTCTGAAGCTGCCTTTTTTACCCAGAAATTTCATTATTTTCTTCAGTACTCTTTACTTTCTTTAGAAAATTCATGGGGCACAGATATGGAACTCTAAAAAAGCAGGCTGGTCTCCACCCTATTTATCCTTGTTCCCAGCAGAAATATTTGTGTAGGCATTTGTGGGAATGTAATTTCTACCCCAGCTTCTTTCCCTAGTGATCTTGCCACAAGTCTTTTTTTATGGAGTGGTAAAACCAGCTTTTGTATGCGCAGTTTGTAAAGTAACAAAACCAAAAAAATAAAGTTCCACAATTGGTTCACAATCAGCACAATGTGCAAATAAAATTAATTACTCTGATTAATCTTGTAAATTCATACAATTATCTTACTGAGAGCTATAGTCTTCTGTTCTGTTAAAATCTAAACAAAGCAAATAATGAAAATTCTCCAGTGCCTTTTTTGTGCTCTTCTAGTTACAAAAAGGAATTGCATATTAATTTTACTGTGGGATCGTGGGCATTTTCTCACCCAGGTTTGGTTGGTATTCCTGACTACAGCATGTGAAATAGAATCCATTGAAGTTATGGCAAGGAATTTTTCAGAGTTCTTCTCTGTTGATCTGCCTCTGCTCTTTTACTAATTTCAGCTGAAGCAAAGAGTAATTATGTTAAGTGCTTCTGGAAATCCTTCCTTTCAGAGGAATCAGAAGAATAGCTTGAGACAGTAATGTTTTCATAAAATTGTACTCATTATTTAAAAAAAATTAAAAAATAAAAAAATGTCGTCTGCAGATTCTGCTCAACATGTGGTTTATTGACTTCCCTGAACAGAAGGATGAATAACAACTTCAGGATTTCTCTCTGTGTATATTATTCTTTGATCTTACAGTATTACTTTCTGGTGATATTTATTCTTTTTTCTTCTGGCTTCCTTTGGTAAATGAATATATATGGAGCTTCTAAAAATTGCTTCAGTGGAACTATTCAAAAGGGGATTACACAAACCCATTCTCTCCCCCATAAAACAATCCCCTTGAAACAGCTAATTATTTTAATGTTTGTGGGCATCCCAATCTAAGACTCTTCTGAACTCCCACGGTTCTAGACTGTCTCAGTTTCTGACCTCCCAAGTAAAACTTTTAGTGGAAATGCAGTGTCAAAAGACTTCTTGATCTCTCTGAAAAGGCTCTTTCTTGTTATAGTTTCAAGTTCCTCAGCTGCAAATCTACTAGTTACACAACAGATAATTAGGTCCATATAAAAGCCACAAAACATCCCAGACTTAGAATCACCTCAAAACAGAGGCTAGATCTCTTTGTAAATTGGCTAGTCTGAGTAAAAGATTAAATTATGGAATATTCAAGCATATTCCTTGTTATTATATGAAAAAAAAAAAAAAGTTCTATTGTTGGTATTGTGTTTGGGGCACTTCCATAGTGACAGAAATAATTCCCTTTCTCCTCCCTATTTTCTTTTATTCTAGACCTGTAAGAACAGAATTTAAGCTTTCCTAAACTGACTGAAAATAGCATTCAACAGGGCCTCTCTCTGTAGACCATCCCCTGGGTAATTGTAACCATTGATGAGACCCTTCTCCTCTCCAGGCTGAAGAGGCTCAGTTCTCTCAGCCTTTTCTCACAGGACAGATGTTCCAGATCATTAATCACCCCTGTAGCCCTTTGTAAGACTCCCTCCAGTATCTCCATGTCTCTCTCATATTGAAAAGCCCAGATGTGAGCACAGTACTCCAGGTGTGGCTTCACCAGGGCTGGGCAGAGGGGCAGGATCACTTTCTATTGGCAGTTCTTTGTCTAAAGCAGCTCTGGGCATCACTCACCTTCTCTGGTGAGGGCAGGTTGCTGGCTCATGTCCAGCTTGGTGCACACCAGGAGCCCCAGGCCCTGTTCTGCCAAGCTGTGTTCCAGCTGGATTGCCCTGAGCACCTGCTGGTGCTTGGAGTTGTTCCTCCCTACAAGCAGGACTTTGCACTTTGTAGAACTTCATGATGTTCTTGTCTGCCCATTTCTCCATATATTGAGGCCAACCCTCTTTGCAGGGCTAATACAATAATTTTGGTGTTCTTGTGAAAAGGTATTTCCTCACTTAGTGCAGTATAAGTTATAGGATTTATTTTTTGTGTTAAAAAAACATCTATTTTGTTTGTTCTGTTTAAGGATGGGTTGAGTTATGTGATAATTGGTGTTATGTGATAGTTATTGAAATTCATCTATTTTATTTCCATGTCTCTATTAAATTACGTTACTTTTCTTAACATCCTATTTTAGAAACAGTCATTTTCGGAATAGTGCAGATATTTGCAGAACTTATATAGAAATTAATTTTTCTGAAGGCCTTAGAAAAATTTTCTATTTCAAAACCTTTTATGGAACTGTGTTTGAAAATGTTTTTTCAATATTTTTTTCTGAAGTGATGTCTTAGTCTTCTAAATTCACCTTTCCAATCATGATAAAAAAGTACTGAGTGGGCTCTTTGACCTTTACTTCTAAAATACATTAAATAATTGATTATGGTTAAACATAAAGAATGTTATAAGGAATTTATAGTGGTTACTGCAGTTGCTAATACTGAAGTGAAAATTTTGTAACACCAGAATCATTAACATGCCTAGAAAAAAAAAGTATAGTCTTTAACCTTGCCAGTGGCCTAATAAATTCAGTAAGCTTCAAAGTAATGTAAGGAAAAAGAAGTAATGAAAGTCTTTTCAGTGGTTAATAACTTCTTCATTCTTCTGTCTTCTTTATAGTTAATCTGTGTTTGTTTCTCCCATGAACCTTTTTCCCAGTCACTGTCAGGTGCCTCATTTCCTGTAAAAATCCTGTCTTATGCAATGTTCAGAACATCTCTTCAATACATCAACACTGATATTTTTACCCCCTTATTTTTTTTTCCGAAATGGATGTGATTTTCTAGAGGATTTTTATTTCTGACTAAACCTTTCTGCCAGCATGATTATATACCTAAGAATTTACATGCATGAATCTGTGTGTATAGTCCCTTAGCTATTAATATCTAGTTTTTCAAATGTTAGAAAACCTAGCTTCTTCTCCTAAAAAAAAAGAAGTCCCAAATGATATTAACCTCTAGCCCTTACCCTCTGGAAAAAACTCCAAAACAAACCTGCAAACAATCACACCAAAACTTGCAGAAAACCTGGGGGACATAGGTCATCTGCTATATGAGAAGAGGCAAAAAAATATTTTACACGTTTCTGAATTGTTTTTCTGGATGAGTTTAATAGCTTGAGACACCAGAATGTTCAGGATGGAGTCATTCTGAAGAGTGCCATCCAAAAATCACAGTCATTCCCGCAGCCCAGGCAGTAGTCAGCTGTTCCCACAGGGTGTATTAGCAAAACCTTTCCACATCAGCAAAGCCTTTAGATCAAATTTCACTTCTTCAAAAGTTATCTAACAGCATTGCTGAAAAAAAGCTTACATAACCGAGAGTGAATTTGCACTTTAGGGCTGTAATTCGAATCTTTATGAAAGTACATAAACCCTCCATGCACAAAACCAAAAGCATGATGAAAAAATAAAAGTATTTGAAAGGAAATCATCTTTCTGTGGTTTTCCTCTATCAAAGTTAGACTAAATCTTAGCTGCTCAGACAAAGTTTTGTAGTATTGGTGAGAATCCAGCCCATTGCTAGGTACAACTCTCATGAGATGAGCAGATGCTGCCCCACATGAGCCATGATAGGATGAAGGCATTTGTGTTATCTGAGAAAAAAAGTTCTGGAAGTAGACAATTACATGCTAATTTCTGAAATGAGATAAAAGGTGGTCCTTTGCTACTTTTGTAATCTACTTTGATTGCTTAGACATCTTTTGTTCAAAGTCTGTTTCTGGTCCTACTAATTAGTTGTGTTTCACTCAAAGCTTTTTTCCCACAACACAAGTTCAGTTTGCCATGATCTTTTACCCCTAAAAACTCTTTCTTATTTGCTGAAGTAAAAGATTAAATTTTGCATTCTTGAGAGTAATAATTATTGATACCATGAATCATACAAATCTATCTGATTCCTACTGTGTGAAATTATAATACAGGCTTGTTATAGTAATGTTACTGGAGCTGTGCCTTTGAGATGATGGATAACCTTGTTTATTAAATTGTTGCTGTATATATTGATCCTAAAAACCAGTTTAAACAGAAAATGAAAATGAAAATATCATAGCAGTATATTGACTTATATATCTGGCCTTGTAATATAAATCAGGTTTTCTTATTAGAGTAACCCTATGCAGTTTGGTTGGTTCAATATATGGTAGAGAGTAAGAAAAATGTTTATAAAGTTAATGAAGTTCACCAATTTAAGGCATTCTTCTCCCTAATATTAAAATTTTGCATTCCATTATTCCATGATAATGACTATTCCTTTTTGGATAGTGGGACAAATGAGAGTAACAACTGACTTGACTAGCCAAATCCAGCTGCTGGTGATTAGCACTATCAAAGCAGTTTTTCTTGCTCTCTGAAATACTGTGGATCCCTTACTCTTCTGGAAACACCTAATCTGTATAACAAACACATAACAAAATAACTATTTGTGCAATCCCATATATAAAACCCCTGTCTTCTTTGCACTAGGAAGCATAAATATTTTGAAGAGAATCATTGGAAAAGCAACAGTTTACAGTAGAATTAGAATTATTATTTCCTCACCATCTCCACTTCTTATTTTTTTTAACCCAACGGACAACATGAAATGACAGAAATTCTGCTAAGATACTTGTAAAAATGCTTATTTATTTCCTTTTTGTTACTCTGACACCATGTTTGAATTGTTAGGCAGGATTCTGACTTTAGCAAGTTAGATACTGGTGGACAAGACACCTCATAAAACTGTGGGCAGAGCAGTAATTTTGGATAATTTTTACAATTTAGAAAATTTACATTGACCTATGTTTTATTTCACTTTCTTTTGAAGATTAAGATATTTGAATTTTTTGATCCCTTTATTACTGAACTAGTTACAAGTTTTCATTAACAATGTTGATCTAACATAATTTAGCAAAGCATGTGTCAAATTGGTTGTTGGATAAACTTTCCAACATAGTTTATCTTCAACTGAGCAAATTGCATGAAGTAGTGTTTAAATTTATTCATTTATCAGAATTTATACACAGATGAGTTATGCTGCTTGTTACTTTTTTTATCTAATGTAAGTCATAGTAAGTCAACAACATAATATGGAACTGCTATCATGCTGAAGGCTTATTAATTTATCTTTGCAGTCCAGTAGAAAATACATATTGTCACTGGGTGCTCAGATTATTATTATTATTATTATTATTATTATTATTATTATTATTATTATTGCAACTATTAAATAAAAGTTATAAACACTACTAGACTATATATACTAGGTGCTCAGATTATTATTATTATGATTATTGTTATTATTATTATTATTATTATTATTATTATTATTAATGCAACTATTAAATAAAAGTTATAAACACTACTAGACTATATATACTGCAGAACACACACAACATGTACATGTCCTTCTTTGTAAATAAGCTTCCAGTTTTTTATCACAAGTTGTAGGGAAAATTTTGTCAATTTGTTACTTGCCATGACTTATATAAAATTTTATTTTTTACATTTTCAGTTTAAGAATCACTTAATGTGGGGAACTGAGTATTCAACAGACTTTGGGTTGGATATGTTAGGTTTGAATGAAACCTAAAGATTTAAGTATTCCCTAGTATATGCAGCCCAACTCCCTTAGTTTTGAATGCCTCTGTTCCAGAACAACTGTTTAAGAATTACAATTTTGAAAATATCAAGAAAACAAAAATCTGAACCACCATTACTGGACCAATAATGACTTGAATTTGGGAAAGAACCAAACCCACCTCAACCCTGAAACATTACATGTGTGAATGGTGTGTGTTGCTGTTTTGTGTAGTTGTTCTGGAACTTCATAATGACAAGAGAAATGTCACTCTTGCTAACAATTTCTATTCCAAATGTTTGAGCAGAAGAATCCAACTAGCACGTTTATCTCTCAACTGCAAGCTGCCTTCCTTGCTTTTTCAGGTGCCAAAACTTCCAGCTGCCCAATATCCCACTGAGAAAATCTTCAATTTCCCCTGGCAGCTTTTATGAAACAGCAAACTTTATCTATTATAAAAACCTTTTGGAAAATCTAAAGTTGAATAAGCCAGGGAGAGTCTAAAACCAATGAAATAAAACCTTAGGGTTTATCTGCTGGTTTGATTATTTATGGTCAAACTCATTTAAAGAGAACCTTTTCCTTAACAGATCTTGGACTGCTGTGAAGTTTTTTCCAGAGCTGGTAGAATTAAGAAGTCTCTGTTGCATTGGGGGTGCTTCTCTTTGTGGCCACAGGTTTGGCTGTAAATGATTCTCTTTAAGGAAAGAGATAACAGAGCCCAGTGTGGGGTTGTTTGCTTCAGGAATGCTTGGAATCAGAACACCTACCAAATTTCTGAGCTCTAGTAATAACATAGAGAACAATTACAAAGAGGAGAATACAAACTATGTGTAGAGGGATTGATTGTTCCTTGGCTGGTCAGTTTCTGTTATTTCTAGGTTGCATGCATAGGGGATTTCTCTCCAGAGACTGTGCTCATCAGGTTTCTGTGCACACAGATCTTCAATTCTGAGTCTCCTATGAGCTTTTTTAGCTATATAGAGATTGGGCTTTATTACTGACCCAGCAGAACTGTTTCCATCATCAAATGTATAACTTTTGATTGCACAAAATCTTTTCGTATTACACCATTCATGTACTTAAAACATAGTATTTTATTTTATTTTCTGTTAGTTTATCTCACTTTGATCCTCAAACGACATTTGAAATGCATGAACTTTGAACATATGATGGCACTGTTGTTTAATCACTAAACTCTGTTGAGTGACTACATGCCCCTTGCCATGTGTGATTTTATTTTTCAGAAAAAAAAGCCAACAGAAAAACCCTAAAAAGGCCCAAAAAGTAATCTTTATGGTCTTGTAAAAAAACCTTTTCTCGAAAGGTCATCTATTTTCACCCCATCCATGACTTCCATTTGTCCACCAATTTCTTGATCACTTTTAATTTATTCATCATCAGTGATTTCAGGCTTTTTTTCTTCATTGTGTTTTCAAAAGCATAGGATGAAATGTATGATTTTTTTTCTTGTTTTGATTGTTTACTATCAGCATACTTCTGGCAACTCATGGAGGTTAATTCCAATGCCAATATTCTTAAATGATTTTCCCAGCAAAACTCTGGGCCTGCAAGTGTGTGTGCACAACCCAGTGAGATTTTGTCGTCCCTGGGGCCCCATCAAAACGACTTTCAATGTATTTGCTCAAGAATGATAATAGAGGTATACCCTGCAGGAAGCCAGATAGAGGGCTTCCTGCCTCCTATACAGGAGCAATAAATGGAACACCAAAGTTCAGGGGATTTGGGAAGGTCAAGCAAAAGGGAGCTGTGTCCTTTCATTTTCTAGCTAGCTGAAGCTGGTAAAGTCCGAGTGGACTGGTTTTTCTTCAGAATTCTTAGAAAAAAAAAAAAGACCCATCTTAGAAGAAAAATCATAGTTCTCAAAAACTATGAGAATCATAGTTCTCATAAACTTTTGCTCTGCTCTTTGGGTCAGTTCACATATCTTCAGGCTTGTACTGTCAGCAGCAGTAGCAAACACAGATGACTCAGTTTGCAGCACTACGTGTTTGTTTGCCTCCAGGGAAACAAGAGGCAAGTATAAATAGTGCTCCTTTCCCCTTTAGTTGACTCATTAATAGCATGCAAAGCTTTATTTTGTTAATATTATATTTTTATCCATGGAATACCTGTCACCCTCTAGCAGCTTAGCCTAGTGCTTCTATTTGTAACCACTAGAGCATCATTTTCTGGCCAATAGGTGTTTTATCTGGTGTTTAATTGCTTGGCTGGAAGATGACAGAAATAATTACTCTCATAAACTATTATGGAATTACAGAATGAGGCAGGTATGAGTAACAGCTTTTCCAAAAGTTGTTAAAAACCAGAGAACTATAGAGTAGGCAGAAGTCAGCAAATTGTGATTTTGAAAGATGTTAGAGAACAGAAAGCATAAGTAGAAAAATTATTTATGAGTGATCTTCCCACCCTTCTAAGCTGAGATGCTGTGCTAATTTTTTGAGTGCTGCTGTTGAAGAAAGGGAGGCTGGCTACAGGGAATCTAGCAGAAGCCACAAAAACTATTATAGGCATACAAAACTTGGCTTTTGAGTATTAAACTAACATTTTGCAGTTGTTTGGTGAAGACATACAGAAAAATAGAAATAAATGGATGATGAAAAAAAGCAAAGAAGCTCTGCATGGTTAAGTTTCTGTTTCTGTGATGGATAATAAACCAGTTGGAAGTATGGCAGACACAGTCTTATTCTCACTTGCATTTTTTTGATTATGTCTGTATTTAGCCCACAGCATCTGTTTGACCCTCAATTTCTGGTTGCAACCAGAAGTGACAGAAATTGCTGTAGGTGTGTGATTCTCTGAGAAAATGATATGAAATGGAGTGTAAATTTCTTAATATAATTTAGACAACTGTATCAAAAATTCTCAGTGAAGAACAAGGACTGATGATTTTGAGGAAATGTTTTGGTGGGAGAAAAACTGTCCTCAGTGCACAGTCCATTGAAAAGGACCTTGTGGTGGTCATTTTTATCCTGCATCTGAGTGGAAGAAAGCAAATACAACACACCTCAAGTTCAGCTCCATCAGGGATAGCAATTAATTCTGTGTATGAATCGATTTTCAATTTCTTCCACTTTGCCTTTTTCTTTTCATCTAATACAATACAGCATTTTAGGTCATCATGACCTTTATTAAAGGAGTAGTGTGGCCTCTATATGGCAGAGATTTGCTTTAGTCTGTATGCCTTCAAATATTTTTATTATAACCATGACTTCTACTTTGGATAAAGAATTCCTACTCTACAGAAAAAAACAACTCCTCCAAAAAAAACCCCAAAAAATCTTTGTTGTTAAATGACACTGCTTCTATGCTTGAGAATTTTAGTTTTTCATCTGTGTTGCACTGTTTTTCCCATGTTTCAGTGTGTTGTTAGATTTATGTATATGTATTGTGGATATGGGTCCTTTATTTCAAGACCATATCTAAGCAGGGTGAACTAGCTTTGTTTCTCAGATATGCTCTGGCAACATTCCTAAATGCATTTCATTTGGTATTTAATCTCCTGCAGCTCCTGTGAAGTTGGAAGAAGATCTTGGCTGTCTTTATGGTTTTATCTTACAGGGTATGTTATTTTTCAATATACTTCCATCTTTGAAAATTCCCTACGTGCAAAGACACTATTTTAGTCCTCTTTGGAGTATATTCTTATTGCTCAAATGATGTAGTTAACCCTTGCTGTTTAACAACACAGCCATCTAAGTTGTAAGAATTGCTTTCCTAATTTTTCTGTTTATGGTTTGATTAAAAAGCAATTCAATGGTTCAGAAATTGGAGAGTTAACTCTTACTGAGAGTGAACACTTTATTAATTTCCTCTTAATCAAGAGACTTATCTCTTATTCCTGTATGAAGAGTTAACACTCAACAAGTGAACTTCTTTTCCAAGGCTTCCCAGCCGTGTCACGTTAAGACAGCCAGTGTAGAATATGTAGTACTTACATTTGTTTCCATGTATTGTGTCTGATCTCTGAGTAAGGCCTCAAAGGGGTGTTTGCAATATTTCTTTCCATTCAGATTATGCTCTTTGATAATCTTTCTTAAATGTGTGGAAGGGAAACTGTTTCTCTCCATTTTGTTTTTCTACTCTACATGGTGAAATAAGAACACTAATGAGTTTCCTGGAGATTAGCTTTTGTAGAATAGTTAATGTCACAAAACCTATCACTGGATATAAAAAGCCAAAATAATTTTGACAAAGTAGCCTCTATCTGTTTTTCTCAACAACACTGTGTTTAAAAAAATGCACTGCAGTGAAAATCATGATGTTTTGTCAAGACAATTTGAACAAAAGGCCTTTTTAATTTAGTTCTAAATAGGATGGGTTGCCATACCAGTATAGAACCACTCAGTTTGTTAAAATCAGAAGAGAAATATACCAGTAAGCATCAAATTATTACATCTCCTAACTAAATATTATTTTTACCTTTGGAACCATCACATTGTACTGTAACTGAAATGTATGATTTTATTTTCAGTTGAATTCTCGAGAAAAAAAACAATACTTGTGGAAATGAATTCTGTGCATTTGGTTTCTCCTGATAAGTTTTAAATCTGTTGGCCAATCTCAGTTTAATATATTACACAGGTAATCAGACATGACTGACAGACATGACTGCACTGCTCTTTCTCTTCTCTTGTATTCTGTTTGGTTATCATACCCCAAGTCAGAAAATGCAACCTTTTTTTAGAAAAAAAATTCATTTATGTGATATTTTATCTGATCATTAGCTTGCTGGACTGAGAAATAATGACAACAACATTCTATAAAGACCATAACCTACCTAAGCTGAGATATGCAGTGAATATCTGGTTATTTTGGGGTATTTGAACTAAAATGGAATTTTGAAAATTATGATCTTCAGAGAGACTGGAGTATCGGTCTACTGGAAGTCAGTCCTCAATAAATGCAACATTTGGAATGAGTAGAAACAATCAAAACTTCTTAGTCAACATTTTTAAAAATATGTTTTTATAGAAATTCATAGAATTGATCCTTCTAACATTTTCTGAAACCTTTCTGTGAGGCAAGTCTTCAGTTTTTCTGCTATCAGAGCTGTTACTAGGCATGAGTTCTCCCAGTCTCTTGTTTTTTCTTTCCTGTTTGCACTGTTAAATTCCTGATCTTGTGAAATAGGAATGATTGCAAAAGTCCTGGGTAGGTTAGATTTTTACGTTTATGGGTCTATTCTGTCATTACTATATTTCATTAATATTTCAGGAAATGCAAATGAAAGCAATGGGATTCAGCATTTACTTGGTTCTTACTGCTTAGTTATAGGAAATTCTGGGGAATTATTCACAACAAAATTAGTTCTTTAATGCCCTCTGTTATAGTCTCCTGAATAAATTTGTTGAGGATTTTTATATCTGATCAGTACCCATAATTTTACTCTGTATTTGTGAAACTAGTTCTAAGCCATGCCTTTTTAATGCAACTACTCTTCTTGTCCTGGATACTTTTTGCTAGAAATTTGAAAAAGATTTTTCTTATTAAAGTATTTTTTATTATTTTTATACCTGTTGTATTTACAAGCTTTTCCCAGATGCTATTTTTCTAGACTTGTATTATATAAAGAAATTAATGGAATCTCATTCATATTGCAGTTTTCAATTTCAAAAGTGTCTTTGAACAAGTTTTGTAATCAAAAAGATAAAAGAAGAAATAAACAGCCATATTAATGTACTGCTCAGTACCAGTCTTGCCTGGTCCAGTAAAAGAATAAATATGCTATTTATTTTCCAATTAACACTAATAAACTAAGTTATATTAGAGGAATGGCTTAGATAGTGAACAGCATTAATAATATTTGATGGAGTAGCTGGTTCTTAATAAGAATGAAGGCTAGCTGCAGCAGAGGACACCTGGCTAACATCTTGATAATTTATCTGATGTTCTCACAAAATGATCTTGAAAACTGAATAATATCACTTCACTAAATGAAATTCATTAAAGTCAGAACAGATCTAAGTCTGTGATCTCATAAGTTCATGGTGGTTTGAGGATTTAGTCTTTAAGGGGCACAAAAACAAGAGAATATGAAAACATCAATAAAACATGGAGAAAGAAACAGTGGTCTCTTAGAGATGCAGTCTGATAAATCTCAAAGTTATGTACATATAACTGCTTCATTTTAAGAGCTAAAGAAGACTGGATTTTTCCATTTAATACATACATATCCTTAAAATTTACTTATAGCAATAAAAATATTTCTTCCTATGCAGAGATTTGGATTTTTCTGAAATTTATGCTAACAGCACAGTCTGGGGTTTTGATGCTTTGATCCACAGCACTTGCTGTCTTTGAAAGGCATATCCAAGTCAGTAATTTGAAGGCTGGTTGTTTTGTTCAAGCATGACCATATTTTGTGTTTTGTCCTAGTCATGCTCCCCAACTCTGTACTTCTTCATGGCTTGGGGAATATCTTTATTGTCACTGCGCATCAGGACTGGATGGTTTTTATCCTTAGTGTTGTTCATTTTGTCTTATTCACATATTTCTCAATGCATGACATTTTTGCATTTCACAAAATTATAGAATCATCAAGAATGGAAGATCTTCAAGATCATCTAGTCCAATAATCAACCCAGCACCATCATTATCACTCCTAAATGATATCTGCAAGTGCCAAATCCAGATGCCTCTTGAACACTTTTTATAAAGAACTTCAGTGTTGAATAATGCTTGTTTGACTCATATTTTCAAAACTCTACTAAAATAGCACAGAAGAATGCATTTTGTAAAAAAAAAAAAAAAAAAAAAAAAAAACCAAAAAAAAAAACTAAAACAAAAATTAAACCTTTTATT
>VZRH01000532.1:0-63916 GCA_013397555.1 Urocynchramus pylzowi | reverse complement strand
AAAAAAAAAAAGCCCAACAGAAAAATCTAAACCATAATTCAAACCTTTGATTTATTTTTCTAAATAAATCGTGCTGCTGCATTGCTTAGTGTAAGCTACTGAAAATATATTAAAACACATTTTAGTCCTTACACCTTAGTCCTTTCCTAGTAAGAAAAACAGACATCTTCCAGCACAATCTCCCTATGCTAGGGTCCCTAGTTCAGCAGAATACTCATGTGCCTGCCTCCTTCTATGAGTGACAACATTTCACATGTCCTCAGTTATACATTTTGTTACCCACCTACCTAGACTAGGGGCTAACTGGGGTCATGCTCTAGAGTTTTCCCTAGTCTGTTAGAGACCATTAAGGGGAATACAGTATAGTGAATTCAGTGGTTTCATGAGAAGCAAAAACACAAGTACCTGTTGGGTCCCCATACAACACTGACCAATTCACAGGTTTATGTGCTGGGAAGAAGATTCTTGCTTAGTTTTCTGGTTTGGATGAGTTGATAAACATGCATTTTCAAATAAACTGACAGTAATTTTGTGACTAATGTCAGCTGAGAATTTTTATGTTAATTTAGTTTAAGTTAATTTTTAGTTGACCTTCATATGTCGAAATACTGTATTTCACTTAGACGAATTCACAAATTCTGTCCTTAAAAGGTCTTGTATGTATTTATGCAAATGTCTTACTCAAAAACTAAATTTTCTTAGTCAAATATTAGTTCAAGAATCACATTAACATTTTAGCCATTATTTGTTACAGTCATGAATAACAAGTAGTTTTAGTAGCACAGTAAGTTGGAATGTTTAACTATTGCCTTAATTAGTGAAGATGCTTTGTTAGATTTACTTGATATCTGATACTCCTCAAAAAACATGAAAGCAAATCTGTTTGATTTTATTCTTTTTTAGTTGTTTTGTTTTCTGCTCTTAGTTCATTGGGTCTATTCTTAAACTCAGTCAAAGTAATTACTGCATAAAAGATTTAAAACACAAGGAGTCAATATGCTTTGTTGCATATTTGTGGTCACTCTCAAAATAATTTCTTGCAAAAGCAAAGCCATAATGAAGTTGCAGGCAACTGTGTACTAATGACTCCCAGTAAAAGCTTCTGGGAAGATCTAAGCATAAAGGTTACTTCCAGCAAACATTTCTTTATTTGAAGTTAAGGTAAGTGACAATATTTCTATTCCCATCTTTCTCTTTTTGTTGGTGGGTTTTGTTTATTTGTTTGATTGTTTTCAATATGTTTTCTAATTGAGAAAGAATGCCCTGATTTTATAGACTGAAGGAAATTTATTTTAGTGTAGAAGAGCCAAAAGGCCTACTGTACATGTTTAAATCCCACTTGTGTCTTCCTCTAAGTACTTTCTGAGACAGAAAGGGGTAGGTTTCTGTTTCTATTTCAAATTGACAGTGTATTCACCACTAGCAGGAGATCCTATGTTACTTGTTGGCAAAATCAATGGTTGTTTATTGACACTTACCTAGTCTTGTCCCTGAGCACTTGAAAACTGGTAAGTATGTAGTTTTTATTTGTTTTCTGTGCTAGCCTTTTGAAGAATGATAAAAAAAAATAAACAACAAAAAAAACAACAAAAACCTAACAAAAAAATCCCCAAAAAACAGGGAAAAACCAGAAAAGGTGATGCAGTTTATTGCAAATGGCAGGATTAAGTATACTTAGAGTAGGTGGTAGCCTTCTCCTAAAACCTCAAAAGTGAGATGCCACTATTGGTATGTTTATATGGAAAAAATGTCCAAACTATCTAACATAAATAATTTTTGCTACAAATTATGCTGATTCTTTCTCATTCTGCTTCCAGACACCTGGAAAACAATTGATTGTCTCTCTCTTAATGGCAGCTTAGTTATTAGAAGATTGTTATCAATGTTCTTCCTTCCTCAGTCTTCTCTTTTCTAGACTAAACAAAGTCCTTCAACTTCCTTAAGAGGTTATTCTTCTAAATTCTTAATTATTCTTGTAACCTCTATCACGGAATCTTTCCAATTTGCTTTTTTTTTCAGTTTTAAAGTCACAAAGCTGGATTAAAAATCCCAGCTATTAAAAACTATGGCCTTATTAATTTACTGCCAGTTTTCTTAATTTTGTTTAGTTTTAATTTTGTCCTTTTCATTTCTTCTTCAGTTTTGAATGAATGGAATTACTTAATTCAAAATTGTGAATTTGATATTTTAAAATATTAGCAGCATTCAATCAGCATCCTTACAGAATCTAAACTTGCTTTTCACACTGTTCTAGTTCTTTTTGTTTAGCATTTTCTTGACTTCAGTAAAACTAGAATTGTAACTGAGTGACTAATAAATAATTTTTAGACATAATCTTCACCAGACCATGTGTATTTCTTAGTGAAGGAAGAAATCTGAGGGTGTCACAGTTCTATTAACTTTATTAAATTGAACCTGTGGAAGTCACATCATTTCACCTAGTAACTTAACTCTTGCACAGTGTATGCATGATTTATCATTACAAGGGAAGAAAGAACAAGCCATATGCTAAAAGCTAGCCCAGAGAAGGATTCTCACTATGCCTGTCAAAGAGAAGGAACTCTCCTTTACATTCTTTTCATTTTGAGGTTGTCTTCTTCAGTGAAGGAAATACCTAAATTTGGACTTGTACTGATTAATCAAATTTCTCCTTGTATATCCCTGTTTAACCTCAAAGAATCTGCAGTGCTTTAAAGGAGTGCTGACAAATGCTGATGATAGTTTCTGTGTATGTTTTTCAAGTAACTTGGGATATACACACCATAGAGACAATTTTTCCCAGCTTGTGTTCATCATGGCGGAAATGTTTTTTAAAGGCAAGATATGTGATAACTCTTCCATTTCTATATATAAGGAAATTATGGTTGTTTGCTGTGATTTTACTGATCCTTGATGAGCATCTCTCTTCCAAGGAGAGCAGAGGATCACAATGCTCTGCCTCATATCAGATCAAACAGTTCAGCAGGGAACATCAAAACATCACATTCAGAACCAGAGTTTCAGAGGTGGTAAATAAAAGAATATTCAGGTGTCATTACCCTTGCTAACAGTCAGCACAGATTGACCTGATGTGCACCTTTTTTCCATAAGTCTCTCAAACACTAGTAGACTCACTTTTATCCTGTCTGAGTCAATCAGCTCTACTGTATTTCATCTCTTCCCTGGTGTGAGAATATGTCAAGGAGGAAAGTAAGCAAATATTAGATACAGATTTGCCCTTTCCCTTTTTAATGTCATATGATGTTTTTCTAGAATTTTTAAAATTTTGCTTCTCTGTTTATGAAACTTCTTTTTCTCATGTCCACTGACACATCTCTTTATTCAGAGTGAAAGCTGTTGGTGTTCTAAGAAGCAGCAAATAATATATTTAAATGCTTTCAGATGTAGAAGACATAGGCCAACAACCAGAAATTATGTAGTTTTGCGATACTATGCATGGCTTTTTACTGGTGTCTTAAGGGAAAGAAAAGGATTTATATATATACATATGTATATATATATACACACACATATATATACACACTCTTTAATAAAAGCAGGCCCTTATGAGTTTATGAAATAATGAAAAGGAAGTCTCCCTTTTTCTTTTATTGGAAATATTTTTTATTCTTAGTTCATTATTTAAATAATTCTGCTATTTCATGGAAACCTGTCCTCTTTTTTATTGGTTAGTTGTACCCAGCACTCAGTCATTCGATTTTCTTTGCTTTTTTCTTACTGAATTTAAAGTATCAATACAGAAATAGAATGACAGAATGGTTTGGGTTGGAATGAACTTTAAAGATCACCTAGTCCAACCCCCTGCTTTGGGCAGGATGATCTTTCACCAGACAAGGCTGCTCTAGGCACATCCAACCTTACCTTGAACCCTTCCAGAGATGGGGCACCCACAACTTCTCTGGGCAACAATGTGCCAGTGTCTCATCACCCTCACAGTAAAGAATTTCTTCCTAATAGGTAGTCTAAATCAACCTTTTTTTAAAAAAAAAAATCATCAATTTAATTGTATTTAATTTAATTTTATTTGTTATTTTTATTTTTTGAAAGTCATGCAGTTTTCATGGTGACAGGCTGTTTGGGAATTCAGAGATGGCTTTCGGCTGGTTTGAACAGGGAAGGAAATTATGACTGCTGGATTCCTTACAAATGCATGTAACATGATTTTTTTTCCAAGTGGAAGATAGTTTAGAAAGGATACATATCAAATTATAACTAAAAAAAGTGTGACTGAATAAAAATTCTAATGTTCATTAAGTAAAATCCTCAATTTTCTTTCCAAACTAAACAGTACCTGTCACTGTCTCCTTTGGGAGAGCAGACAGAGAAAAGGGAGTTGCTTTTTTCCTTCTGCCTTATCTCCCTGAAAGCCTCACTCCCTCCTGGTCCCCCGTTTTCAATTATGATTCCTGGACATGGAAGGGGAAGAAGCAGAAAAAAAAAATCTTAATTGGAAAGGAAAAAGAGCAAGGAATAAGGAGGAGGAATATAAGTTATGGGTGTATTTGTTTTGAAGCTGGTGTTGAACTTCAGTGCGTGTGTACATATTTTAATTTTCCATCTCTGACCTATGTCACCCATAAACACGAGACAGATGTTTGACTATATAGGCTCAAGTAAGAAAATATGTTCCTTGATTCATTTATATGCCCTACCCATGGACACTGATTAATAGGCAATGGTATTTTATAATGAACTGCAGCTGCAAAAGAAGTGAAAATAATTAATGATAAATTAATAAATTCAATGTATTGTTCTGGTGTCTGCCTTCTAAAAAAGTCAAATTCATGACTGCCGAATAAGAAATAGTGAGTGATGAGACAGAATGAAGAACTACTGGGAAGTGATGAAGACCATACCGTACCAAAAGTTTCAGCTAAACTGCTAAACAGAGAATACCCTAAACAGATACAGAGACAGAAATTTACAAGAACAGGTTTCAGAAGACACTTAATATTTGTGAAGCATATATGTAATAAATTATGGCAATTCTTAAAAAGAAATTGTAATCCTGTACTCTATTGCAGAATGTGCACGTGTTGCAAACAACACATGGGTGGGCAATCACTGATTGGTGATAAAACAAGATATTTTAAGCATCCTGCCTACTAAATGCTGAACGAAACAAAAGGTTCAGTGAAAATAATGTTCTATAAAAATTTAGTTACCTTTAAACTCGATTTTGCATAAAACACTTTGAATCAAGGCCACTTAATTTTTTTTTGAATGTCTTGATGCCTGAATTGCCTGATGTTGCAAGGACATGAACATGCTTTATTATACTTGAAAGTTTAATCTGTATTTATGCTAAAACCAGAGTTAAAGCTGCCAATGCTGGAAAATGCTACCTCAAATTTATAAAGGGGTTCTTCAGTGAAGAACATATAAAAATAAAAGCTATTTCTAAATTATTCTTAACTCGGTGTTCTTGTGTAAGAATGGTTGTAACAATCTTCTAATTGCATATTAATTAAATAACGCTTTGGGCTTTTAATTTATATGTAACCAATAAGCCATTACTTCTAATATTACCCAGAATATTTGCTGCTTATGTATGAAGAGGAACAGGAGTACAAGCAAATCAGCTAAAATTGGTTGTCATTTTAATCTGTAGTTATGGTCTCCTGTTGAATTGGTTTATAGCAGAGGAAGCGGGATAAGTAACAGTATTCAGTGCTCTTTTTTTTCTTTTTAAATTTTTTTTTCTTTTTTTTTTTGTCTGATGATTCTGCTAAGGTTGTGATTTGTTCACTGGAGGCAGATAAAGAGATTACAGTAGCAAGTAGAATTGGGGACTTATATTAATGTGGAATCAATACTGCACTGAAAAATCAAAATTCATTGGACTGAGAACCGAGCATTTTCTCAAATTTTAGCAATTACCTCTTGTAAACAGTTTTCTTATGAAGTATCTTGATTATATATAATGCTATTGTTCTACTGACCCTTGACAGCATATAAAATTAGTTTGACATACTATAACCACTATAATATTGTCTAAAGCAACTCAGGTCTATCTTTGATAAAAAGCTACGATTAACCTCTTGCTTAGCAGCACAATTTGTTGGGGTGGGTAACATGAGAGGAAGAATAACTCCTGACACTGCAATTGGATTCACCAGCATTGACCCTTGAGCAAATTGCTAACTCTGTTGGGTTTTAAAGCTTCACTGGAGAAAATCTTATTTCCTATTTGAAGCTACATCCTATAAAAGGCTTGCAATCCCTTTGTGCACAGGCAGACTTGCAGTAAACTGTAAATATTTCTATTTTTTAAATTTATTCTGAAGATTTTGACAGTTCAAAAGATTTTGACACTTCATTATGAAATATCATGGGGTTTTTTAATCACTAGCCACAGAAAGCCTAAAATCTCTTCAGCATATCTCCTTTCAAGAGATTTAACATCTCTTCGAATTTATCACGGTAGGTTTTGGCACAGCCAGAATCCTATATTGTTAAGGATTGTGTGTGCTTGCAGATAAAGCATTTTCACAGCTTCATAGTTTCCTACAATAAGGCTATTAGGTTAACTCATTTCCTTAGTGTTGGAATATGAAATATTTCTACATCATGCTGGAATATTAAATATTTCTACATCTGTTGTTCCCATGTGCACATGGCACCTTTCTTCTGTTATGGAAAGAAGGCCTGAGCTCTCTCTTATCTACTCTCCCTTCTCCCTCTCACC
Source organism: Urocynchramus pylzowi (assembly GCA_013397555.1). NCBI lineage: Eukaryota > Metazoa > Chordata > Aves > Passeriformes > Fringillidae > Urocynchramus > Urocynchramus pylzowi. Next base: position 57,228 of record VZRH01000532.1, on the reverse strand, counting down.
TCACTTTACAAATACTATGTATGTGAATATTTGGCAGAACACATCTAAAAAAAAATTAAATGGATAAAAACATAAAAGTGGTCCACTTTGAATATATGCAGAATAGGTCTATTATTTTATAGAGAAGAGAACTTGAGAGTCCTCAGGAACGGGCCATGCGTGCCTTATAGAGCAGGAAGATTTATTCCCATTGCTCTGCATGTAGAGACAGGTAAAACACAGCTTCAGATAAAACCTGTGTCTCATTATAATATTCTTCCAGTTCTACATTCATTACAAGAAATTTTGTTAATTTATACATGAAGACATGAAATCATTCTTGTCCTATTCATATACTGTGTATTTTACTGGATTCTGGCAATTATTTCTGCATAAGACCCTTATTATTATCAGTGCTTCTGAAGGCAGAGGGGCAATTTGATGATGTCAAGACTTTTTTTAAAAAGCCACAACAATTAAAAAAAATAAAGCTTAACAAATGAAAACAGTTTTAGAAAGAGGTGGATGTCTTAGGTGACTTGTGCTACATAACCCATTTATCAAACCATGAATAGAAATATGAATGTGGTCTATATTGGAATTAGACTGTTCATTTTATCTTTAGTGCCTAGAGAATGAGCAATAAAATCAACACGGTAGCTTGTGCAATTTTTTGGTTTCATATTGTACTTGATTTATAAAAAGAAATATCTATTGTTCTAGTTTTTAGCATGCCACCAAGTTTTGACACAACTGAATTGCACTGATGGGAAAAAACATTTTAATGCATGAAAGGAGGAGCTTACATCAAACTAAGATATTTGACTGCTATGCATGTATTAGTGGTGTCATGAAAATGCTTGACAATACTTTCTTTATAAAAGACAAGGGTAAAAAGGCTTTACATTTTCCAGGTAGAAACCCAGTCAGATGAGAGGATGCTTTTCATCTGGTAGGTCTCTAGATACAAATGTTCTGTCACCCAAAGTTACAAGCAGGTGAATGCTGGAGGGTATAGATGATCTGCAGTCTTTGATACTCAAGGACTTGCTGATGTGACTAGCTAGAAGCCTTGCAAAATTAGCAGCAGGATACCATACATTAAACTCTACCAGAGTTTTCAGTTTCATCTGCAGCCAAGGCACTGGGCTTAAAAGTGCTCTTGCAAATATGGCTTAAGGTATCCTATAACTTTTTTTGCACTGGTAGGATTATGGTCTGACACAAAACCAGGAGTGAGCTGTTGCTGTAGCTGTGTTAATGGACATAATGTAGGTTAATCAGTGTAAGTGGAGCTCTGAATGGCCTATGTAGTGCAAAGAACTACCCTCTCCAATGATTGAGGAACTTCATATCATTCATCAGTGCTTATAACTGCTTTTCATTCTGTACACACATCAAATAAGAAAATATTCCCCCTTTTCTGATAATTTATAATGCATAAAAAACTCGTTTATGTCTCAGTGACTGACTGAGACACTCTTCAAAATGCTGGCTTTAAAGAACTGTATTTCACAAATGTGAATTCTAGCGCAGAGCGCATGGCCCCGAGTTTTGAGTAATGGTGTAGATTTTAGTGCCTCTTTGTGTCTTCTGCTGCTTATTATTGGAGTACCCAAATACTTTATGACCAGAAAAATGGTCCTTCAGCCTGTATGCTCTCAAAGTACTTGTTTCTGCTCAGAGCTGTAACTGGCCTGCAGGGGAAGACCTTGCCTATGTCCATATTACATATAACAAAAATGAGGACCATGAGCTAATATCTGCACTGATTAACTCTTAGGCTGATAACTGGTAGCTGTAGAAAAATTTTATTGGAAATTGTTGCCTGCAGTAGTCCAGATGAGGGTCAGGGGTGGGTTAATTTCCTGGCCACAGGGGTGGTCAGGGCTTCAGTGTCTGATCTTCCTCCCTGATCTTTTATCTAGAAGAGTAGGTTTGCATTTGGATGCTGTCAGGGGAGATTGACAAGGATACCTGAACCTGACTTGACTGTACATACAGATGGATGTGTTTTTGTTGATTTTGTTAATTTTCTTCGGGTTTGACAGTTTAATTTTTTTTCACTTTTAAAAACTAAAGCCAGATTCAGGTAGCCAGGAAGTTATTACATTTTCTCTTCTCTCTTTGCTTTTAGACAGAAATGTGTTCCTCTGAGTAGAATACACTTAAAAGTTTTACATTTAAAAATGGATTTTTTTTCAATTATAAATTTTGAAACCATTTTCTAACAAATACATTTAAAAAAGGTATGTACTACTATACGATGAATTCAAAAAGATGAGTAATTTTTACATCACCAACTAACTACTCATTTTGTGGCAGAAACAGCCTTGTTTTTGTTTGATTTTCACTTGGCAAATGTTTGGCAGCAAAGACGCCTCTGGATACAAATTCAGTCTGAAAAAACACTTTTTAGTTGTATGGCCTAAGAATGTGTCTATAAGCCTTCCTATGAGAATTTTCTGGGTGTTGACAAGGGATGATCAACAATTTCTGTACTATATATTAGCCCTAAATCTTCATGGGAATACATTACACTATAAGAAACTTAATGATGTAATTAGAATATGAAATTAGATGATAAGCTCAAAAGTATTAAAAGATCAAAATTTAATACAAGAAAAAGCAGAAAGGCAAAGGATTAAGAAATCTTTTCACAAGTGACTTCATGTTTTTCCTGTCCATGAGCATATGGAAAAGATAAAACTTATAAAATCTGATTATTCAGATAAGAGAAATTCTCTCTCTCAGCTCTAAAAATGGGAGTACTGCTTCAAGTATAGATATAAACCATACTCATAATCCATACTCATGATAATGTAATTATGACCAATTTCTAACACAGATTTCCAATAAAGCTGTAAAAATAAAAACAGTAGGAATTTTGGAATGCTCTGGTTTGCCAGTCCCAGATTTTTGAAACTCTCATTGGTGACATTAAAAAGTCTAAACCAGAATTTTGTTTCCCTTTTTTGCACATTTTTATTTTGCTCCTATCACAAAACATTTTGTCATTTATGTTGCATTTGCAAGCTTTTCACCAAAACTGGTGAACCAGGGGTTTTGTTAGTGTCCATCGTAGGACAGAAAGAAAATACTCATTCTCTTGCCTTCTGAGAGCTGAGCTTCTCCCTATTTACAGCAAATAGTGTTAGACTGTTGAAAGAGTAAGAGTTAACAGAGTTTGGAATTTTGAATCTGAGTAATATTATGTATTGTAATATTATCTATGAATAGAGAATGGGCGCCAAATTTGAAATTTAGGAGCCTACGTATACAAATATAACATTCCTAGTGTAAAACTTAGTTAAATTACTTGCAGCTTGCTTCAGAAAAAATGTCAGTATGCATGTTTGGTGTTCTGGCAAGTGCTACATGACAGTATTGTATTGCATTGGCCACTATATGTTACTGGTATATGTGCATATAGCTAAGTATAGGTACAAACAAACACACCTACATAGAAAGCTAAACAGAAAATTAACTCACTTGCACTAAAATAAGCATTATTAGAGTTAGGTTGCTTTTCATAAATATGAAGTAATGCTCCTGACATGACATCCTGATGCTAGAAGCAAAGTTGAGGTCAGCTTGATAAGTGCTGGAGTGTATGCCTTTTGTGGTTGGCTATTTGACTAAATAGATCAATCTGGTTTGGATTCTGAAACTCAGAGTACAGATTTGATTGAAAGCCGGCTGTGGTCAATGAAATTTTTCTTATGGCTTGAGACTGATTTTGATATAAATGTCTAGCTGAATGAATTTTTACCAATCTCAAGATTACACAGCAATAATGTTTACTATTGCTTTCCAAAACATCTTTGCATAGAAGACCTGATGATATTCTTTAAGCAATTTTTTTTTTTTTTGGCAAAATTAAGGAGATATCTGAAACTTCAACCACTTCCTTTCTAGTTCTTGAAGAGTATGTTGTCTTCAGTGCAGTTACTCCAGCAACGATAAGGGATTTTCTGATCAAGGCATAGTGGAAGCTAAGATAGCAGGAATGCTCTTTCTCATGAGATTCCTGTAGAAGTCACATTTCCTACCAACTATAGTAAAAAGTTAACCTGAGATTCATTTGAATTTAAATAAATGTGCCTAATTCAAAGCAGACAAAAAAGACAAGTCCTCCCACATCTTCTAGGCTGCCTCTGAACTTTCTGTTTCAGGGGTGCCAAACACAAACCCTCCTGATAGTCACAGTTTACAAACAACACACTCTTCTTGTGTTCAAATTCAGAGTGACTTTATGGGTACAGAACTTGACCATTCACATTGAGGAGAGTCACTTTCTGTCACCAGCTCTAATTCTGGTCTACTTGGTGATTCTATGAAAATCCGTGTCTTCTATCGTTCCCACCTGTAAAAAAGAAGTAATGCTACATCCTTCCAAAGGGAAATCTTTCCTGGCTACTAAGTTTTTAGCTAAAATACAAAGAGAATAATATCTATTTTGGAAGCTTTTTCTGTAATTACAGATGATAACTTTCAGTGACAGGTGCAGATGTTCCACTTCAGTTACTGATTATCTGTTCAGAACCTTCAGGATGTTAATGGTTACTGACGGGAAGGGAAAATAAATGTAGAGTCTTGTGTGTTAATCATGCTTAGGTCCGTGGAAAAAATAGATATGAATGTACTTCAGTCCAGTTTTCAATGATTCTGATCTGTTTCTTACACACATTTAGAAATTCAGGGTGGTGGTTTACTGAGAACTGAAGAGTCTAAACAAAACAACCAGATAATTTCCTGGATAGCAATTTGATATGTTTGTAAATCTTTTTTATTTCAAGAAAAATGTAGAAAATGTTAAAAACTTCTTTGCTAAAATCAAATATGTCCCTATAAACAGGATTTTTATTATCTTTTTTTTCAAATTCAAGAGTAGTGTAGGTACTTATTACAAAAATACAAAACTTCCTCTCTTTACCATTTGTCATTTTTCACTTTTCATTCTCCTCCATCTGCTTTCAAGAAGGTCCAGTTTCGATGTTAGACTACAGTAAAAATTACAGCATATATAGGCACAATACATATTTGTTTAACTGTCTTTACTAAGATTAAGATTTTATGCACTGAGCTGTTGAGTGTATCACATATAGTTTAATGTACAAGAACATTACTTCTCAATAATTATGGTTTTTCTTCAGAAGAAAAACACAAAGCAACTTTAAGAACAACAAAAGCAGATGTGACACAAAAGAAAAGATTTTATTCAAAGACAAATTTAAAGATGGTTTGAACTAAATTTAAAGATGGTTTGAAGTATTTAAAGATGGTTGAACTATATGGTTTGACAAGTTTAAAGATGGTTTTACACAAAGCTCTAAAAGTAAAAGAAAATACTTTCTTATAAAAGAAAACAAATTCATATGCCCCACACCTGTACTTATAAATGGCTAGGTAGTTCTCTTTTTCTTTAAATAGTAATGAATCTTGTATATCAACCATAATTTTTCTTACTCTGTCATTAGATATTTCATATGGACAAATGTTACAATTCATTTAATTTCCTTAAAAGGCTTTTTTTTTGCAACAGAATGTCACCACATCTCAGAGCAGGGCCTCGTGGAGATAGTTGAATGAGACCTGCTTTACTGCAAGCTTTGCAAGAGCTGTCATTATCCCAAAAAATTATAGCTCATCACAGACACATCCAGAAATGCTCTATCTGCCCTTGCTAAATTCCAGTTCTCAATGCACTCTGTGCTGAGATTAGGTACAACCCTGTATGGGTATGAGTTGAGACCAAGATTTTCTGCAGAAAACCTGAAAGAGACCACATCCAGGTTGAAAAAAACTGCTAGATGGGGAAAAATTGGATTGAACAGAGCAGCATAATTTGAGGTGGCAGGGACTAGGAAAAAACAACACTGGGACCTAAAACCAGGACACTCTGCAATGTGTTTCTGTTTAACTGTGTGAACACCTTAATTATTTCTCCAAAATATTTAGAAATTTTCCCGCTTTTCCTGGACTGTTTTTGTAGGTGGAGACATATGTTGTGACAACGATGGGACAACAACCACATTTTCCTACTTACTCCTGTTTTTCCCTTTTCCAATGCCACCATCCATTACCAGACTTAACAACAACAATATTTGATTATTCTGGAAAAATTTCCTATTTAGGTATATCCAGGTTCATATGTACTTAGTTGATGTTTGTTTAGTACACTAATGATTTAATTAGTGGACAAGATTCTTTGAATCCTGGTTGTCATTATATTTGCCAGAGAACACCAGTGAGAACTGATATGTCTGCTAAGGAGAATGCAATGTAGATTGTAACAAAATTGTGGAGGTATCAAGCTCACATCACATTCACATCACATCAAGCTAGTATCTACAACTTATATTTTGGTCTAAATTGTTTTTTAAGCTATGTAGAGCACCCACACACTGTAGTACACAAGCACCCTTAACTAATGTTTATGTATAATATACTTTGTTAACATGTATTATGCTGTGTGTTACAGTTAGAGCAATTCCATTCCATAGAAACTATAACATTTGTTTTCATTCCACCTTGGAACAAGACCAAAACCTTTTGGAACACTTCAGCAGAAATGGAATTATCAAAATAAATGTTTATGTATCAAAACATGTGGATGTGATTAGGGAACTGGCCCGGCACAGGGGAAATCCAGCTTCAATTACATTGTTCTATGTGAACCAAAACAGATTTTCTCCTGCTAAAACATGTTGAATCGGGCAGGCAAAAGATTTTTCCTCTATTTCCTTTAATAATCAGTCTGTTCTTTCCTTCTCTTTCACCAAACTTGCTTTTTTTTTTTTTTTCAAATCATCTTCTCTTGAAAAAAGGTTCATTTTTTGAAATGCTGTACAGTACAAGGGTGTTCCAACCAAAACTAGTCACAGTGCTTGTGGTTTATCATGCAAATATAGCAACTGACACTTCATCAGTAAAGAAATTCAGTCTCAGGTGTTAAGTGATATGCACAGGATCACGATGCAACTCAGTGAAAAAAGCTGGTTTGGGACTAAGACTTTTTTTTATGCTTTATGTAATCAGCCACACTGTTATAAAGATGAACTATATACTTAGACCCTCTGTTTTTCCATTTTGTAAAATATATCAACATTGTAAGGCATGAAATATGAAAACAATCAATTTAGAATAATAGCAATTTTTACTTTAACTTTTCAAATCAGATGTATGACTATGAGCACATGAAGTTGAGTTGCTCACATCAGCCAACAGGTAACACAAAAGCATCTTTGCTGAAGTAAGTTCTGACCTACATTTGGCAATAAGTCTTTCTTTGAGGCTGGATTCTTGACTGAAATGCCAGTCCTAGATTTGAATGCCCAAGTTGTCTCTCTAGGGTATGACTCTGACTACTCTTCATTTGGAATGAGAGAAGAGACAGAGCTGTGATTATGGATTGCCTTGTGACTTGGGCACTCAGTTGAGGAAACAAGAAGCACACATTTATTACATTCAGGCTGAGGAAGTCTGGACCACAGTTTCCAGATCCCCAGCACAATCAGAAACCACCAGCCTGGGAGAGATGCTAAGGGGAAAAGTTTCTCCATTTTATCTGTTGTTTGTTACTGGGCCACTAAAGAAAAAAATATGCAAAGACTAAACAAGGAAAACTGAAAGGATGGCTTGCTTAAGTGTGAGAGGGTAGGGATAGGCAATGTAATAAACCCTGGGTACTGTCCAAGCTTCTATTAGTGCTTATGTAATTATTTTTTTGTAGTGCCTTGTTGCTGCAACAGGCTGCTAACCAATACAATAAACTTTTCTTCAGGAAATGGCAGTAAATAAAAGCTGAGTTATTTAAATATGCTATATCAATTATTGTGAAGAACAGGTCTTTTGTTTTCCATTACACTTTCTTGAAAAGAGTTCAACTTGCAGTGGAATATGCCAGGGAGATGATCAGTTTGTTGTGCTTGATTGGCCTACAGGAGCTTCTGGGTCCCTCCAATTGCTGTGAAAATACACAGCAACTGCTGGTCTTGCCTTGTTGGTATCCTCAGTCACACATGGGACCTAGCTCAGAGGAATTTTGAATTGGAATGTTGGCTGATTTGCAACTTAAAAAAACAACTAGCTGATGAGGGAAAAAAAAAAAAAGAAGGACTTAATGAATGCTTTAAACCACCTGTATAATGCAGGGGTGGAATTTGCTTTATGTTATATATTTATATCAGATGTGTTCAATATTTGGTAGCTTTGGTCAGGACTTGAGATCTCATTTGATGTTTAGGGACACATTTCTTTATCTAAAAGTTAATGTCTCTGATCTTAAACTGATCAACATGGCTTTCATGTATAGGTACAAGTTTAGAAATGCATTTATTACTGCCAATGCTTGTTTCATTTTTTTAAAAGCAGAGAGGGACTTATTTTGAATGCCATTCCAACTGCTGGTAAATAACTCACACATTCTAAGAGAGTTAATTAGAGGTAATTTTACTGTAATCTAATTGGTCATGTTTTAAAGATGTAGTTAATTTTTCTACAGCTACCTCTGCAAATATAAGACAATCAGACTTGTTCTTGCCCTTGTCTGAGATCTTTTTCTAGACCTTTTTTAGTGACAGACCACTTACAAAGTCAAGTAAGTATCAGCTAAGTGCCCCTCTGCTGGAGGGCTACTCCTGTGCTGAACAATGTTTGGATAACAGTGCATAATACCAGTGAAGCTGATGCAGATGCAGGCAACAAAACTAGGGGCCATTGTTTGATTTGTCCAAGCTGGGTTTGTACAGAATAGTATGTATAATAATCAGTTCAAAAATGTGTGCCAGTGTTGCTACAGATGCATGGGAAGGAGGTAAATACCAAATGATCAATATATTAATTCTGGGTAAAGGCAACTATATGTAAGACAAAATAGATATGTACAAGGCTCCCAGTTGACCCTGAAATTGTGAAGGATCTGCTGCTTCAGCTGTATCTCTACAAATGTATGGGACCTGATGAGATTCATCCAAGAATCCTCGAGGATCTATCTAATGTCATCAAAAAGCCTCTCTCAATGTTTTTTTGCATGGTCTTGGGAACCCGGAAAGGTTCCAGCTGACTGGAAACTGGCTAATGTCCTGGTTTTCAAAAAAGCAAGGAGGACCCTGGAAAGGCCTGTGAGTTTCTTTTCTGTGCTTGGCAAAGTTGTGAAGAAGATTATTCTGTGAATTATTGCAATATGTCTGAAAGACAATGCAGTCAGTGGTCCCAGCCAGCACGGCTTCATGAGAGGAAATGTCCTGCTTGTCAAATCTGATTTCCTTTCATGGCAAGGTATCCCACCCAGTTATTAAGGGAAGCCTGTTGATGGAATATTTTCGGATTTCAGCAAAGCTTTCAATGCTGTGTCTCACAGAATCCTTCTGGACAAAATATCCAGGACACAGCTGGATAAACACATCCTGTGATGGGTGTGCAACTGTCTCACAGGTCAGACAAAGGAGGGGGTCACATCTCCAAGCCTGAAGGGTGTTCAAGCATTTGGACAATACTCTCAAACACATGGTTTGACTCTTGGGGATGTTCCTGTGCAGAACAGGAGCTGGACATGGTTATCTTTGTGGATCCAATCCAACTGAACACGTTCCATGATTCTGTGATTAAGATGACCCATAAATGCAGTGATTTTTGAATGGGGTTTTGCATATTCATTATCAACATCATATGCAATGTCATAATAAGTTATTGTGATCATAAGACATCTTACAACCCACAACTGAAAAGGACATAAGCTTGGAAAAAGGTGTTACCTTCCTTGATATGAATGAATGTACTTAAATAATATTTAATAGCAGTTTTCCTCGTTTATCTGCTTATAGTCAGGTTTAATAATCTGATCCTTTGTTTAGGCTTATTGATCCCAACTGTAATGTATTTGCTTTTGGATACATAGAAAAAGCTCTTCTTTGCACTAGTGATGGACAGACAGGATATTGGGAAATCTTAGGTATTGGGATATCTTAGCCAAAGACCCTGGAGTCTTATATGTTGACTATAGTTACTCTGTTGATGCTGCATTAACTAGTTTTCTCTAGGTGAAAATCTACTTTTGGATCTTTCAAGATGTCTTCCTTGAAAAATTAATTGAAAATATTACTTAAAATCATATTCTTCAGATTTTTTCAATATTATATTTTTATTCTCTTTTCTGTTTGAGAATTTCTCTTTTTACTTCATGTCTTCAATCAATAGAACTGAGATACTGCATTCTTGTGTGCCAATCTGAAAAGAAGTCCTAGGTGAGATAGTTTCTTCATATTGATATTGCATGTTGAATTTTTTATAATGTCACAAATATCTTTTCTCTTTATATGCATAATTTTTCTTACTTGATAAAAAAATTTAGCCATTCCCAGGATGACAGAAATATACACATTTTACTGTAGGCTTTTTTTCTGAGAAAAATTGATGGGCATTGTTGAATTTCTTTCTTTTTATTGCCCATTAATGAAATGGATTTTTAATAAATCAGGAAATTTTTTGTACTATGTGATGAATAGAAAACAATAATACTGTCTACATGTGCACTGTAATGTGCATGTTACACTCAGACATTTTCCTTCAGAACTTAGAGAGTACACCCTGATGACCATATGGAACTAAAAAAAATCCTTGTACTTCTTGAAGTTTTTGACTGCATAGGGGTTTTTTTTTTTCCTATTTAAATAATTAGATTTTTCAAACAGTATTTCAAAATGAGTAAGGATTTTGATCCTGTCTCCTATAACACCCTCCTTGGCAATCTGGTGAAGTATGGACTAAACAAATCAACAGTCATGTGGAATGCAAACTGACTGAATTGCTGTGATCAGCAGAGTGAAATCCAGATGGAGGCCAATTGCTAATGGTGTACCTCAAGGATCAATACTGTATCAACACTTTTTAACATCTTCATTAATGACCTGGATGGTGGGGCAGAGTGCATCCTCAGCAAATTTACAGATGGTACAAAACCTGGAGAAATTACTGATTTACCAAATGGCTGCATTGCCATTTGGAGGGATTTTGACAGACTGAAGAAATGGGAACTGCATGAGGTTTAATATAGGAAATGTATAGAAATAACCCTATGCAACAGTACAGGCTGGGAGCCAAATGGCTGCAAAGCAACTTTGCAGAAGAGGACCAGGGGATGTGAGTGGACAAGAAATTAAATATGAACCAGGAGCATGCCCTTGAGATAAAAAAAAAAAATCCAACAATATCCTGGGCTGTGTTAGGAAGAGCAGCAAGTCATTGGAGGTGATATCTCCTCTCTCATCACCGCTGGGGAGATCACACCTAAAGCACTGTGTCCATTTCTGGGCTACACACGGCAAGAAAGCCATGGACTTATTGAAGGAAGTCCAGTGTAGGGCACAAATATGATTAATTGACTGAAGCATCTTTCCTGTGAGAAGAGGGTGAGACAACTGGGATCTCTCTGGATCACAGCTGCATCCAGTCTGGAGAAGAGAAGGCTCAGGCAAGGATTTTATCAATGTGTATAAGTACCTCATATGAGGAAGTCAAGAAGATTGGAGTAATATGCCCCTCAGTGGTATCCAGGTACAGGACAAATGGCAATGAGGACAAACTGAAACCAGGAAATGACATCTAAATTTAAGTAAATGAGGATGGTCAAATACCTGAGCCTTTTCCAAGAGATTTTGTAGTCCCTATCCTTGGAGGCTTTCCAAACTTGATTGTATATGGCTCTGTGTCATCTGATATAGCTGTCCCTGCTTTGAGAATCATGAGGTGGACTACACAACAGCCAGAAATCCCTACCAGCCTCAGCAGTGTGTCATCCTGAGTGATTCTCCATGTGGTAGTAGTGTTGGTGTGGTAGGTGGTAGGCGTGGTGTGTAGTTGAAACACAGGTGGTGCTTGGTCCCTTTTCTCTTGATTGCCTTGATACAGATGTCTTTTTGTCACATTTCTTCTCATTCCTTCATGTGGATAACTGAGGCAGTTTAATCTGTAATTAACAAAGGTATCTCACTAATTTGCTTGGAGTGAGCTATTTTTGTGGGGTTTGGGGGGGTGTTTTTTTGTTTGGTTTGGGGGTTTTTGTTTGCTTTTTCTCTGAGAAGAGAGAATAGAAGCTGCATTGACATATGCAATGGGAAAGTGCAATAATGTGACATTTTACAACAAAAAATATTTCCCTTCATTTTCCTTACACAACTAATGAGCATTTTCCTTAGTTAGTACTTCTACAAAGTATAGTTACTTCTGTAGCATTCACTCTGCAATTAAAACATTCAGTTCAGGCATTTGCATATGGCTTTGCTTTTAGCCATCCACTCAGGGCCAAGATGATGATTACAGGTCATCCTAAGACAGGCACTAACTGGCTAGTCAAGAAAGACTTCACAGACCACACCTGATGACAACTTTGACCTGATTTTCATTGGTTCTGGTGGAACTTCAGGTACCCATAAGCTTTTTCCCAATGCTAAATCCCTCTTGTCTGACTGAAAATCATTTCTTCTCATCGTGTGTGAAGTGGTTCAAATACAATGTTTTCTGCTTTCTTTTTCATAATCAATGCACAAAGAGTTAAGCAATGTATAACTTTCTTCTTCAGTTTTCAGTGAACCATTTATTGTCAGTTATAAGACTTTAATTTTTTGACCTATAAGAAAACCTCATATATGTTCTCTTTTTCTCATTGAGTCATGCTCCAAGATTTTAAAATGCAGATGCCCCATTAAATTGTGACAGACCAGCTGTGTTAAACTTCCACAGATGAGGACATGAGCGTGTTGATCATTAAAAATTCAGGTGATCCTCCAAGTTCCATTCATCTTCATGGCTGGCTACTAAGTGAATCTGAGTAACCTTATGGACTGTGAATTTGTGTTCAGATTTAGTCTGGTTTTGAAATATTTATCTTGGAGATGAACATGTCATTTACTACTAGGGAAATGTAGTTGGATAAGCCAAAAGCTTATGTATGGTTTCTGTATTTAATGTCGTCTCTCTCCACAGCATATAGGTTTCTTTTAAAGGTAGTGACACAGAGATTGGGGATTTCAAGGTCCTGTAAATTAGAAAATAAATTAGCAGAGTATCTACTTCAGACTTCTGGAAAACAGATTTTTGCTTATTAAGAGAATTAGGTTAGGTCTTGTGGGGAGGCAGCTCTAAAGGGAAAAAAAAAAACCCAGGTCTTTTATGGACAACTTCTAAGTAGAATGAGTGTAGGTCTATCCTGTACAAAAGGAAACAAGACAATGTAAGGAAAAAACTTGCCTAAGCAGGCAAGCCTCAAGGGATATTCCATTCAGAAAGGTTGTATATATCATACATAATATATATATGTGTGTGTGTGTGTGTGTGTATGTGTATGTATGTGTATGTGTATGTGTGTATATGTATGTGCAAATATATACATATGTAAGATGCAAATGAGAATTGTCTATGAATGAAGAATAAAGAAACATTGTCATATAGGAAAAGTGCTGGAAAATCAAACACCAGCTGGATATAAAACTAGCAAAGGAAATCAGGGACCACAATATTATAATGAAGAACATAAGGAAAATGGGGGGTACTGCTGGATATGGCAAGTGTATTAGTCACAGTCACAATAGTGGCTGAAATAGCAGATGTACTTTAACTTGACTCTTCACCAGCCAGGGTTTTTTATCCTTTTATGCCTAGAGTCACGCTTCAAGAAAGTGAGGCATTACCAGAGGTGGAAGAAGAAAAAAGTCAGAATCTCTTGATAGAAATCAGTTCCTTATTTTCTGTTTAACCTCATTAATTAGTATCTTCCTGGAGAAGGAGAAAGAAAGCATACCTGTCAAAATGCAGGGGAGGCCACACACGGAGGATGCATTTGAAGCCAGGGCTGCTATTCTTGTCTTTGACAAGATTGAAGAATGTGACAAACTGCAACCTGACTAAACTCTACAATGACAGAAGTCCCACAACCAAGTAAGACAACTTCAGACCCAGACAATTTTGGAATATAATTTTGCCCTCTGAAATATACAAAAAATAAGTAAATCAACCAAATTTATAATTAATGGAATCATCCTTTAGTGGGTCTTCCATGGATGATTAGAGCTGGGGTCAAATATTGAAAGAAAGCAATTTAGTTTTACATATCATTAAAACAGATTTTTATAGGAAACTCTAAGATACTGCAAAGACTTCTTAATTTATGTCACTGGACAGACTTCATGTCTGAAGTCAATAATATTAGATAATTGATTATTTCATACAGTTACAGAATTTTTCTTCATCCAGACACTTCAAAAACTTAGGTAAAATATCACACCATATATCAAAAAACTGAGAGGGCCTATCTAGTGAATTTCTAAAAAAAATGTTTTACAGAATCTTTGTATCAAGAATCTTCTTATCAAATAGGAAGTGTTGGATTATTCTTGGTCATTGAGAAACCATTTGTAGACAGTTTTAACCCAAAGTCAGTACAGTTTACAGCACAACTTCCCAAATTATTATATTGGCAAAGTGAGGCATTTAATTCTATGACAGGTATTGTAATAAGTAGTTCTGCAAGGATGAACTTCCCAAGATCTGTCTGAGTCAAGACTGAAGGAAGTTATGTTGAATTGCCTTGCTTAAGTGAGCTATCCTTTTACAACAGCTTGTCTCAGTGCAGTTTCTGTTGAACCTACATTTGTTTTTCAGGGTCTCCTTTGAATGAAAGCTCTGGTAGTGGTATTATCTCCCTAATGGACTCAGAAAGCTTCCAATTCAGATGACTATGTGTGAATATATGTGTATAATAGAAATGTACAAACATTTCCATTGTTCCATTGCTGGAACAATGTTCCCAGCACATTTAGAAGCAGCCATTCCTTTGCTCAATATGGATTTAAGTGCTTTACAACACATAATTTCTGCACTGCTTTATACTCTCCACAGCAGAACAATAAATAGAGATATCTCTTCTAACTGGAGATAAAGACCAGACACAGAAGCTAATAGATCAACGTTAGGGTAGTAGTGTTTTACTCAATGATTCCTAACCATGAGCTAGGATTCAGCTGTGACACCAATTTCACCTAAGATATTAGAGGAGAGAAGCAGTAGTTTCTTGTGAAATGGAAGTTTAATTTAGTGGCAGTACATTTAAATTAACTTTTCTCATTTAGGTACCAAACTCAATTTCAAGGATTCATTTCCTGGTGCTGGGCAATACTGTCTCTTTTATCTATTGTACACAATGTTTACTGATGCAAGATATTTGTTCTGAAGGGTTTATATTCTCATAATATATCCTAAACCTCACTGATTTTCCAATAAATGGGAAATATCACTATGAAGCACCATCTCTAGAGCTGATATTCTGGATAGTATGCTGTTTTGAAGTGAATGTTTCCAGTTTAAGAACTATATCTTCCTACAGGATTAGCAGCTCATAGTAATGATAGGTATCATCTGGATTTCTTTATATGCTCAACACTGAAGTATAAATCCAACATTGTTTTGTGGGGTTTTTTTCCTCAATGAACTTAA
The DNA here is from genome assembly GCA_013397555.1 of Urocynchramus pylzowi. NCBI lineage: Eukaryota > Metazoa > Chordata > Aves > Passeriformes > Fringillidae > Urocynchramus > Urocynchramus pylzowi. The sequence goes on along the minus strand of VZRH01000532.1, from coordinate 41,760 downwards.
TTTTCTGTTTTCTCTAAAAGCATTTTATTACATAACACATCAAACATTATCTCATAGTAAATATATTTGTCATTTCCTACTGGAAATAGTATCATTGAGATGGTTGTGACCAGGTTGCTGAGGTCAGACTAGGCATCTAAGTGTCTGGAAATCAGCTGTGGGGGGGCTTTAATTGCTGTTAGTTTACATGCATTTACAGCAAAGTTGACTTGAAGAGTTCTGCCTGGGGCAGTTTGTACCCTCAGGACAAAGATTGACCCTCTCCTTCAGTGAACTGGAGATACTTGGTTTGGGTGTCATATAAACTAGATTGAGAGTGGTCCAATGGAATTGAACTTTTAAAAAAAGTCACCAAGTGAAGAGGTTTTGTTTACCCTTTAGAAAAGAAATGTGGAAAGACATGATGTGTCTTAAAACATGTAAAATGCAACTTCATAGATGGAGGAAATAGTTAATTATCCATGGCTATAGTTCTTAGAATAACATATAGTAAACTTTAAATGCAGCAAGAATGATTTAGGTTGCACATTACAGAAAAACTTTAAACCGACAGAAGAGGATATGTCCAATATCCCAATAGATGGGCATATTTTTCTGTGGAGATTGAAGAAAAAAATTCCACCTCTGAATTTTTCAAGCAACAAGCTCAGACAATCTAACAGAGAAAGTTTAGATTTTGAAGAAACAGACAGAGACTTGGATTAATTAATTTTTTTTTCCTCAACTCCTTTATGATTCTATGAGAATTGTGACACGGCACTGGGGATTATTGTCACACTTAAAACAGGAAAGCCACGTCAACTCAACACATTAACCTTAAAACTACTTGTATTTCAATCCAAAAACTGTGTTGTTTAACCGCTGATTATCATTGATTCATTGATTGTATATTTTTCCAAAAATAGAATTTATTTGGATATCACCTGCATTGGTATGCAGTTATACATATACATAGAAGACATGACAGAATATATAATCTTGATAATTACAGAGCCCATACTCAGACCTTCTCCATTGTGTTCCATGTGTGTCTTTTTCTCTGTATTAATAATGCTTCATTTGGATCATTGCTGAAATTTCAGAATGAAAATTTTTTTGCTCATGTAACTTGGAAAAAAAGACAGTTGTGATTTTTTCAACCAGGATGAGATATCATGAAGTATAAATTATACTTTGCGTGATTTATATGAAAAAAACTCCCACACCTCTGAAGTATTACAATGCTATGCTTAATTGCTGTAGGACTCAACAGTATTGCCAAAAGTAAAATTTGCAAATGGAAGAAAAATTGTCACTTAAATCCAATATAAACTAAAACAATGTTAATTAATATCATCTTGTAATACAAAACTAGTAATTCCTTATATTTTGCACATCTTCTTCTGGAAAAAGAAGTTACTTGTCACACAAAAATGTGAAGTACTTTGTCAATTTTCTCACTGTTGGTTTTGTGGTTTGTTAATATCAGGAATAGCTCTACAGTTTCTTAGAGACCTCAAAATACATTTTCAATGGTGACAACTAAACTCAGGATTGTTTGTGTCAGGATGATAAATTTACTCTTTATTTTTCAGAAAGTATGCTTTGTCTACTGCAGCTCTTACAATAAATATTCAAACATTTTGTTTGCTCTAATTTAATAGCAGTTTTGTTCAATAACAGGTGTTGTCAATAGTTGGGAAAACAGTGTTTTCCTTTTCCAAATGTTTTCCTACATTGAGCCACATTAAAAAGCCTAAAGCAACTTTGTTTTTCAAGATTACAATTTATACACAACTACTGCTTGCTGTCTAGGGTACTACAGGGAGAATTTCAGTTCAGAACAAAATAGAATATTTCCTCCCTCTACTGGGTATAGAACACTTTAAGAGGTAACATTGTTTCATATATCTCCCTCCCTAGTGTAAGAGAGAAGGAGTGTGATTTAGAGGAATCTTTTTCTGTATATATCAAAAATTGTTCCTAGAAAATTTTCCAAAATAATTGATTTTTTGAGTCAATGTACAAAATTCTGTTCTGTGAGAACAGTTGCCCAGTATTAACAATGTATTGGAGACAGCTGTTTTCAGCAAGTATGACTATTGTTCTCCTGCTTGGTTTTAATAATTGAAGATTTTGTTTGGTTGGTTAGATTTTTTTTGTTTGTTTGGGGTTTTTGTTTGTTTTGTTTGGGTTATTTTGTTTCATTTTGGATCTTTTAATGGTTTAACTGGGGCCTTTGTTGTTGTTGTTGTTGTTGGTTTTTGAATATGTCAGTTTCAGCCTCCACTTCTTTAATTTAATCTACCTGTGTTTGGAGGCAATAGCTACAAAAAATCTCAAGCTGCTTTAGCATACACCCCTCATCATCAACAAANTGCTTGGTTTTAATAATTGAAGATTTTGTTTGGTTGGTTAGATTTTTTTTGTTTGTTTGGGGTTTTTGTTTGGTTTTTTTGGGTTATTTTGTTTCATTTTGGATCTTTTAATGGTTTAACTGGGGCCTTTGTTGTTGTTGTTGGTTTTTGAATATGTCAGTTTCAGCCTCCACTTCTTTAATTTAATCTACCTGTGTTTGGAGGCAATAGCTACAAAAAATCTCAAGCTGTTTTAGCATACACCCCTGATCATCAACAAAGACTGATGGGAACATTTACTTTGAGGGCCTGTTGGCTTTGCATCCACTTCAAAGCAGGGTTCAAAGCCCTGATCCTAATAACAGCACTAACGACAAGATTGCAGAAGCATTCAATGCACTCAGCAAGGGCCAGATTTTTTAACATGTTCTATTCCCATTTGGGTGACAGATAAGTGCTTAAATTCTCAGAGAGCTCTCTGCATTAGCTAGTGAGTTGTTGAAAATCTGGAGATTAATGCCACAGGATGCTAAACAATTCTGAGTATCTGCCATTTATTATCAGGTCTGTCTGGGAGCTAAAGCCTTGTGAAAATTGAGTCCCTTCTTAAAATTTTACCAGGTGAACTCTAAAGTCCTGCCAGTCTCTATTATTTCTATGATCTATGGAAATTTAGTCCTGAAATTAAAATTTTCTCTAAATAGATTGTTATCTGCTTGCCTTTATGATTTTTTTTTCTATAATCAGTGAAATTATAAAAATTCTCCTTAAAAAAATTATTTTCTGTTTTGCAGATGTAAATCATTGAAAGTGTAATCCTTTCTGCTATTTATTGTCCATAACTCTGTTTTATATTGAATATTTTTCCTCCTCAATATAATCCAAATGTTTTTCACTTTGATCTGGGTATACCAGTGATTATTTAAGTGAGACCTGATTTGACCACCATTGTATACATATGATGTAATGAACCTTCACTCTTTTCTATTAAAATTGTCATGTAAGTGTTCCAGTAGAGATTATACAGTGCCCCTTCCTCCACAGTTCTGCTCCAGATAACTTGCTCTGGAGGTGGAAATGGGCTTCAGAAGATCCTACCAAAATAAGTGGCAAGTTATCTCCTATCTTTACATATTCTTCTTTGCTTAATTTTATACTTTTCATATAAGAGACAGCTGAATTCCAAGTTTTTTTGATTATCATCATTGACTGCCAGCATTTGTACTGGCTCTAACATGGGTGACTGGACCAAACCTTTTATTGTAAAGGAGATAAGAAGAGTCAGAACAATCTAAAAATGAAAGGACAGGGAGGGCAACTCCCCAGTAACCACTGTGTGCTCAACAGGGATGCACAGACAATCCAGGTCACTTTTGCCAGGCACTTTGGTTTGGTCACTGTGCTGTTGTCTGTGCATGTGTTTTTCTTGAGTAAGCATTGCTCTGGCAGAAGCCTACCAGGGCACTGGCAGACCTGAATTGTCCTTGTGCATCCAGACTTCTTGTGTAGTGAAAAGCATAAGCCTTGGGGTCCTGCCAGAAAGACTCTACAGCACAGCCATGGACAAGAACCACGGGAAAAGAATTTACCTGTACTCCAGTTGTAACATAAATTTCTGGAGACCCTTTCCTTTGGCTTGTTATGTTGCTGAGTGGAACACTAAATTAATCTGATCTAAGGATATAAAAGCATTGATATGGTTGCTCAGTCCTCAAAATCATATCCTTAGCTGTGGATCAGAGCCCAAGACCAGAAGGCCAAATGATTTGCAAGATTGTGGGTCTCATTATTTTTCCAGGTCTTGGCTTAGAGCTAGGCAAATAAAAGCCACATTTTTTAAGTATCTCAAAATTGTTAGTTGAAAAGATCAATGACTTTAACCAGTTGCCAGATGATAGTAGTGATAGCACAAATGTGTTATTGAAAAATCAGGACAGAGCCCACATACAAGTGCTGCAGTGGACAGGGAAAAACTCCCAGACAATAAATACCCCACATACCCCCATGTACCCCAATGAATATTTTGTATCAAAATTAAATATAAATCAAATATCGGGTTTTTTAGATGTGAATTGGAAATGGTTGCCAATACATTGGGTTAACCCAAAAGACCTAAAAATAGGTACTTTGACATTGATGGGATGACTTGGACAAATTCAATTTGTGCAGGTGTTTCTTTACAGCATATGGGCAAGTCTAGATGCTTCTGGTATCTGTGAGAAAAACAAAGATAATTTCATGTGTAATATGGACTGAAGCAGTGAATTTAAATAATCTTTCAGATAAGGGGTTTCTCCTTGACAATGTCCCATAAAAAGACATCTTCAAGGCTGAAAAGATGTTAGACTGAAAGCTTTCTGTATCTGTGGAGACAGGCTTAAATTCTGCCTTGGTTTTTGATAACAGAAAAAGACTTTATTCTACTTTTGGGTAGAATAACATAGCAAGCTGTGTGTATGCACAATTGTTCTGATCTGTTAAATATGATTTTCAGTTTATGTTGATAAAATAAAATCTCAATCACTAGTTTTTGTACAAAATACTTTTTTTCTGTAAATAAAATAGCTATCTGATACTTCATTTAACAAGAGCCAAACTGTTATAGTTTTCTCCTCCCTATTTGTTGTCTTATTGAGATACCAAAATGGTACTCAGGAAGATTTTCTGTTAGTGCTAAATTAGGATAGAATAACATAGAACAGAATAGTTCCAGTTGGAAAGGACCTACAGTGATCACCTAGTCCAACAGACTGACCAATTGAGGGCTGACCAAAAATTAAGCATGTTATTAAGGGCATTTTTCAAACATTTTTTAAACACTGACAGGCTTGGAATACCAACTGTCTCTCAAGGAAGACAGTAATGTACAGGAAAGAGTGTAAAAGTCTTGTGTAGCAGATGTTTATGCAGGTAGCCTAAATTCATTTCATGAGCATGGATAAAGATTCAAAAGTGAATTAGTGTGCTCAAGTGTTTAATTAGTTAGAATTTTGTGATGAAAAATTACTGAAAAATCAAGTTATTAAAGAACAGGAGAACTAGGAACCTTTGTCAATCACATTAAAGAAAACCACAGTAATCTTCAGTTGTTGATTAGCTCCCTTAATGATGAAAATTCTCCTTAAAAAATATTTGTTACTCATGATGAAAGAAAAAAAGTTGTATCTTTCTACCTATTTGATAATTATTACTTACATAGTTTGTAAGGAACTGCTTTCCCTAATCACTCTGAAAAGAACTTCAAGTTGATGAAATTAGAATCTGAAAGAAAAGGTGACATTTATTGTGCAGTCTTAAACAGAATGCTAGATACAGAATCTTACTGGGCTAAATAGAAAAAGCAGCTATCAAAGCCAAAGCATATGTGTAAAAGCATATTGTTGCAGCAGAATTGAACATAGAGTAAGATAAAATGTTTTCTGATAACAATACAGTATCTACTTGTCAACTATTTACAATATGGAAATGTTTTTTGAGAAGGAAACCTCTAATGTCACACAGAAAAGTCCCTCAGATGATTTGAAGAAAGCATCTTTCCTGAAGAAATACATACCAAGCAGATGTAAAATCTGTATAAAAAATAAGAATACCTGAGGAGAATTAAGTCTAAACACTGGTTTCATCTTTTACTAGGTTAACAATAGGCCTGTTGAGTTAGTTTTCAGGCCCTTTCTAAGGTTATGGAAATTGCAAGAAGGAAAATGTGTTGAAGTCTAACAAAGATCATGAACTCCTCATTCAACATTTCCCAGACCGCAGAGCATGTACTAGACTAAGTGTCTGCCCTAATGATGATCGTTAAAATTTCTAAGGAGATGTGATGAGTACTTTTGAGTATCTGAGGGTCTGAAAATCACTTAACTGATTATAAATTTTTCATGCTGGGAAGATTTTTGTGAGATGTTTTTAATTTGGAATACCTCACATTGGTAAGGCAGAAGGGAAAGGTGATGATTCCCAGAATAACTTGACTGCAAGGAAAAAAAAGAAAAAAACCCTTAAACTTCTGGGGTGTGAGGAATAGTACTGTAAACTTCATTTTCCAAAAATGTTGATTAAATAGATACAACAAAAAGGATGAATACCTGAATATTTCTGTCTCTCTTCTGAAAAGAAATTGTATGTAGCTGTACTTTTTGGACTGAGTATAATAACACTCAGAAGAGAATGTGGGGAGACCTCACAGAAGTCTGCAAATTCCTTATGAGGGTACGTGGAGAGGCAGCACTAATCTCTTTGGTGACCAGTGGCAAGATCTGAGGCATGATGCTGAGTCAGGGGAAATAGAGATTAGATGTAAAGAATAGATTCCTCAACCAAAGGGTTATTGGTCGCTGGAAGAGTCTCTCCAGGAAGCAGTCACAGCCCCAAGGCTGGCAGAGTCCAGGAAGTTTCTCAACAATGCTCTCTAAAACATGGTGTGACTCTTAGGGTGTCCTGAGCAGGGGCTGGAGTTGAACTTTGATGATCTTTGTGGGTCCCTTCCAACTCAGCATATTTTGATATTATATTATATGATGTATTATATGTTATGATATTATATGATATATGATATGATATGATATATTGTATTAGATTTCTTGTATGATTCTATAATTCCCTGCCTACATCAAGGAGAATTTCACTCTGGACCTGTAATGTCAATGGACAATTTCCACAGATCCCAGTGGACTTTTATTAAGGCCTTTATTTCTTGTAGATTCAATATTGATTTCTTGTCTTCAATATTGATTTCGTGACTTGATTTCTTAAACAGGCGTACATCTGTGACTGTGTACGTAATTCCTGCTGAAGTGTGGCTGTGGTACACACATACCAAATGAGAACTGAACTTTTCCTAAATTTAGTTTCTATACTTGTTTGCTCTCTTTTGTTCTTCCTTAGCAAAACTAAACTTGTTCCATCTCAACTTTGCTTCAGTCAGTAAAGCTGTTCTTTTTTCTCGTCTTTTCTTATAGTTAGATGTAACTTATCCCTCAGCTAAATTGTGTAATACAGATCGTTCCTCCCTTTGGAATAGCGTGAGATTTGCAGCTATTTCCCAGGCTCCCTCTTCCACTCTGTACCTGTCAAAGGATGGCCTTAAAGTTAATGAATCCAGGAATTTGGATTCAGGAGGAGTCAAAATGTTGCTGACGGTAGCTTTCTGTCTTAATTCCAAACGGTGTTGGAAGATAGTCTTACATTATCAAGTGCAATTTAGATTGATTTGCAATGTGAGCAGGTCACATCTATGTTTCAGCAATCAAGAGCAGTGAATCTCTATAGTGAGCCTTTGCTGACCATATACAAGGTAGGATTAGAGTTCATTTTTTATTCTTTTCCAATAAGTACACAAAAAGCAGAAGAGTTATCTACTGTAGCGAATACAGGTTTCAGATAACGTGATTGAGCCATGGAAGATAATCTACTTTCCTTGATGTTTGTGGACTGAATCAAAAGGTAAGTTCCTATCAAGCAATGAGATTTTTAGGATGAATATTTCCAACCTGAACATAACTGATATATAGATCCTGAGCTCAAGGTGGGGCTCAAGGTGGGCACAGTGTGATAAGATGGCCTTTGTAGCACCCAGAGAATTCTCCATTTAAGTCTCAGAGGTCAGACACTACTCAGCTGCTCTCACGTGTGCTTCTCCTCAGAGCAGAGATGTGTTAAGTTTCCACAAAAAGCTTTCAACTTAATGAATGATCCAGATGTTAGCAATCTTAGGACTTTATGATATATCCTATCTTCTGTCCAATTCAAGAAGTGTGAACAGGAAAAAATAGAGAATTAATTAAGTGCTATTGATTGCATTTCATATGATATCATGTAATAATAAAAATTAATTGTCAATACCTACAGAAGTACCTAGAAATATATTTATATTGAACTCATGCTACTTCTTAAAATGCAATAATGAAATTTAAGTTCCTTTTTTTTGGCTCATTACTACTGGTTTTATACATCCTAGTTTTCATATAATCTTGCTGCATAGTTGGCATATTACAACTCTGCACTACTTGAAAGATCTAGTTCTATCAAACATGAACCTGAAATACAATTTCTTTTACCAGCCAAAGGCACTTTTATCCTAATATTTATTATGTAGTTTTCTGAAATCCAGTATTTTAAGGGAAAAAACTCCAACATGCTGATTTTTTAAAATTTCAGTTCTGGCCTCAGCTGATTTCCATTTTCATATAGCCAATTCCATTTTCCACTTAAAATTTTTCTGACCTTTTTTCTTAATTTTTAGTTTATGTCTATCTATCCATCCATCTATCTGTCTAGATAGCTACCTATCTAGCTATCTATCTAATCCATCTCTCTGTGTGTATTTGTACACATCCACTTTGTTGCAGACTGAGTTCTAGAATAAAGACTCATATACTGTAATGTCTTTATTTTAGAGGAACTCTAAAAACAGAGAGGAAGGCATTTGCTCATTTCATGAAGCAGTCACAGTGATAGCCTTAATTTATAGAAGTAATAGTTATCCACATTTTTTTCCCTATCCTTATATATACTTTTTAAAGGCCTGAGTAGATATTGCTAAAAGATATTGTATGTGTCCATAGTCTAGGGCTCATCACAAGGTTTGCATCAGCTGTGATTGTCCTATGAAAAAATCCCTATTGAGCACAGAGAAAGGCTGGGACAAGGCTCAGTTTGCCACTGAATATAATTAATAGTTAATGGCAATTATCTATCTGAAGATGGAAGAGGATCATCTGTGTATGCATAAGCAAAGCTTAGTTTTTCTAATTCCAGGAAAAAAAAATCCAAACAAGAAAGCTATAACTCTTCTGCAGCTTTGTGTAATTTTCATTGGTTTGCATCTTGAGTTCCATATGGAATATTTTCCCTGCACAAAAGTAGGGAAGTCTTTAAGTACCAAACCAGCTCAGCAGGACCCATAAAATTTGGATTATACCACTGGTCTTTGTTTTAAACATAAACAGCAAGAGAACTACCCTTTGGATAAGGGCTTAGAGATTGATTGATGAAATGGGCTATACATAACTGAGATAGTATTATTGCAAAATGGCAAGCTCTGATCTAAATTGTAAGCTGTCTTTATTTTATTTTTGTTTTAGTTGACTCATGTCACAGCAGGGGCTCAGAAATTAATGTAAAATTCAAAGTGTGATTGAAATATACTTCGTAAATCAGGCCTTTTCTTGCCACTCTGGTATAATATGTGGCTTTTGAAATCTCAAAAATGGATTGACCTATTTTATGTTCATTTTACATTGTAAAACTATTTTTCAAACATGCTATTAGGCTTTAAGTGTTCTTGGATGTGGTCTGACTATATAAATTCCATACTTTTTATACACACTCCTTATATAGTTTTGCTCTGTGCAGAAATTTTGGCATTTGCAGTTACAGTTCCCTCCTCTTCCATATATTTGCTGAAAATTCTGGGGCAAGAAGCTATTTTCTGCAGTTCACACAGAGACTGACATTTAGTTCATTATTCTGCAAAACATGTTGAGTGATCCCAGAGTATCTCTATGCGCTACAAAAGTGTGGTCATTAATATTTTTTCTTTATAAAATTCAAACCTCAGGAGTGTGCTCAAATTACTATTAACATCTTCCCTCCCACAGTTGAGTGAAACCATGGCATCTGTATGCATGGGTTTAAAAGTATTGCATTCATTTCAGACTTGGTCTCCAAAAGGAGAGGTTTCAATAAACCTATAGCTCAGGGGTGTGTCTGTAGAATTGGGGCAGTTCTGCCCCCTTTTCTAGTGGTAGTAGTGACCCTACTGAAGCCTCATAACATTTTAAGCCCCAGACAAAACAAAACTGAACCTGGAATGAACGCTGTAATATATAAATTTTTTGATCCTGCAAATGTTTTGTTTGGTCTTTCCTCCACTAATATTGGAGGGGTATTATTCCCAGTTACTAAAGTTTTCAAAAATACATGAGGGTTTGCATTAATCTGTTGCTTGTGATTTTTACAATTTTCCCATTTTCTGATAAAATGTATGCCTATGTTATTGCATTTTGGTCTCTGATGTTACTGTGGATTGCCAAGACTGGAGCATCTCTGCTGTGAGGAAAGGCTGAGAGGTAGGACTGTTTAACCTGGAGAAGAGAAGGCTTGAGAGTATATCAGTACCTAATGGGAGGGTGCAAAGAGGATGGAGCCAGGTTATTTTCAGTAATGCCCAGTGAAAAGCAATAGCATGAACTGAAACAGGCGAGTCCATCTGAACATAAGTAGGCATATTCTCACTGTGAGGGTGAAAAAACACTGGCACAGTTTGTCTGAAGAGGCTGAAGTCTCCATTCTTGGAGATGCTTTGTATATAACTGGATTGGATAAAAGTTTCATTGTGGCATGAGAATCTTTTCATTGAAATATGATGTCTGAAAATTGTTACCTAACTGCACCATTTTGAAAACTTTTTTTTTTTCCATTTTTGTATCAGCTGATCAAAGCCACCCTTTTTTCCATTTGACTAATATGTCCTTTGGGTTTGCATGGCAAGGTTTTGTAGCAGAGGGGGCTACAGGGGTGGCTTCTGTGAAAGCTGCCAGAAGCTTCTCCCATGTCTGAGAAAGTCAATATCAGCCAGCTCCAAGACATACCTGTCGCTCACCAAGGCCACACCAATCAGGAATGGTGGGAACAGTGAGAAATCTGGCATAACAGATTCAAGAAGGGGGGAAAAACCCTCCACAATTGCAGGCTGAGAGCTGAGTGACAATATGTGAAACACTTCTGCAGACACCAAGATCACTGAAGAAGAAGGGGGATGATCTGTTCCAGGCACCAGAGCAGAGATTCCCATGCAGTCTGTCACCCTGCAGTTCACTGAAGTCCAGATGGAGCAGATAACTACTGGCAGATGCTGGAGGACTCCTTGCCAGAGCAGGTGGATGCCTGAAGGCAGCTGTGACCCTGTGAGAAGCCCATGCTGGAGCAGGTTCCTGGCAGGACCTGTGGCCCCCTCCCTAGAGAGAGGACCCCATTCTGGAGCAGGTTTGGTGGCAACACCTGTGACCACATGGGCAACCCACACAAGGAGCAGCTCATGAAAACTGCAGCCCATGAGAAGGACTCACCTTGGAGAAGTTCATGGAGGATTGTTTTTCTTGGAAGAGACTCCATGATGGAACAGAGTTTTTCTGAAGAGGAAGGAGCAGCAGAGATGAGGTGAACACTTCCCATACCTCTGGGGCACTGTGGGAGAGGAGGTAGAAAAAAATTGGAGTGATGTTGAAACACAGGAAAAAGGGAGGGGTGAGAGGAAGTTGTTTTGAAGATTTGGTTTTATTTGTCTTTATCCTACTCTGTTTGGTTTGGTAATTAATTAAATTTGTGTTCCCCAAGAGGAGTTTGTTTTGCCTGTGGCAGGAAATGGTGAGTGATCTCTCCTTATCCTTGAACCCTGGGCCTTTCACTCTCTCCCCTGTCCAGCTTAGGAGGGAAGTGATAGAGCAGCTTTGGTGGGCACTTGACATCCAGCCAGGGTCAGTACATCACAGGTTCACACAATGCTTCAAGAATTTGTTTCAGAAGAACTTGTGGATGTGTAAGAAATTACTAAGAAACCAGAGATACAGGGCAGGTCTTATATTTACCCTCGAAAACTCGATTCTAATGGAAAATCACCCCTCCTGTGACATTGGAAATCTTTGTTTTGTGAATGCAGATGATGTCACAAGTGAGAACTGAGAAAGATATGCTTCATTAATAAAAGATTATACTTCCATGTCATTGCCCTTAGCAATAACGTCAAGGTAAACTAATAAACTGAATCAAATATCTTTCATGAAATCTGCAATTTCCCTAAGGAATTTACAAGAGTGGAATCAGGTATTTTGAATCTCCTTTCATAGGAGACTTTTTTCCCCCTATAGACAATATTATATGTTAGTATTTAAACAAAATGTACTAATTTTTAAGAGACCATAGTTTTAAAGTCTGTTGACAAGGGTTTAATGTCTGTTCTGCACCAAGGCTATTTTAGAAAGCCTTTACTCATCAAAATTTATACCTATTAGTTACCTGATGACTTGTGATCAAATATACTCTTGCTGTCTCCTAGAGCCTTAGCAAGTCTCCCTCTGAATTGTCCAATCTCCCTCTGAGATGTCCAATCATTTGCTCTGCCAGGTCTCAGTTTTAATTTTAGAGCCCTGTCCTTTTCATCTGTTTCAGCTGATTGTGTGCTCTGTCTTCAATCCCTTTGTGGAAATTTCAACTTAGGTAGAAGTTCATCTCTTCAGGCAGTAGCTAAGAAACACAAAGATTATGTAAAGGTTTTGTAATCACTTGTTATTTTGGCCAGTACAAAACATTTGCAGATCTAGAAAAAAAAATTTAAAAATACTTCAATGTTTTTTCTTGCTCTGATTTCCATAGGCTTCTCAATGTGTTTTGATCTTCAGAATCCCTAGTACAATCCAGAGATCTGCCACTTTTCCTCAACATTTTCAAAATCTTGGTGCAAATACTTGTATATTTATACCTTTCCACTCTCTTTTCTAAGTTTCTTGTATATCTATTGAGAAGCTTCTCACTTACTATTTTCAGCTACTTAATTTATGGACTCATTGCTCAGCTGTGTTGTGTAATCACCGTCCCACACCAGATGATGTGGGACAGCTCATTTACCTCCTTTATAGAGGTGAAAAACTATAAAGCAAATTATTTACCTTAGGGAGCTCCAGCTGATTGAAAGATCATAAAAATTTAGTAAAAATTTTTCCACTGTTAATTATCCTCAAGGTATAAGAATTGTTCTCTTTTGAATTTATGTCAGTATAGAGAACAAATGAGTAGAGAAGACAACCATATACTATATTTAAAATTAAAGGTGCAACGTAAGAAAAAGTTGTTTGTTTACAAACATAGTTCAGGGTGGATTTAATATGATGTTGTTGCTGGTTTTTTATTCTTTTTGTAGTAGAGGAGCTTGATATCTAGCAAAATTTTCACTGAGAAAATTTTTTTCATTCAAGATGGTCCTTAGAGAACAAATACCTTGTCTACACTGTGATGTTATGTGCCATTTAGATGTCTGTCCTGATTTAGGGAAAATTTGGGAGGAAACTTCTGACTGGGATTCTTCTAGAAATCAAATTCAAGTAGCCCCCCCCCACCACTGGTTTGGGAAAGATTTTTTTGGAGAAAAGTGGAAAAAAACTGTTTATTTAACAAGCAAAGTACTTACAAACATGGAAAAATAAATAATATTAGACAGTAAAACCTCTCACTGTTCTGAAGAGATGGCAGATTCAGAAAGTATTTGTCATTGGGTGTAGCTTGGCTCGTTCAGTCTGTTATCTTATTCTTGAAAGAGAACTGAAAGTTTTGGAGGTCTCATTCCTGTTTGGTTGTCAATGTAATTTTTGAAAAGAAACTGATGGACCTACACCACCTTACTTTATCTTGTTCTTCTTGGAACTTATATTTTTGTTCTCCATTCTTTTCTGTAGAAATTAATTTCACAACTTAATGACATTGCAAAAACCAGAATCCATCTTTTTTTATTCCACTTCTGGTCTTGTTATATACTGACTAGTGGATAATAGTAGATAAGTGATCACCAATGAATACACTTTAATAGTGATTTCTTTTATATATATGTAAATATTTGTTCAAATTAAATACCTAGCCTGCTAAATACATGTCAGAAACCTATTTATAGCTCTATTTGCTTTGTCTCCTTTATGTTATATTTATTGCTTTATCTTTTTTTGTCTTCCTGATAAAACTGTTTATTGAAGTCAGGATGTGGATAAACTGTGACTTTGTACAGTGGTACTGTAATATTTCCTGCCTTATTTTCAATGGCTATGTGAACAATAGTTAGTTTCTTATTTGTGTTTTAGCCACTGCCTGGCTCCCATCTGTGGCTTGCAGAGAAGTTATTTTCTCTATGATTCTTTACTAATACTTCCAAAGTTCTAAGTAGTTTCATATCTCTCTTGGTTTTGAAAAAGTTTTATCATCAGCAGTTATCCTTCTGGTAAGCAGTTATAAAAATTTCTTTCCTAAGAGTTAGTCGTTAATTTATTCAGTGTTATTATGATTGAATAGTCAGATTTATGTTTTGTCTGTGTTATTTTCTATTTAGAGATATGGAATATACATTCACATCTTCAGCAAACTTTGTTATTTCACTTTAGACCCCTTCTCAAAGATCACTCAGTCCACAGACTGTACCCAGACTGTGTGAGTCCCTTTGAGCACACCTCTCATTGGTCTAATTCCAAAGCACAATTTTCCTTTTTTTTCCCTGTGCTGTGAATTCAAAAGGATTTTCTTCTTATCTCACCATGGTTTAATTTCTTACGAGCTTCTACTGAAACAAATTTTTGGAAGGTCTTTGAAACCCAAGTACATTTCATAGATCATAACATCTTCATACACCTATTCTCAGAGTAAAATGTATGAGGCAAGACTATTCTTTTCTTAGGGAAATATTTCCCAGAATACTTTGTTTATACACATATCTCCTCATTTATTCTTTAGACATTGATCTGCTTGGTATGAAGGTTAACCTTTCTGGGCTATCTTTCTTTGATATCTCCTAGAAGATTTTTATCATATTGTGTCCCATTTGCTAACTCTTGGTATGGAGAATTACTTAAATGATAAGCTGTACACTGCAGCAATTTCACATCTGAGTTCTTTTAGAGCTCTTGAGTGAATACCATCTGCTCCTGGCAGTTTGTCACTATTCAGCTTGTTCTAAATCCTCTTACAGTGGTAAACCAGTTGGAGACAATTCCTCAGTCTCCCCTTTTGTAAAAAATGACTCAGTTGGAAACCTCAGCTCCAGGCTTCATGAGTCCTTGCCTTCCTTAAACCCTTCCTTTATTTTATTGTTGGCAATTAGATTCAGTGGTTATGTCTGGACTGGCATGGAGTTCAGACCAATCTGTGTAGTGATGCAACTGTTGCTGAGGCCCTGCTGCTCCACTACCCAGTTTTCAGTACCCATGTTTTTGTAAAGAAGTAGATACATATATATATATTTATTGGTCTAATTCTGATCTAGTCCCATGGACTGAACAGCCACCTGGCATGTATTAGGTGCACTCCCCTTCCAGATTAGTTTCTTTTGAAAGTAATCTAGTTCATGCACTCCAAGATTGCACTCAACCTGGAACAAGGGATGGTGGAAAATATTCATGTTCATGAAGATGCCTCCATGGGGTACATAACTAATGTCACATATTGATTCAAACAGAGAAAGTTACTTCTGGAGATAATTGAAAAAGGAGACAGAGTGACACAGAGGCTGGGGGGAAAGATATGACTCTCTTAAGTGGATGTCTAGGAAAGAAAGTGGTGGAGGTCTCCCAAGGCAAACATATTCCTTGGGCATCCTCTGCAGTGCAGCAAGGTCATCCAATAATTCTTTGGCAATGGTAACTATAGAGTTTTTGTCCCTATTAGGTTGGGGTTTTTTTTGGTTTTTTTGGGGTTTTTTTTTGGGGGTTTTTTGTTTGTTTTTTTTTGGGGGGGCGGGGGTGTTGTGGAGTTTTTGTCTTGTTTTGTTTGTTTGTTTGCTTGTTTTAGTCTTGTTTAGATTTTGGAAGGGAGGTTTATTTGGAGTGGGGGGTGTGGAGAAGGGATGTTTATAGTATTGTCAATACTGATTAGAGCACATTTTATCAGGGACAGTTACCTGATGATTGGGTTTTAAAATTTTTGTATGTATTTTATTGGGTAAAGTAAAATAAATATAAACCCTACTGCAAAAGATAAAATCCAAGGGTCAAAAAGAGAAGAAAGAAGGAATGATTCTTATGTGAGTACCCTGAGAACTAGCTGTAGGAATAATATTGGGATTTAAGAGTTAAAGGCCATAACAATGACAACATGAGCTCCATGGGGAAAAATACTGCCTGGAAGCTCAGGAAAATAGTACCACAACAGCTTGACTGAAAGAGCAAAGGGATAGATGCAGGGGAAAGGCAAGCTGCTGAGCTGAACCAGAAGACCATGAGCAGTACAAAGGCACTGTGCCCACTGAGAGCAGGAACTGCAGCCTACCAGTGCATGTCCACCATCTGTGCCTGGGGGCAAGATCCTGGCTATGTTGTTTCTGAAAAAGAATTGCAAGAAACAAGATACTATAATTTTTTACCTTGATATATAAAGATATCAAGGTAGCAGTATGTCCACTTAGCAACTATTTGTTGTTAGGGTTGTCTTTCTACTCATCTTTTCTTTTTAGTTTTCTAATGAATAATTTTGCTTTGTGCTATTTTGAATGCAAAATAATTTGAATAATTTTACTTCTGAGATTTATTTACTTCTATTTTTATCAGTCATACTTTTGTATATAAATATTTTGTCTTTTTACCCATATTTTAATTCTATTTTCATTAAGTTTCTGTCTTTCTACATTTTCTCTTTTAGAAGTTTAAGATGCATTGCTGTCCTAGGTTTCTCTCCTTTATAAGAAAGTTGAATTGGAATGCATATAGTATGAAGTAGCACATGGTATAGTAGTCAGAAAGACATACAGGGAGGTACAATTAGTTTCCAACTCCCATTTGAAAGTCAGTGATAGCTGGTTGCTTCCAGCCCTCCCATTCTTCTGCCCATTCCCCTCCATGCCTGCCCAGCTTTGAGGATCACCTACCTTGTGTTTAAGCAGCACAACACACAAGTTGTGAAGCATATTAAAGCTCTTCCTTTTTTTAATCATTGGGTATGACACACTGTACACTTGAAAAACCTGCTCAGAGGGAAAAGGTTTTTAAAATTTTAATTATATTTCCATAATTTTTGAAATGAAAACTAACTCATGAGGATCCAAATAAAAAAAGCCATTTCATACTTGAAAGGTTCCAAAATGTGGTACTCT
Source organism: Urocynchramus pylzowi (assembly GCA_013397555.1). NCBI lineage: Eukaryota > Metazoa > Chordata > Aves > Passeriformes > Fringillidae > Urocynchramus > Urocynchramus pylzowi. Next base: position 24,588 of record VZRH01000532.1, on the reverse strand, counting down.
CTGTTTCTGAGCTCATAAAACAGTTTTGGGTATTGCATATCTGACATATTCATCTTTCTTGGTATCTCCCTTGGGTGTTCTGACATTAGAGAACACAGTTCTTGGTACACTGCTCACCAGCTGGAATTACTGCTAATGGAGACACCAAGGAGGTACAGTGGTGTTCTTTAAATAATTTTGGTGAAATGGCAATAAATCAGTATGACTTTTATTTCTTTGGAAGTGTGATAGGAAACAAAATATAAATAATGGATTTTTCTCTGCTTGATGCAATTTCTGCATCATACATTAGTTTCTGCCTTACTTGTCTTCTATTTCAGACTGGTAAGTAAGGCAAGTAAGAATCTTAATTTCTATTATATAGTCTACAGACTTGCTAACAAACATAAGAAAAGTAATAAATCTCCTTTTTCTTCCTTTCTTCTTTTCCTTTTTCATTTAGACAATCATGGTCTTTAATTGTTTATTAACTTTTCCAATTACAGACAGGAGCAAACAATGAAGGCAGCACACATGTTCTGACTCAACCTAAAAAGTGATATGTGTCCCTGAATGATTTTTTTTTTCAGTTAAGTAATTGAATAGTGTGGTACAGTTGTGCACAGAGGGAGTGGAGGTGATTTTGTTGGTGTATTCCAGCACAGCAGAGACAGCAAAGCTCTGTTTCTGCTTCCCAAATGCTTGAAGTTCCTTGACCCTTTAAATGCATTTTGGCCACTAGCACTTTATTGAAAGACGAAGACAAGTAGATGTTAGATCGACATTTCATTTATCTGGGGACTAAAAAGACTTATTTTAATGTAGAACACCATCAAAATATGAACATAACTCTGATGAAAGATATCTGTTTTTGCCTTTGAGAAAAAGAAATTCTTATTTTCTAAATTGCCAATTCTCCCACTTCACCTATTCACCCTATTCAGTTTTGCTACATTTGGCCTAGAGAGGTATCTAAATATTTTTTTAGTGATGGTTCTAATTATCCTAGGCAAGATAGTAAATGAGTAGGACACCAGAACTAAAACAGGCAAGTCAGTAAATCCAGATATGTATTTAAGTTCTTTCTGTTAAAAAATACTTAGAGAATTCCAGTGGCAAAATCTAATATATGTAATGAATAATTTTTTCTTTCTAATTTTTTTATTCACTGGATGATGCAGTATGTGCCATACACCAGTATTATTCTGCAGTTTTTACTTTTGTGTGTTGTCAAGTTTCCAGTAGCAACTGAACAAACTTCAAGAAAATTAAAATCGATGGAAACTGAGAATACTATCTTTATTCAAACTGAGGTGTGCCTCTTAACATTAAGGATGATTGCAAATCTCCTTGCAAATGTAGGACATGTAGTTAGCATGGTATCATCAGCAAGAGAAACTTATAATAAATGAATATTGAAATAAATAAATATGAAATAAATTAATATTCTTGAAATAAATGAATATTCTACTTAGTCTGTCTTAAGTGTGACCTTCAGAGAGTAATGGAGTCTATATTCTCCTATTCACAATCTTTTTACACAGTGAGTCTTGTGGCAAATGTCACACGAGGAAACTGTTAGGATTTTCAACATTTCTACCATTAGACTGACATTCTGCAGTAATAGATTTTCTTTCCTATCGAATGTCATCAAAAGAGAATAAGCTGGGAAAGGCAGAGCAGTATGTGTGTGTTGGGGAATAATTTGTGAGTCAGTCTCTTCACAGCTTTCAGAAAAGCTTTCGCTCAATTTGAATTTGAATTGAGAGTCTGAGGTACTTCATTTTTCAGGATCAATTTACCTCTTTATGAAACTACTTTTCAAAAATAAAGCAACACAGTATATATTTTGAAAGGAGCTTGAAATAACGTCTAGAATCTTAAGACAGATGAGCTGCAAAAGCTTCAGACCATACTGTTAGCCTTTAGAGCCTTGGGAGGGACTGCAGAGGAGTTCAGTAAGAAACAACCAGACAGGCCATGAAATCTGAGTGCTACTATGGGCTCCAAAAAGGACTTGTGCAATGCCATTTAATATCTGCTAAGCTTTTTGATTAATATCTTTTATCTTTTGCAAACTAATGGCATCTGAAAGTGGACAGGAAAAACATGTATGTATTTATGTTGTCAGGTGTTATTTCTGAGGAACAGGTGAATATTCTATGTCCAAAAGAGAGATATGTAGCTTTAATCTCTAACCCAAGGTCTGTGAGGCATTTTCACTGCAGAGTTTCATCAGATTATATGGAAAGTTTAAACTCATAAGCATTCCCTGTACGTGCACCTGTGCCTCTTCAATCATTATAAAGAGATTTAATTGGGTAAATGGATACCTTAGGGTTTTACTGCAACTGAATTTCACCATCTGAGAAGCCTCCAGACTTGAGCTGCATCTGGAATGAAGAGCTATGGTACTCAAAATAAATTGATACGGTTTGCACCCCATTTGTGCTCTGAGAGTCTTGAAAATAAGTTTCTCATTGCAATTTCTCTCTAGAAATGTTTTCAGGTTAACTTTGCTTCACAGGACATAGGACTTTTTTTCCTTCAGTCTCCATAATTCATTCTTACTGAAAAAAAAAAAGGTGTCTTTGTTTTTCTAGCTATTAAGACATAATAAACTGATAGACCTCTGATATCTAAAAATTGGTTGTGAACTGTCCATCTCAGAACCTAAAGCGCTTGAACCTATATTTTCACTGCTACAACTCAAATAATTTTTGTCATTTTTACATTTACATTCAGAAAACACAGTAACAACTGACATATCACTAAGATGACAAGCTTTTTTATTCTTATTTAAATGTCATTGAAAGTGTTCCAAGTTTTAAGATCACTTTAAATTCGAAAAAGCACATTCTTAGAGGCATGACAGCCCTCTTGCACCAAAAACTGCTAAGAGACAGGCATTCATTTTCTGGTTGAGATCATAGGTGAGTCACAGAAGAGTCCAAATCCTTTACCTTTGTATTGTTCAAAGAGTTTATAAATCCTCCCCTGAACAAATGTAACATATTTTTGGTAATGATTTTATTCTTATTTACTAAGAAACCCCTGGTTTGCATTTTTCTTTTCTAATGACTGATTAAATTTGACTGATTGACATGATTGTTTTCTATCAGTTTTTAGGAAAAACTTATTTTTTTCTTGCAAGCACATAAATTATGATAACATTTTAGAATCTGATTATACATAAATATGGCATTAGAATAGTGTTTAAAGATGATCATTAAAAGAGTATACAAATATTATTTTTCTCCCATGCACTTACAATTAAAATTTAGCAATTCTTCTGTAATACCTTTTCTTCATCAGTTTGTTATAAGTAAATTTTGGAATTATTGTTTAGTTTTACTTTCACTAAGGGAAATTACAATAGCAGAGAACTGAAACTCCAAAATGTGCTACTACAAAAAACTCCAACCCAATAAAAATTGGTGCTTGGAGTATACTGTAAACTGAGGGGCCAAAAGCTTTTTATTTTGGGGCACATCTGGGATAAGTTCTCCCCATATTATACAGGTTTAGTGTTAGATGAATCTTTGTAAATATCATTCTTCTGTGAAAAGAAGTCCTAATTTTTTAATTTGTTGAGGCTTTGAAGGTTTGCATTACAAAATAGACATTTTTTCCCCCATAAAAGCACACTATTTACAGGGCTTTACACTGAAATAAAATTTTGGAAGTATTGCCTCCAAAAGGGCCCTTCACCATAGCAACAGCCCCATAGAAAGCAGTTGTGCCAGAAATAGATTCTTTAAATAAAATAGAAAATAACATAAACTTGGTGTCTACAAGTTTTGCCACAAAAATGATGCTTCACAATATTAATATCCTAACTATTCCCAAAAATTTAGTAGTGTGGCATTCTGCTTTCACATTTACACATTTTACAAGTGATTGGCTAGTTCTTTTGTTCTTTAATTGTTGATGACCTTGCTAATTTGGGGGAGAAAGTGTAGTGGCTAGCTGAAAGATAAAATGGTAAAAGGCTAAAACACATTACTATATTCCATTGTAGAGAAAATTTCTTACCTTTAGTTGTTCAGTGAAAAAGTGAAACATCTGAGAATCTGTTTCTTAATGGCTTTTCTTAACAGTGACCTGAAGTCTCAGTGCTAGATAAAACAAAATGATGGGCAGATTTTTGAATTGCTTTTGTCTCTCTGCTTAACCCAAGTGGCTTTTTAAAGTCCAGTCTGTGAACGGAATCTTGAGTGTTTGAGGAAACCATTAGGAATAACCCAGTGATTAAGGAGAGAAGAAATCTATGGTTAGTGTGAATTTGTCATTTGTTCATTCATCTTTATAACATTTAGGGCTTAGTTTTGCCTAACTATATGCTGATAAGCTCCTGGCCCTGAAAGCCCAGCAGCATTCCTTTTTTTTTTTTTTTTTTCCCTGTCACATGCAATTCCTTGTCAATTTGTCTCGTGGTCTGGAGTACATGAACCAAAAGCCAGTTCTCTGTTCACTGTAATCCAGCAAGATTTGAGTGATTTCAAGGTGGCCTTGTGTTCCTGAAGATAGATGTCTGTTTTTCATGTGTCCTCACAGTCCCCTGGGTTATTCTTAAATCCCTCCTCTCATCCAAGAATGGGCAGTTTATAAATCAGGTGAGGTATGCAGTCCTTGATAACCTGTAAGTCCTGTACCTTGTAAATCTTGCAGCTGAGAGGAAGGCAGCTTTGTGTGAAGCCATATAAAATACAAAGTAATCTAAGAGGCAGATTTAATTCTTTGATGTACAGTTGGCATCATATTTAATGCAAAATCATCTATGGAGTCTTAGCACTGGGACAGAAATGAGAGAAAGCTGTGAGTCATTTGCATATTCAAATTGCAGGGTCTGACAGACCTGCTGCCAGGACCAAGCTATTAATGGTATTCCAGCACTGTCTAGAAATTAGTACACGGCATTTTTTTAATTCCTTAGTTTGTTATGATAGTTTTCCTTTAACAATCTGTGAATTACCTAAGCCCCACTCTGAAAGTAAAATTATTATAAGTCTTTCCCGAATCACTGGTCTTGTTTATTGGAAAGGGATTAGGAAGAGCTAGTGTCTGATTTCACAGCAGGTTGTACTTCAGTGCTTCCAGTGCTGGCTGTAAACCTTGTTTCTGGACAGCCCTTTGATCTCTATCCTGTCTAAACCAATTCAGCCTGTGGCCCATAGTGACTTACTATGGAAACAGATAAAGCAAGATTTGAGTGTGTGTGTCATAGCTGTACAAATCTTCAGCATTTTTAGGATTTATCATTTCATATGAGGAAGGAGTTTGTCTCACAGGTGGGGAAACATGTAAGCCTGGACAAATTTTTAGTCTTACACCGTAAACATTGTAAAATGTTATGTTCACTTTAATTAAGTCAAAAATTCTTTAGAATACAGATGTGAACACATCTGGCTACAGGAGATCTGCTTCAGAGTAACTGGCACCGGCTCCTAAAGGTAGCAGGTATTTACAATATGGGAGATGGACAGATGCTTTGAGGACCAGATTTGTCAGTGGCACAGATCTGTCAGGATCTGTGAATCACATTTGAAAAATCTAAAATCACAGAAGGCCTAAACATTAATAAGAAAAAAAAAGTTTTCTAGGTTCATTTCATGCCAGACATATGGAATAAGGAGAAAGTCATAGATCACCCTTTGTGATTAAAATCAAAATAGTTTATGCTATTTATATTGTTTAGCTTAAGATTGTTTAGCAGAAGAAGCTCAGCGTATGTCCAAAACTAATAAGGGAAGCTCCAAGGAAATAGTCTGTGTTCATGAATTTTACACTCTACTTTAAATATTCATTTTCTAATAATTTCTTAATCACAGAGGTTAACACTGGAGAATGTAATTATTATTGGCAGCACAGATCACTATTAGCAAAATTGCATCCCTACTTATTATCATATTACCATAAATGCATTATTATTATAGAATAACCTTTACTTATCTACTAACACAAAAAGTAATTTTAGCAATTGATTTGAACATTCTAATTCAGTGAAAATATCTTACTTCACTTTATGAACAACCCAGTGTCATTGTTGTCAGGTAATAGGATAGCTCACATGTATCAATGTAACTTCATGTTATTCAAATGAATTCCTTAAGCCAGTGTTCTTTCCTGTATTTCTGCATAACTAAATGGCCATGTTAAGATTAATCTGAAGAGAAAATCTGATTCTCTTGACTAGCTGTTGAATCTATACTTTATGTCACGTGGTAGTAATGGTTACAGCAATGCACAATACTGAGTATGTGCTTAGTGTGAAGTTTTGGCTGACTTTTTCTTGAAGATAGGCTGCAGAGTGAAAACACTCTCTAGTTTTAGAGATTCAGAAAGCTTGGTGGTGCTTTTTATATGGGGTGTATCTCTCATTGCTGCACACTGATCTTTAATTATAGAAATGTATTTTATGCTATGTATCATTTTGGTATCCAATTTTTGAAACATCTCCTAAGAATAGAACAGGATACGGCTAGGCAGCTGTAGTATTAGGATTAGGTCAATACACAATAGCTATGAATATAGAAAAAACTGCTCGTTCAAAAATTCTAAGTGTTGAAAAGGAAGTAGATAAGAAAAGCCTGTCTTTATTGTAGGTTTAAGGGAAAAGTTTAGAGAACGGTAGGAAACCAGTTATCAAAATAACTATGTGTAAAGAAAGGCTGAGAAGGCAGCAGTGGCTCACACAAGGAGGTTCACAAACTGCATGCTTGCAGGTGCTCATGCTTGCCACAGCACACAGTTTACAATACTTAATTCCAGGGAGCAAGAGGGAATGGGTTCAGGAAAACAATTGTAGCAATCTCAGTAAAGCCACAGAGATTTAGGAGAGAAAATATCTTCTGTTGGGCAATGGAAATAAAAAAGGACATTGAAGCAGAGTTTAGCTCATATACCGGGAAGTTTCTAAAGTATAAATGCAACTTCTGTGTAGTCTTTGATAGACGTAAAGAAATATTATGGGTTATTTCATGTGAGTTATAAGCTGTAAACCAGTAGTAAATAGAACCAAGCTTGCTGTCAGACATAATTTGAGGCTGTGATCCTATTGTTCTGAATCTTTTCCGAGTACTCAGCAAGACGGGGAAACAAAAGCTAACAAAACTGAACTGTACACACACAGCTTGGCAGACAGGACCCCAGAACAACAGCACTACTGCATGCAGGTGAACCATCTTTGCATTGCTTGCATGGTTCTCTTTGGCATGGTCTGGATATAGGAGATGTGCCGTGTGTGCTTGCATAGACTTCAAGTGTGAAGTTTGGTTATTTTAACCTGCACTGCCAGCAATTTGGAAATCTGACTTTTCCACCAAAATCAGTGAGATTGGCAGTTCTTCATAAAGAAGGGAGGATCATTTACTTTTTAGTTTTTGTGAAGGGGAGCAGATTAAAAAAAAGAGCAACATTTTTAATCTGCAATAATTGCTGGGAAGTATTTAAACAGTCTTTCATTGCAGCTGTCTAACTGACAGGCAGTCTGAATATAGAATGATTGGCATTCCTTAAGGTAAACATGCAGACTTATTATGCAAAAGGAAGCACTGCCTTGTGATATAATATCCAGCACTGATGCTGTGTACTATGTGTGCTCATCTACAGCCTTACAAGTAATTTGTCTGAAAATAAGGGCTTTTCTATATATGAACTTGTAAGGCATCCTTGTAGGCAGTGACAACTTCTTTGAAAGATTTCTTAGACTTTTATTTTATTGTCAAAATTATTTTAGCAAATATATTAAATAAATGAAGTTGCACGGGACACAATCTGGTCAAAGAAAAACAAGAAAGAGGACACCAGTTTTGAAAGATATTTCATCTAACTTTTAGTAATGGAAAATAATTATACTTAAAATTATTACAGAGTTTACTATGGAAAAGCTATATTTTTGCTTTTTTTTTTTTTATTAGCTTTCATGATATTGTTAGCTACTTATTTCAATAAAAGATATCACCCCACCACCCTTAATTCAGAATACCATAACTCTGTGTACGTCTTCAATTTGATTTATTGTTGCTATCCTAAGATTATTTCTGTTGAAAAGAACTGTTCAGGAAAATATGGCTGGAAATGTTGTCCAAATTTCATAACTAGTTTCTTTTGAAGGAAAACATTATTCAGGGCCAGATTGTAAAGTTCATTTCAATCCTTAAGCATTTTTTTTAATGCTAGTTAAAACCAACAGACCAAAGAAAAAATATTTCTACCTCTGCTGCCAGGTAACCTAGAGAACAGATATGACACTGTTTTACTCCTCCCAATGTGCATAAGGGCCAAGATGCTTTTCCCAAAAGCATCATAAATATCTTGGAAGTCATCAGATTTACTGATCACTGTACTGAGGGCCCTTCAGGATAGCTATGTTGCTGGATTTCACACTCAGCTGCAGATGTTTTCTCAAAGGCAGGGAACTAATATCTCCTAAATAGCTCTACTATTCTAGTACATTCTTGCTTGAACATCACTTACACAAGGAAGGTTCTGAGATTAAAGTAGATCCACAGACAATATAGAAAGAGAAAATATTTGATTGTGAAGTGTGAGAAGAAGTCTTTTAACCTTAGTATTGTCATCCTACAACTGCAGCAAAGGCAATTACATATAATGTTTATTAGTCCCTTTCTGATTTTATCTATCATAGTGTGCTATTTATGGTTATGACTGTTCCATGTTTCATCAGACTATTAATTGGTCTCTACCTAAAATTGTTTCATTTTCTTTCCACAGTTTTTTCAGCCTGAGAAGCTATCAGGGAGTATAAGGAGACCAAAATTATTACTTCCCTGTAATTTTCCTTGCCTTTGTTGATACATGATTTTGTACTGGACAATTTTGTTAATTTTTTGCAATCTCAGGGCCTGCAGCATTCAAAACCAGGAATAGGTAATCACCAACAGCTTCCTCTGCAACTTTCTTTATTCATTTCTTTCAAACAACTGTTTAAACTTAACAGTCCCGATCCCTGAAATCAATGCACTATTAAATTACTTTCATACTGAGAGTTACACATCATAAACCTTGAGAAACTGTTCTTGAAGCAGCATACTCTTCACTCAGAGAGAAAGTAACATTTTTCCTTATTTATTTCTAATTCTTAAATTTCTAGTCTTTAATTTATTCATTATAAAAGTTTGCAGTATTAATCAGTAATTTTTCAGTCATATATTTAAGAAGAACCTTCTATTAAGAACTTTAAAAATGTCTAAATAAATTTTAGCTATTTGGTTTACCTTAGATCTTTAATTCTTAAATCTTTAATTATACTCAGAGAAGAAATTCTGAAGCCAGAACTGAGATTTGTAATTTGTTTCATGTGGGCTAGACATCTACACAATAGTCTTATCTTAGTGGCAGTAGAACTATGTTTTTTAAACATGAATAACTGCCTGGTTACTAGCCAGGAAAGTTCTTTTGATACCTAAGTAAGTGTTGTACATGGGGGAATTGGAACAATAGCTGAATACTGATTATGGCTATACCTGAATTTTCCCACAATTTTGATACCAGAAAATAAAGGTTAATTCTTCTATGCTCACTAAAGCTATATTAACATGAATGTAGCTTTAAAAACACTGTTTCCTTCCCTCACATAATTTAAGAACATTGTTCTAAATGAATAAATATTCTCTCATTAATATAGTAGTTCTACTTTACAATGTATCTCTTTTATATTCCCTATCTGCTTCATAGAAAATTTCACTTCCTGAATGTTCTAAGTGATATTACATAGGTATTGCATTAAAACATAAGAGGGTTTAATGAAACATATTGTTTGTATTTCATATGTTTCATAGAACTACTTCTGGTGCCTAATGGAATATCAGAGGAAATATGTTTGAACTTTCATCTTGACATTCTAAGTTGTATATAGCAGAAAACAAGCTGCAGCCAAGTATTTTCTTGTATTTTATTCTTAATTTTTTCACAATTAATGAACAAGTAGCATACTTCAGGCCAGTGATGGACATCCTTTTCATGTTATACTATTCATTCTTACAAAATAATACTTAATGTATTATTAAGTAATATATTACTTAATAATACATTAAGAGAGGGCAGGGACAGCTGACATTATGATGGGGTCTGTTACAGGCTGCCTGACCAGGTGGGCCAGGGGGATGAGGCCCTTTGTGGACAGATAGGGGCAGCCTCACACTCATTGGTTCTCACGGAGTCCTTCAACCACCTGAATATCTGCTGGAGGAATAATACAGAAGGGCATAATAAATCCATGAGATTCCTGGAATGCATTGCTGCTAAATTCCTTCTCCAAGTGATGGAGGAGCCAACAAAGTGAGGAGCTATGCTGGACCTTGTTCTCATCAACAAAGAAGCTCTGGTGGGAATGTGAAGCTCAAGGGCAGCCTGGGCTGCAGGGACCTTGAAAAGATCTTTAGGGCAGCAAGGAGGTTTCCACAGCAAGCTCACTCTCCTGGATTTCAGGAGACCAGGGCTTATCCTTTTCAGTGATCTGCTTGGGAGAATAACATAAGAAAATAAGCCCTGGAGGGAAAAAGGGCCAAGAAAGATGATGAAAATGCAAGGATTTTCTCCTCCAGGCTCCAGAGCAATGTATCCCCATAAGTAAGAAATCCAGAAAAGGGGCCAGGAGAACTGCATGCATAAGCAAGGAGCTTCTGGCAAAAATCAAGAGAAGAAGGAAGTGTAAAGAATGTGCAAAACAGGATGGACCACTTAGAATGAGTATGGGAACATTGTCAGATTATGCAGAGATGTGATGAGGAAGACTAAGGTCCATGTGGAATTAAGTGTTGCAAGGGATGTCAAGGACAACACGAGTATGTCAGTATCAAAAGGAAGATTAAGGAAAACGTGGGCCTGATGATGAATCAGATGGGTACCTGGTGGTGAAGAATACAGAAAAGGCAGTGTTACTGAATTTCTACTTTGCTTCAGTCTTTACTGCTAAGGCCAGCCCTAGGAACTCCAGACACTGGAGGCAAGTCTGCAGAAAAAAAGGCTTTCCCTTGATCATGGAGGTTTTGGTTAGGCAAATGACACTCGTAGAATCATAGAATCAATTTGTTTGGAAAAGACCTCTAAGATCATTGAATCAAACCATTAACCCAGCCCCACTCTGTTCAGCACTAAACCACATCCCCAAGAGCTGCATCCACACTCCTTTTGAACACTTCCAGACATGATGATTCCACCCCTTTCCCAGGCAGCCTGAACATCGTTTCAGAAGTTTCTTCTACTATCAAATCTAAACCTCCCCAGTGCAACTTGAGGCTATTTTATCTTATCCTACCAATGGCTACCTGTGAGAAGTCAGACTGACTTCTGCCTTAGCACAACTTTCTTTCAAGCTTTTGTAGAGAATGATAAGATCTCCCCTGAATCCCCTTTTCTAAGGATGTGCAAAACCCTCCTGGATGCAATCCTGTGCAACCTTCTCTAGGTAAATGTGCTTTAGCAGGAAGGTTGGACTAGATAATCTCCAGAAGTTCCTTCCCACCCCAACCATTCAACCATTCTCTGTTTCTATGGATTTGTAATTATGTAAAACCAGATTTTTATTAAAAAACAAACAAACAACAAAACAAAAAACAAAACCAACCAAACAAACAAACCCAAAAAGAACATGAGGGAAATATCTATTTAATATTCAGAGCAGACACTGGTCACTAAGTGCCAGCACATGCATAACCACAAGCTTTATGTTCAAATTCCCTAATAAAGATGATGTAACTAAATATTATTGCAATAGTCTGCTGCTCTCTTGCTGTGCTGGGAGTTAAATAATAATGAAAACAAATGGGTTCCTTTTTCTGTAAAGAGCCTTGATAATGTCTCTCATGGTAGACACTTAAATGTACACTTGGTAGACAACTAAATGTATACTTCAAATTCTATAACCTCTTTTATGCAACCTTCTCTCTAGAAAATGGCTGAGTTCCTGCTCAATAGCATTAAAAACATCTGAAATAGCTTTTCAGTTTAAGTATCTGAAATTATTTTACTTCCCAGGACATTAAATATTTGTGGCTTAAAAGCATTAAACTTTATTTGGATCGTCTGTTAAAGAAGAGCACTTTTCTTTCAAGAATCTGGAAACTGCCCAAGGTAAAACTCTGTGATCAGTTTTGCAGTGCTTATTATCACTGTGGAACTGCCTCAGCTGAGTATTTCAAGAAGACTAAAGGTGGCAAAGCCAATAGTGAATGTAGTGATTACAAATACATAGGTAACACTCCAAGAATGACCCATGATTTAAACACTAGATTTGACAGAACAACTTTCAGACACTTTAATTACCTTGCTAAGTAAGTAAGTTGTGTGGCTTGTGTAACATACAGGGACTTAATAATAAATTTGTAGGATTGTATAAATTATATGGTTCATGGCCAAAAACTTGCAAGGTAGAGCTCTTGTAAATTGTACTTGCTAGGCTTAGTACAAAAGGTAGTTTTGTTAATTGGAAAAAGCTAGTTAAAATGGCATAAACACCCAAGGCTGAAGTAATGGTTCTTCAAAGTTGAATTTTTCTCCAGAAGAATAAATGAACTTATTAGAAATCAGTCACTAATAGTGACAAGATAAAATAAATCTGAACTTCCCAAATGGTGCATGTATTCAAAGGTGTTGATAACTTATTTTGCAAATCTATTCAAATGACATCCAAAAGGCATCAGATAATGTACACGATAATGAAATGTATTCCTGACATAATTGTTCAACTTTCTAATGCAGAAGGTAAATACCTCAGCATGCATACTAATACCAGGAAAGGGAAGCATCAACTAATACCAGGAAAGGGAAGCAAAGTAGCAGCGTAGCTGTCACTGCGGTAGCAGCACAGATATCAGGTTGCAAGAGAACAGTATTACAATTTTGCAGGTGCTGAAACAGTTCTTCTCTGTCTCATTTGAGTATGATGTCTTTTGTTAGAGTTATATTCTGGGGGAAAAAAAAAAAAAAAAAAAGTATTCTTCTCTCCACAAGTGGAGCTGAAGATATTATCAAAGGTTATGTTCTTTAAGAGGAAAATTTTCATATTCATATTCTTAAGAGGTTCATCATAGATAAGAATTCTGGAAAGGAATGTCTTTGCAGTGCAAGATACTTTTGTTAGACTGAATAAAAGATATTTGCACAGTCCTTGTTCAAGAAATGTTCTCTCAGAATAGCTGCTAGTTCAGAGGCTCGGTTAAAGACTAACAATAGGAAACACTGCTCAGAGTTCTAAATTCTGACAAGTGAAGTTGGTTGACACACTGATGGAGCCTAAGCTTTGTAGTTTTCTTTTCCTGTTCTATCTTGTGACATGGTTTCCACTCCCAACTGTGCTATAAAAATATTTTTTATTTTTTACCCTTAGAAGTGTCCTGTTAATTACAAAAAAACTTAGAAGAACCGTTTTGGTTCAGTATTAATTTATTTCATAAATTAATACTGTGCTATCAAGTCCCTGCATATTACATATCATTAGGCAGTGCAGTTATCTTTAACAAATGATTTTCTTTAAAAATCACGAGAAGGTTTCCCATAAATTCTCTACCACACCTGCAATTTCAAGAAAGGCTATTTTGCCTTGTACATGGAAGACTATCATTCTGATGATGTATGCCTTATAAGTGTCCCTTTCCTATGATGAATAACACCAGGCAGCATTGCTGAAGTGATGGATGACATAAAGAGCTATTGCTCTGATGATGTATTCTAGTAAGGGGACAATTTTGATGTAAAATATATAATAAGAGCAAGTTTCTTGGGGTTATCTATCATCACAGCATAATCGCCAATGCTATATACTCCAATGGCAGCATTGTTCTGACAGGACATAAGATGAAATGGAATCTCTTTACAGATGTGGTCACTATAGTATTTTACTACATAAAATAAGGTTGGAATGAGAAAAGTTAACCCATGTTTCTTGGTTTTTTTCTAGTTTTGAAAGCAATCCTCCTTGAGACAATAGAGTTGTAAAAAATAGGTACTATTGGTAATAAATCTGTTCCCTGTGACTCCAAAATAAAGAGTTGTCTAGAATATGCAAATTAATCATGATTTCTTTAGACAAAATGATGCTTCTGACACTGCTGGTCTAATTACAGAATATATTTCACTGACAATATGTAGAATGTAGCAGGTTTTTTGTTGTCCTCCATGACTTCACTAGCCCATGAATTAAAACGTGGGCCACGGGGCCTAAATGTCAGTGATGGCATGAGGGATTTACAGTTTCAGCCATGGGACATTGTTACTTGATATATATATATATCCATTTAGCTTTCATATGGAATATTTTGCTAAATTTTTGCAATAACATGTTTAAAGTCATTATACAAATCAAAATGTGAAACTTGAGGTGTAGGTGCTTACATTATGGCATTGCAATGTAATTATCAGGCAGACTGAGCTGAGATGTGAGCCAGCAGGGACTACATTTGCATAATGTTACAGTGATAATGAGAAGCACAGATGTAAAGTCATAGCTCATAACTCAAGTGATAATCATGAAAATCAGCTTCTTGATGCAGCATTCACATTTGAGAAAGAATGAAAAACTTAGTTGAGAATTACCTTAGTTGAGAATTACCCTATATATCTTGGTCTCTAGGACATACATGTTATGTTAGACAGGGTGCTTTATTGATTTTTATAATAGTTAATTCAGAATTATTAAATGGTGTAACATGGAAGCAAAAACTGCTGATTGTGAAGAAATGAGACAGAAAAAAGTTGATTTTTATGACTCACTGCTACTTTATGCCTTGCAGATTAGGCTTTCTCACACTCAAATTAAATTTTCATTTTTGGTCAAATGTGATGCTATGACCTGGAAATAAACAATAAATTCATTGCATAGTAAGTAAAATAGACTTTTTCAAATAATACACATCAAGTAAGTTTTTAGTCTCTAAATATTGTCTTTTGGAAGACAGATTAAGAAAGTGACATATTATTTGTCTTATACACCACAATATATTCTGTAACAAGGGTTTCAACATTCATCTACCTCCAACTACCTTTGAGACAAATAAATCTGCTATTTTCAATTCAGGGGATTATTTTTGTGAGCACTAAATGAAATACAGATCTTCCCTCGACTTCAATAGATAAAATGATAAGATCCCAAAAGACTAGTGCAAATACAGTGCTGTAAAAATACCTAGAATTATCTATGATGAAGCAGCCAGTAATTAATGTCTGTCAGGGCTGAACATGGGCTGTAGCTTTGGACCATATGTTATTAATTTTATATAAATTATTATGTAATTCTTGATCCAAAGTCCAGAAACCTCCCAGAAATCCGCAAATAATTTCAGTTGGTGAGTTCATTGTCAAAAATGGTGAGAAAACAGTGGAAATTTTGGAGAAAAAATGAGTGAATCCAGATTCTCATTAGACTGGCTTGTGTGAAAAAATGAGGTTTTCTAATTCCTGAGAAAAGATTAATCAATGAATAAACATAAGATTAATAAATAGAAACTTTTTGATGAACTAGAATGATAAAGAGGCCAAAGAAGTATGGCATGTGGGATTGCAGCTACTGCACTGAGTGGAACTGAGATAAAACTCACAGTGAAGAGCTAAAATGATACTGGACCTAACCCATGCCATAACTATACCTGTGATTTACACTGCCAAGAGGAACAGTTACTTTTATAAAAACAAACAATTCAGGCTTGTTTTTGTTCACAAATAATCTTTTCTATTATCACACTCAGTAGTCAATTCTTTTTTAATAAGCACAGCTATTTAAAACCCCAAAGTATATGGCTTTATATATGGTCCATGTATGTATGTGCATGAGCCAATGTATATGGTCTATGATCTTGTAGGACTTGATGCAGTGAAAAACCAAAGTAGAAATAACTCCTGGACACATTAATAGAGTCAAGAAGATAAAAGTGAGGATGAGTATTTTCTATATATTTCCAGATGTCATTGTCAGCCAGTCAGACCAGGAGATTGCAAAAATGCTTTCTGTTGCTGAGGCAAATTATAGCTCTTAAACTGTGAATGGGCAGCATAATCTAAAAGATCCTTTGAAGATTGTCTGAGGGATAACCTAAAATACTACTTATCACAGCATTTTGTAAAGACACGGATTGTAAAAATTTTGGAAAGTCGTTCTGCCTTGAATCATTCAGAATTAATTAAAGCAGGGATTTTGAAACATCTGTGGTAGGAAAGACATCACCAAAAGTTTTTTGAAATTCTGAAGTCCTTACTGCTTGGTAATGCATGTCTGAAATTACCTCAATTCACCATGTGCATGTTCAAGTAACACTGTGACCTAGATAAAAGTACAAGCTGTCTAAAAGTACTTTTTAAAGTGTTCCTAAATTTTACCACACCCAAATTATTTATAGATCCTTTTCATATGATTTACCCTACCTGAAATCAGCTTTTCTTGAAAAAATCCAAACAGGCATATTTATCACATTAAGTGCTTAGCTTGTAACATCAAGTTTTTGCTTGCACTTTTGTCTATAATAGGCATTTAAACCATAAAATAATCACATTAGATTATGTATAAATTGTTCCAGTGATTACACTGCAGAGCTATTAATTTATGTTAAATGATTTAAGAAAGCACCTAATAAGTCTGTGCATAAAACCTTGAGGAGCTAAACTCTTTTTTATTCCAGTAGTTGAAAACTAATGTTTTTATGAAATATTTGAACTCTTCTTTAAATATTAAAGAAGACTTTATAGAAGAATAAATTGAGAGAAAACTTTGATTCCTGGGGAGACATCTCCTCAGTCTGCTCAGGGCTCAGTAAAGGATTTATCTAGTTAGGTACAAGTTACAGCAAAACCTAATACATTGAAGATCAGTTATTACACATGTTAAAATCTTATGTCTGACTGTCCAATGCAAGAGTATGAAAATATTTAGCTTCAAATCTTTGTTAAAAAGCAACTGCACTATATCAGGTTGATATTTAACTTGTTTGTATGATTTCAAGTGATCCACATAGATATTGAGAACCTTCCTTTGATCTAAGGTATATGGTGATATACAGCTATATAAACACAATTACATAATAACTATTGTTTTAAAGGGAATTATGAAAAGATGCATATGTCTTGTTGTCTGCAACATAAAAATCCTTGCTCCAGTTGTCTGCAACAAAAAAGTCTTAGCCCTTATCTGCTTAATATGGACTACTTTATAAAAGTAAGGTCGAGATTTGTTAATGCTTCTTATCAGCTCTTGCAAAGTGGAAAAAAAGTAAAGCTTTATATAAGGAAGGGACTTTAAACTTATACATTGTTCAGTCATGTTTAAAGAATTTTTCCATCCATAAAATTGAACATAATATTGCTGATTTTGAAATCTCTGAGTACAAATTTCATTATCAAAGCTTTTCATTACCCTTTAAAATTAATCCTCAAATATCTAGCTGCCATACCTTGGCAATAGCAAAGAAGTCTTTGTTAACCCTTTTTAGACAGAAAGAAAGAAAAAAAGGCTTGTTCAATTGTTTTAAGGCTATTCATAAATTTTATTTTTGTACCACTTTAATTAAAGGATCTAGCATATTACTAAGCACCTAATCCAATAATTTTAAGGTGGTTTTTTCTGCATTTTCTATTTAGTTTAAAAAAAAAAGTCAATGATATTAATTTGTGTAGTTACTTTACGTGTTACATAAAGCATGTAGCTGCATGTTTAATCTTAACCTCTGTTTATCATTTAGAAAAGACTACTACTATATCGTAGCCTGTTCATTCTGGGAAATAATCTGCTTCCCATTAAACAATTGGTTGTAGGCTGCTTATAAGCACTAACATGGATGATTAATTGAACACCCAGCAATTACTGACTGGGTAATATAAGATGATTTGTGAAAATTGGAATTGCCTGCCCCTGCTGTTGTGTATTCTGAATAGCTCTTACTGACATTTGGAAGTGTGAGAAGTCATTCAATTTTGTGTGAATGGCTTTGTGACTTACAGTGAGCTTATATCAACCTGCTGGAATTGATGCTGTTAAGCTTTCCTTCAACCATGCTAAGCATTATTGTCACTAACATATCTTGTCTCATCGAAACCAACAACAAATTAATTCTAAATGCCTTCAGGACAAACTTAGTGTCTCACAAAAGGGTACAGTCAAATTTCTTGATGCCTTCTCACCGAAATAAAACAGTTCACCTTGAGGAGAATGGCAAGGAGACAGGATCAATTCTCTTTTCCTTTTTACCCAGTCCATTCAAAATTAGATTCTTTTTTGCAGATTAGAGGCACCATTCAAATTATCTCTTGGGATTTTTTTATAAACCCTTTCTTTGTATGTTTGATGATAATTTTGATCTCTTTGCTTTTTAATTCACACACTGTGAAATGTTGTGCAATCCACTCCATCCAGCAAACATTAGTTGTATGTTACTTAGTAAATGATGACCGCTGGTTTTCTGAGCCTGTTTATTTAAGGACTGGTCCTTAAGTTTACAACTACTTACTTAAAAGAAACATTGTTTGACTGATGTCTAGAAAAATCATAAATTCCTCAACTGAGAACCTTAAAAGAAATTACAATAAAGAAATGTGCTAATTTCCTGCTAGAATGAACGTAAAATAAGAAAATAAAAGGAACCATTTCCTTATCTTTTCCAGTTCTTAGTTGACTAAGAAATCTGACACTGAAGAAATCTGTTTCTGAAGAACTACACCCCATGGAAAATGCTGGAGCAGTTCATTAACTCCAAGCCACACTGAACTGCATCATACAGGTCTCCTCTGGTGTGAAGGACACCAGGCAGGAACCAGGGAAGAGTGTGAGGAAGAAAGAGCAGCAGAGATTAAGGCTTTTGGACTGATCACAACCCACATTTCTCATGCTTTTCTCCACTTGAGGGGAGGAGGCAGAAGAGTTAGGAATGAGCTGAGTTTGGGAAGAAGAGGCAGGCAGAAAATATGCATGGGGAAGGTGGTTTTAGTTTTGTGTTTATTTCTCACTATACCACTACATTATTTATTGGCACTAAATTCAGTTAATATTCCTGAGTTCATTTTGTTTATGACAGTAATTAATAAATGATCTTTCCTTGCCCTTATCTTGCCCTACAAGATTTTCTTAATGATTCCTTCTGTCCTGTTGAGAAAGGGGAGGCTTGATGGATACCTGGAAGCCAGAAAAGGTCAGCCAAACACACAAGTTTTTTCTAGCATTCTCTTTAGAGCAGTCTCTTCAGAATCCTCTGCTTCCCCTTCAGATTGCTTTAACTGGAATTGCTAGGTAATACAATTGTGCCATGCAGTTATACTCTAACTGCATTCATATTTCCATGTTCTCATCAGAAATTGCCCTCTTGATGGAGTTCTAAGTTTGGCAGTATCTTGTCTACTGTGTTTTGTCCTCAAGAAAATTCTTTTATTTTTGTTATGATCTCCTGATAATGGATGCTTGTGGAAAAAATTCTTACAAATCTTTAAAGAACAGCATTCTATGGAAATACATTTGAAAAGAAAACCCCAGCATTGATACAGAAGCAATTTCTTTGCCTTGCCATTTTCTGTATTCTGTATGCTGTTAAGACAATCTTTGACTGAAACTTCTCTCCTTCCCACTCTCCACGTCCTGCAGAAAAAAAGAGAGCTCTGTGTTATAACTTGTTTTAAAAAAATTAAAATTGTGAGGATTCATAAATCTAGCATTATTACTTTTTGTAGGTCTAGGTATTGATCTGATGAATTGCTAGATGCCTTAACTCCAGTAGTCTTCAGGAATTCAGTGGCAGCCGTATTTCTCCTTTTTTGTAGTTTATGGCTCTTAGTTCTATGGTATATTTGTCTCATCTATCAAGAAGAGCCATGAGAGAGAAAAACACAATTTCTGTTTAAATAAAACCGTCACTGGTAATAGCAAGCATGTGGCCAAGGAAAGAAAAAGGAAAAAAGGAAGGAAAAAAAGCAAGTGAAATATTAATAGATGAACTAAAATGGAAATCAATATCAAAGGCACTCTGATTAGATAAAAGCTGCCGAGCAGTGAAGACAAATCATTTAATTTGCTTCTATTTTTAGGAATACCTTTCAAACAAACATAGTGATTAGACAAAAGATCTTCTATACAGGGGAATGACAAAAAGCAAGGGAAAAGTTTTATTTTTGAATCTGCAGAAACGCTCATGCTGCAGAAATATTGATGGTTCTAAGAATTATTTAAACAATACTGGGAGATAATTTATATGAGAAATGTAAAATTAATACAAATCTCCTAGTGCTTGTATGCATCTCACATCTAACAATCAGGAAGAATCATTCACAGAATCGCAAGATATTCTGAGTTGGAAGGGATCCAAAAGAGCATCGAGTCCAATTCTTAAATATTCACACTTTTACGGACTTTCCATCATAATTTGGGTTTATAGGATTTAACCACATACAACTAATCAAATTTTTCTGGCTGGAAATGGATATTATTGATGCTATTTCCAGCTGTGAGTATTTTAAATTCAGGATATGCAATGAAGTAGGTTTCATATTTATGAAATCACATGGATGAAGTTCAAGCTATTTAACTGCTAATATTTTGGTTTTCTATTTCTTATAATATGAAGTGCAGATAGACACTTGGCTTGTTCCATTTCAGAAATTTAAGCAATGATTCAACACAAGCAGTATGTGTGTTTAATAAACTTTGTATCTCTTTGGAGCTCTTCAGTTTGAGCAGATTGCATGCTTAGAGTAAAATTATTGAGAAATCCAAGCATGAATTTCTTCTTTCTGATGTCTGCACAACCAGCACTGGCAATACTCACATACATTGTGGATAAATTTTTAATTTCAATGCCATATTATAAGCTTATGTACTTGAATGAAACTGAAGTGCATGAAAGGTGATTAAGGATATAATTTTAATGCATCAGCCAAGATAAACAGTAAATCGAAGCTGTGTCTGTGTTATGGCAGTGGGCTGAATGCCATAATAAAATTTATGCACCTGCTGAGCAGTTGGAAAACTATTTCCACATAAGAAGGAGAAATGTATTCTAGCCTCAAGGCATCAGAGATATCTGGAGCATCAAAACCTTAGTGGTTCACTCGCCTTGTGCCACATGGCACACAGGTGTGGCACCGTGGACTTTCCCTGATGTGCTGGGTCTGGGCAGGGTGAGCCACAGGAGGCCAGAGGACTCAGAGAGCCAGGATGTTAGATTTGACATCTGCTCTAGCCTTCAGGAAAGAAAGTCTCTGTGGAGAAACAAAATTAGGTCTACACCAATAGCTTAGAGGAGGTAGCTGAATTCCATTTCCTGGGGAAATGGAATTAATTCCATTTTATTCCATATTAATTCCTCTCCATAAAGTCCAATGTACTTTAGATTTGGAAAGGGGGTACATTTCGCTTCTAGATGACTTTGAAGGTACATGTGTTTAAGTGGGGTTTTTATACAGAAGTGAAGGAAGCATTATACAGAGTCAATTTTAGTTCTCAGTGTTGGAGGAGATAGGATAAAAAAATAATTATTACATTACATTATTGAGAACTGCCCTTTTCCTCTGGTGGCACTCTTTGATTTAATATGCACATTAATTATATGGTGGCACAAGCTCACCTGCTACATGGTGCCTAAATGTGTGTTCAATAAGGTAAAAAAATCAGGAAGAAAGGAACAGAAAATAATTTTTGTGAAGTACTGTAAGTCCTCTAGACTGGAAATTCAACAATAAAATGAAACAATAATTTCATTAGCTCTAGGAGAGCAGATCTTAAAGCACTATATATAAGTGGTTCTGACATTGAGCGAACTCTGATAATCTCAAGTTTATCTTTGTCACTATATTCTGAAGCTATGCAAAACAAACACACTTAGAAATGACTGAATTTGAAAATAAGTATACCTTGTAAACTCTTTATTCAAAAAAGAAGGGGCAGTAGCATTAGTGTATTTGGGGTTTTATTTTCCTCCACCTTTTAAAACTGTCAAAAGATAGGAAAGTGATACCTTTGCTCTTCTTCAGCAGGAACAATTTTTATTTCTCCTTCTATATTTCTAAGTTTCTAAGGATAGATTTTCTTTTAGTTCACATGATAATATGTAAAGAGGAGCCATCTGAATCCTTACCTGAGTAACATCTCTGGGCTGAGGTAGATGTCCCCAGAACCATGGCTGACCCAGATGAGAAAGCTGTAACAACTTTCAGACAACTGCAGCTTTTTCAACCACTCCTCATAAGAACTTTGCTCCAGAGTGTTTAACACTCCCATTGTCCTTCTCTGGACCTGCTCCAGCCCTTCAATGTCTGTCTTGTTGTGAAGGGTCCAAAACTGAACAGAGGATTTGACTGAGCCCTCACCATTGCTGAGTACAGGGTGCCAATCACTGCCTTGGTCCTGCTGGACACACTACTGTTGATAGGAGCTAGGGTGCCACTGGCCTTCTTGGCCACTTGGGCACACCCTGGCTCATGTTCAGCTGCTGTCAAGCAGCACTCCCAGGTCATGTTCTGTCGAGCAGCTTTCCAAACACTCTTCCCCAAGTCCCAGGGAATGGAATTCATTGTTTCTTCCCCACAAAAATATTGAATAGGAACACGTTAAACAGAAATTAATAGTTTAAGTAATAAATGTCTGAGATCTAGATAGATACTTATATAGACATATTTTCTTTCTCTCCATGCACAAGAGTAAGGTAGCTACAGAAGAATGACTATTTCAGTCAGCCTTGTAATAGCTGCACAACAACTACTACCTTTTGTGAGGGTGACTCTTCCAGGCATATTTACCATGTCCAGTTTCTACATTCCCACAGGGTGGAGGAAACACAATAGCCATCTGGATCCATATGGTTTAAAACTCCTCTATAGCTATAAAGTGTAAGCATGTGTTGCCAAATATTCTGACAATCTTTGCAATTTTCCTCCATTATAAAGTAAACATAACCATGGAACTGTTCACATATATTTTTTTAAGGGAGGCTGAAAACATTACAAAGTATTGGATCTACTTACTTGTACCAGTGTTTCATAAATGAAAATGTTAAATTTTTGTAGCATGTATTAAACCTGTTTACTGATGTTCTTTAGTGAAACAATAAAGGAACAATTTCCTTTGTACATAGTCCATCAACTCCATTTTGTTACCATCATGTCAGTAAAAAGCCAATGCAGGAACCAAAACCTGTGATCACTAAGTAATTTCAGTTTGAAGACTTTTTCAAACTGTTTCAAATGTTGTTTATAGCCTATCCTATTAAAAGAGGATCTTCTATTGTTGTATTTCTAAGGGATTCTTGTCACTGTGGGAATTTCTCTTGTTTCTTTTGTTACACCACATTTTTGTGATATTTTACAATGCAAAAAGAAAAAAAAATCATGTATAATTAACTTATTTTCCCGTCTACAGATAATAAAACTACACAAGATTTAAAGCAGAAGCTGGTGTTTGCTAAAGAGGAATATTATAAATTTTTTATTATGTTTTCAGTGATACATAATGTGTACTTCATTTTCTTCCAACATATTGTCTTAAATCATAGAATCATAAAATGATTTGGGTTGAAAGGGACCTAAAAGAACTTACAGCTCCAGTCCCCCTGACTTGGACAGGGACACTTACTACACTTACTCTAGAGCAGATTGCTCAGAGCCCCATCCAGCCTGGCTTTGAACCCTTTCCAGGTATGGGAAGTCACCACTTCTCTGGGTGACCTGTTCCAGTGTCTCATCTCCCTCACAGTAAAGAATTTCCTCCTAATATCTAAACTAAACCTACCCTCTTTGAGACTAAAGCCATAACTACCTGTCCTTGTAAAACATCCCTCTTCATCTTTTTAGGTACTGGAAGACTGCTAGAAGGTCTCCTAGAGCCTCCTCTTCTCTAGGCTGAACAATCACAATTCCCTTAGCCTTTCCTCACAGAAGAGGTGCTCCAGCCCTCTGATCATCATTTGTGACTATTCTCTGGACTTACTACATGAAATCCATGGGGACCCTCAGAGCTGGACATAATATTCTGAATGGAGTCACACAAGATCTAAGTAGAGGGAAAAAATCAGCTCCCTCAATTTGTTGGTCAGGTTTATCCTGATGCAGCCAGGATACATTTGGTTTTCTGGGCTGTGAGAGCACATTGACAGGTCATGTTGAGTTTCTGCACCCCCAATCCATTCTATCAGGACTGCTCTCAATCCATTCTCAGTCCATCTTGTTTTTGTACTTCAAATTGCCCTGACCCAGGTGCAGCACCTTGCACTTTGCCCTGTTGAACTTAACAGGGTTTGCACAGTCTTATCTTTCAAGGCTATTAAGATCCTTGTGGATGGCTTCTTTTCCCTCCAGCATGTTGGCCGCACCACCAAACTTGCTGAGGGTGAGCTCAATCCCACTGTCCACGTTGATGAAAAAGATGTTAACAAGTGTCAGTCCCACTACCAAGCCCTGAGGAATGCCATATGTCACTGATCTCTATTTGGATATCAGGCTGTTGACTACAAATCATTGAGTGTGATCATCCAGCCAGTTCCTTATCCATGGAATGGTCAGCCATCAAATCTATGTCTCTCTCCAGTTTAGAGCAAGGATGTCATGTGGATCAGTGTCAAATGCTTCACCCAGCTTTGGAAGGATGTCAGTTGCTCCTTCTTCATAGACCAATGCTGTAAGCTCCTTGTA